>JAKTQD010000006.1:0-392979 GCA_030579255.1 Kazachstania psychrophila | reverse complement strand
ACAACCTAAGGACGAGTCCACTCAAAACGGCAGAGACTTTTCTAGACATAGTAGAGAGGATAGCAGAAACCATTATAACAAGAAGCATTCTAGGGATTCTGACAGAAGTAGAGATAACTCTACTAAGAGATTTAAGGATAAATAGTTTTGATATATAAAATTTTGTGCATTAAAAATAAATTAATGATTAAAGAGACATTAGCGATAGTATTGTTTAGTTTAATATTAAATTTTTTAGAATCTAATTTTCAATTTTAACACAACCTGACATACGAACGAATTTAATTGCGTAGTGAGAAGTAGTTACCATTCGTGGACACCTCTTCTTGTTGGCAGACCCAAATATCTTGCTACATCGTTGAAGATATCTTCAATTTGGTCTTCAGAATAATTGGCAACTTGCTTACCGATATCTTCATCATTTGAATCAGTAATCTTGATATTTTCGATTTTACCTTCTAAATATTCTTCGTAATTTTCTTGTTCTTTACCACTTAATGGAACTCTTTCATAAAATTTAGCCAATCTGAATAATGCTACGTTAGATAAACCTTCAAATTCCTTAAGGGTATTTGGGAAGAATTTATCTTTAACAGTTGGAACATCGCCATCAGCATTTGGCAAAGGAGCAATTATGCTATCTGGTTTAGTCTTTGCAGTGTTAGCTAATCTTCTGATAGATCTTTCTTCCATATTGTTTAATTCACCTTGTAATTCAGCAACAAGTTGAACTAAATCGTCATTAGTAGCAACATCAGAAGTATCCAGACCTGCTGATTTTGAGCCTCCAAATTTAGATATTTCATTTCTTTGTCTTGAAATTTGCATTTCTAACATACTTTCGCCTGTTTTACCTATTAGGACATTTTGTTTCTTTACAAGTCTTTCTAAACCTTCTAGCTTTTGTTTCAATTCAGTTACTTCGTTACTCATTGTGCCTAGTGTATCCCTTAATATAAAATATTTGGCTCTGTTTCTCGACTAATTATTAAATTGATCTTATAATGAACTTTTGAATGTGATATAACTATAAAATCTCAGAAGAAACGATTATAACAAATGTATGGTTAGTTATCTATTTTTATATGAAATGTTACTGTCATTATGTTTTTTGAGCTTTCCTTGTTATCCATTTCTATCTATTTATTTACTATATATTTTTCACGGGATAAAAAAATATCATGTTATACTATTAAGTAATATAGCTATGCACTATATGCTATCTATAAGTTATTAGAAACGTAAACTGTTCAGACTGTTGGTGATGTTGTTTACATCCTTAGCCTTTTGTTGACGTTCACGATTTCTTCTTTGGGATAATTTACCCTTACTGACGGAATCAGCAGCGTCCTTGAATCTTTGTACTTCATCATCCTTCTTTACTAATTTACGTCCACCACTTTCTACTACATAGTTATCTAAGAAATCGTCAACTAGAGATTCGAAATCAGAACGTTCTTCCTTCATATCGAAAGGTTGGTATGACACTTCTTCATCTTCGGCAAGTTCATCTTCATAATTCTCATAACCATTAATGATATTATCATATTGGTCATCTAAAACAGTCATAGTTTCCGTACGAGCAATAGCACTCGAACTCATAGAGAAACCAGAAATATCAGACATGGCGCCCTTCTTTCTACGTTCCTTCTTCTTTTTACTACTTTTTACAGTCTTAGGTTTAATAGTCGGTAGATCAGCTAGAACATCGCCATCTTCCTCTTCTTCGTCCAGATCTTCTTCTGGCTTACCTGCCAGACTTGCATTATCATCTGATCCAAACTCATTATCAGATTCAAATTCATCGTCCATGTTTTTTTTTTCCTTTTGGAACCTTCGAACATCAGCTTGATAGTCTATGTCTTGTAAATCTTGTAAATTCTCCACATTATCAAATTGGGCCATTTCATCTTTATAATGCTCATCTTCATAATTATCAAAATTATCCATATCCCATTCGTCAAATTGATCGTCAAAAGCTTCTTCATCATGAACTTCACCACCAGCAAGTAATTCATTGAAGACATCATCTTCATCGTCTTTATTTTCTTCTTGCTCAATAATTTCCTTAGTCTTTTTATCCTTTTGAGATTTCTTTTTTGAAGGTTTAACTTCAATGTCTTCATTAACAACATAAGCTTCATCTTCTAGAGCTTCTAAAACTTCTCTTAATGCTGGATTCATGTCTGGACGGAAACCTTTGATTTCATCGGTGATATTTTGTTGATGTGCTAAATACTCTGGTTTACCTACACCTCTTTCGAAGACTCTCTTAATTGGAGCTGAATCGACATCTTTATATTCTGGTTCAACGAAAAAATCCTCAATATCCTTCTTCTTAGTCTTTTCTACTGGTTTCTTAGATGGAATAAAGATAGAATCTGAAGCACCACCTATTGGTTTTAAATGTTGCATGTAATCATATTTAGTGTCATCGAATTCAATACCATAAATGGCAGCTTCACCGACTTCTTTTTCTGCCTTTAGTGGAAATGATTCTGTAGTCAATGATGGAATATCTAGTACCTGTTGTTGTTCTTGACTCTTACTCTTCTTAGCATTTGGGTTTACGACTGGAACAAAAACGTGAGCTGAAGCATCTTGATCGTAATAATGTGGATCGTCATGAGGTCTATGTACAACAACATACTTCTGAGAGTTTTTCTTTGTGAACTTCTTAGACATGTTGTGCTATTTAGTTCTATTATATACTTCCTACTAACAGATACCAAACAACAACAACTACTGTCCCTCTGTAAAATATCTGTATCTTTAACATCTCCAGAGGGGCATCTCATCGATTTTCACAAATTTTTCAAATTTTTCAGTCACCTCCAACGAGTAATGTTTTTCCAAATCAAAAAAATTTCAATAATAATAGTTAGAATATATTGTAAATATTGAATAAATCAAGAGTATTATTGTATAATAGATTGGTACCTGTTGCTTTTATATACTCATTATAATAATCTGATATAGTAAATATTTGGTAAATTATGTTCATTTTATCCAAAATATCAGATCTAGTAAGAATCCCTCCAGATGAGTTCCATCGCGACACCATCTCATCTATAACGCATCAGTTAAACAATAAATATGCCAACAAGATAATTCCCCATATTGGTCTTTGTATAACAATTTATGATATTTTAGAAGTTGATGAAGGTCAATTGAAGCCAGGTGATGGTTCTGCCTATATTAATGCTACATTCCGCGCGTTAGTATTTAAGCCATTCGTTGGTGAGGTTGTTACTGGCTGGATCACTAAATGTACAGCTGAAGGTATTAAAGTTTCATTACTGGGTGTATTTGACGACATATTTATTCCTCAAAAGATGTTGTTTGAAGGTTGTCGTTATTCTCCAGAAGACTCAGCTTGGATATGGCCAATGGATGAAGAAACAAACTTATATTTTGATGTCAATGAAACGATTAGATTTAGAATAGAACAAGAGATATTCGTTGATGTTAAGCCAAAATCACCAAAAGAAAGAGAAGCAGAAGAAGAAGCAGAACAAAAGAGACAACAGAAATTAGAAAGTGAACCTGAGGATCCAGCTTCAGCTTCAGCCGATGAAGAAAATAAAATAGAAAAACCTCCCCCATATGCAGTACTAGGTAGTTGTCAAACTGACGGTATGGGTTTAGTCAGTTGGTGGGAATAATTATTATAATAATAATCATAGACAAAGTCTGAAGATGCAAAATATGCAGATATGCATATATGTCTTCTGATGATCATGCATAATTTAAAATGTAATATATAAGCATATATATAATAACAGTATTTAATTCAATATATTGAAAATAGCTGAATAACCACATTTCAACCATGTATTACTTTAGATAATACTTTCTTCAAGTTACAGTTATGCACTCTTAGGTAAATAATTCAAACAAACCGCGAATTTCAGAATTATTCAAAAAATTTCAGTTTTAGCACAGCTACAATTGTATGGCATATTCATGAAATAAGAGAATAACTGTATATTCAAATAGGTCACCATGTCAACAATCTACGAAGATTTTGAAGACTTACTTATCAATGATTTTAATGAGGAAGAATTCGCTAATAATATATTAAAATCCACAAATGCCGATTCAAATACCAGTACCTTAGATATTGAAACTCCAATAAAGAAAATAAGCTATGATATTAAAGAAATTGAATCTCAAATGGATCAATTAATTACTAATAATCCGAGTGTAATGCTGAATCAAATATATAAAGATAGATCGGTCAAAGAAACCATCAATACCGGCCTAAAACCGAGTTTACAATATTTAGATATATCTTATAAAAGACTACAGGATGATGTACTTATTCCATTCGAAAGGGCTCAAAAACTGCAATCCGTTTTGGGTAAAGTGCACCAAACTTCAAACATTCTAAGGGATGCTTTAATCTACATTCACTTGGCCAATAAAATACAATCAATAATGGATTCAGACAAGAAACTTTCAATTCAAAAAGCTACACAATTAACATCATTACATTCACAACTACAGCTAACTATTCAAGAAAATGTAAACTTAAAATCTTTACAAGTAGTTAAAACATTAGAGATAGAAATTGGAAAGGATAACAAAAAGAAATTGCTGGAATACTTAACCCTAACACTAACAAAAGAGTGTTTAAATACATTTAAAATAAGAAATAATAAGGACAATATCATGACATTGTCTAGAAACTTATTTTTATTAGCCCCACAAGAGTTCTTAAACACGATCTATAAAATTGTTTTGTCTCATGTTGCATCAAATACTCAAATTCTGAATAGAACTATAAACTCGATAAGAACATTTCCAGATGCATTTGAAGAGGTTGCCGATAAAGGCCATGATATATACATTCTGGAGAGGACTTTAGTCGAGACAAAAGTAAACAACAATTCCAATTTATTAACAGAATATTCTACTTTGGTTAAGACACAATATTCAACACCAAGAGAATTGTTTTGGTCGAAACTATCATCAAATTTCAAAAAAGATATCGACATTTCTTATAAAAGAGGTGGTCCAGTAGGCAAATCATTATTAAAGAATAAGTCATTAATAATGGGTTCCATCAACAAATTTATGCCTCAAACTACTGACAAAAAAGATTACCAAAGTAATTTAAGCACTATGTTGAAATCAGTTTCTATCTTAAATAGTCTAGATTCACAAACTTTACAATCACAACAAATATAATTAATTATAATTATAATTATATACTATTATACAAATATGCAGATATATTAACTTAAATTGGCACCAGCCTCAGCTAATGGATTATCAGTCTTCTTTTTATTTTTTTTACCACCTCTCTTACGCAATTTCTTCTTTAAAGATAGACGTAATTGCTCTCGTTTCCTAATATTTTCTAATGCATTTTTCTTTGCCAGTCGTTGATTTTTACCAGGTTTTCTTTTCTTAAGCTTCTTCTCTCGACTCTGAATGTCATCAATTTTCTGATTATGTTTTGTAAGATCAATTATGCGTTCTCTGTAGCGATGATACGGAATCTGGGTCATTTTTAATAGATCATCATATGAAATTGCCATATCTTTAAATTGTGATTTTTGAGCATCTGAATAATTTGCAAAATAGAACTCCTTTGGTCTTTCTTGTTTTATCTCTACGATTATCTCTTCTGTTAAATCAACTTTGGTTAACTCATCTGTAGCAAATAATGGAAAAAACTCGAATTCCTCATTTTCTATATTTTCTGTATCTTCCTTAACATCTTCATGAGTGTTATTTACTTCAATGAATTCAAAACTTGGAATATCGTTAGCCGTCTCATTATAACATGTTGTATCTGCATTCGGTTCAGGCACCTGTTGAAATAAGTCGGACCTCGAAACACTAAAAATATAAGTATGGTTAGTAAAATATTCAAAAATTACGATCTAAATAGCAATACATACAGTTTTTGTTCTATCCGGGATGACATATCTCCTATAGTTGTGGTTTTTTATTTAGAATATTGGTTAATTCATCGTATTCTCATCGCTGTTTTAATTAAATTTTTCAAATCCATATTTTTCAATATATAAAAATTATTAGAATTACTAAAAAAGGGCATATGGCATATTTTATAATTTTGATTTTACTATACAAACAAAGTTATTATGTATCTATATAAATACTTCTATATTCTTAGTCATCATAATGTCGAGAATAATTACAATAAGTCAGGATTAGAAGTAAGCACATAATATATTTGTTATTCATTACTTGTCTTCAATTTTAGAAGTTATGGATAAAGTTCAAGGATATTTTTCTCCAAAATAAACATGAATATAAAGGAAAAGTTGATCATTATCCTTATTTACTTATTCTTGTCTTCATGTTTTGTAAGAATTCACGGTAACTTTCGCTGGCTAAAATCTTATCTTCGACTAATGTACTAGAGGCCCATAATCTTAATGTAGCAATTTCTCTAGCAGAAGCGTGATTCAATGGTTCACTAACGGAAGCACCTCTTACAATGTATAAGGATTGGTAAGTAACAATATCATCATGCTCTCTAATTTTATTGATGATATTTCTAATTCTTTCATTAAATTCAGAATTTGGAACAATTGCCAATTCTTGCTTACCGATTGGAATTTCAAAGATATTGTCGTTACCGAATGTATCCATTACTAATTCTGGAACAGCATCACCACCCATCCATAGGAACAATTCGGTACTGTTATCGATTAAATATAGACCATATCTTTCAAATAATGAAGATGTGGCATTGATAGGTTCTGGTAAAACAATAGAACCTTCTTCATCTGGTAAACCAGCCTCATCGACCATGTCATGTAATGAATAGACAGTAGCGTAAATATTCTTAATCAAATATTTTAACGGTGTAGTTTCTAAGTAATTTAGTGCAGATGATCTGTGGTCACTTGGAACAACACCAGCTCTGAAAGCCATGTGTTTTCTTAAAGAATGCATTAAAAGTGGGAACATTCTCAAATTAGCACACAATCTCAATGGAGAAGCACCTGCACTGTTTGAAGTAACAATTTCTTTCTTATATGTAGCCAATATATCTTGGACAGATTTATTGATCAACTCTCTAGCATCTTCTAAACTGTTATTCATTGCCTTGGCAACAGCTAGTTGAGTGTAATAAGCAGTCATGGCCAATTGATCAGCAGAAGCGTAGACTTCGGTGATATTTTCTGTTGTTGGTAAAGCAACAGTAATGACTCTGATTCTACGTTGAGATGTATTTAGAGATAAAAGAACTGCGGTTTGAATGTAACAATATGGAGTTGATAAATTGTCATCTAAGGATAATTCAAAAACATACTGTTGGTCTCTTGGCATAGTAGAAAATGCACATAGATCGGAAGATCTGTTGAAAAAATGACCGTAGAAGGCACTTGATCTAATACCAGTAGAACCACGAGATCTCATAACACATTCCATGGAGATATCCATAGCAAGATGCTTAGAGAATTCTTTAGTATATTTAGCAACGTCAGAAAATTTAGCTGCATTGAAACCTGGGTAGAAATGAGTTTGGCCACCGGTGTAACGACTCAAGTTGGACAAGGTTGCAAAATCTACATAATCTTCAGATGCTAAAAACATATCAACAGTCACTTGACCCTTACTACAATCAATTGTGAAATTTTTGTAGAAAGAATCTTGACATGATAATAATTGAGAAGATTCCTTTGGCGTGTTAACAACACCTGCTTCGTTTCTCTTTTGTAACTTACCGATACCAACATTTGGTAAACTAGAAGAAACAACAATAATCTTACCACCAACACCACAAATTAACTTGTAAGCAGATTTCAAAGCTGGACCAAGAGCAAATTTGTTTATTAAATTATGTTGAAAGATTTCTGGAATTTGATTTAATAATTTTTCAATGTTTTTTCTACATTCAATTAATGGAACAATCATTGAGTTTGGTCTTGGTAAAAATGGTTCATCGATATCACAAACATCCATCATTTGAATATTTTCTGATTCTTCATCAGTTGGAATGTTGAAGTAGTGAATGGCATTGTCAACACATAGGATAGAAACTCTAGTTCTTTGGTCATGGTTTGGTAAGAATTCTAATGATTCCATGATTGATCTGGTAGTTGTGGCTAATAAACCGTTTTTAATAGAATTTTGAGAAACATCTAAGACAAAAACATAAGTAGATGGTGGTGGTTGTCTAACAGCATACTCTTTTGGAGCTAAATATTCCATAACAGAATGAGTGACTTCATTTCTGTCATACATGTTGCTAATCTTACCTTCAACACCTTGTGTAAAGGCCATTGGAATATCATTAGCTAATCTACAGAAGTTGCATCTCCATCTTCTACCTTGTTCAATAATTTGGGCAAATGGATTCATGTAAGCACGACAACGACGACAACGAACAACAACACCATCTTCATTTAAAGGTGGAGGATCAATGTCATCTTGTAGATGTTGATATGGTCTAAGAACTAAAGCTAATGGTAATTTCGATTTCTTTAGTAAAGAATTAGTCTTTGGTATAGCATTTAAAGTACATCTAACGACATCGGAAGATGCGTTAGCGGCTTCACTTGGAACGATCATTCTATTAGATGGAACCATTAAAGGTGGAGGTGGTAGAGATAAATCACTAATTGGAGGTGGTAATTCGGTCATTAAGTCAATTGGATATAATTGATTCATTGGTTTTGGAGCTTCACCACCTTGCTGTTGTTGACCATAAAATTGTTGTTGCTGCTGAGGAGCCATTGGTTGTTGACCTTGAGCCATTGGTTGTTGAAACTGTTGTGTTTGTTGGTACATAGAACTTGGATCCATAGGAACTTGATTGTTAAGTTGCATGTTACCCATAGCAGAAGCAGCTTGATCAACTTGTTGATTTAACTGTTGTTGAGCAGGAGTAAACATTTGAGGTGGTGCCATATTTGGAGTACCGGGTGCTATGGATCCATCAAATTGACCCTGTGCTGGTTGTTGACCTTGCATGTCATAGTTCATACCAGCATTAGGATCAACCATACCTGGTTGTGGAACAGCAGCATTTTGGCTAAATTGATACTGGGCTTTTGGATAAACACGCTTCTTATTGTGAGACATTGAATGTGAGTATGTTTTCAATACGATTTTATATCCTTAACCTTAGTTTATTATTGTACTATAAGCAACAAAAAACGTGTTTTATGTGAAGTTATTTTTCAATCCCTATAAAGCTCGTTAACAACACGACATAATTTTCATTAGGTGATTCTTCCAAGGCTTGTTTGTTTTTTTGATTTTTTTCTCTCAAAAATCGGGACTTGCCACTTGAGGTTGCCCGGACAATCTATACAAATAATTTATTGTCATATTTACAGGTATATAAATAATAAGTTATGTTACAAGTGGTTTATTATCCATTTGTGTATGCAATCTATGTCCTCTTATCAGTCTTTTTAGATACAGATGAGGCTAATTTTGATAATTTCTTGTTTAATTCTTCAATGCTGGAGGAGCATTCATGAACTGAAGCAACTCCATTAGATTTCTGGAATGTGGATGAAGAAGACTGTGTAAGATCTATATGATGTTTGGAAAAGTTCTTTAAAAGTATAGAATTCGAACCTGCAATAGAATTGGTCTGTCTGTTTGAGTTTAATTGATGTAGATCCGGCCTATTTATGTTTGGTAATTGAGATAATATAGATGCATCTACTTCTGAGGTATCTGCTTCTGATAATATAGAGGAACTGGTACTTGTAGGTGCTGTAGGAACTAAAGAGTAATGTCTTTCTTTGTGTACTAAGCCAATTTCTTTAATTCTTTTGATATTTAATTCTGATTTTGGTACTTTAACAAACGTGTCTTCTGATTCAATATATTCCCATAATATACGATTGACACCATGCGGCTTTGGTTCTAAACAATATACTGTATGCAATGGTATATCTAAATTCGTGATTACATCTAAACTTAGATTCATGAAGTAACCCAGAAGAATTCTTGCAACAACATGATGTGTAATCAATAAAATGTTATCCTCTAATCTTTCAATTTCGGTAATAACAGTTCTTAATCTATTACTAACATCCATATATGATTCACCACCACAACCAGGATATCTATTCATTAACTTATTGCGTTGTCTCTCACTATATTCTTTAGGGTATTGTGATTGAAACTCGCTGAAAGTCATACCGTCAACATCACCGGCATTGATTTCGTCAAGCATCTTCATCTGTTTTGTTGGATAATCATTATCGTCAAAATGCATACTACTTTGAATTGCCCTTTTCAACATGCTTGTCCATAAAAAACATGAATTTGCTTCTGTTTTACTCCCTCTTTGTGCTTTACGTTCCGCAAACAGTTTGTTTTGTTCGTCAATGAATTTACTTAGAGCCTTTGCATATTTTTGACCACGTTCAGTAAGATCAGAGTTACCACCAATCCTACCTTTCACATTTTCTTCACTTTCACCACTTCTAGTAATCCAAATTTGTCTATCAGATAGATTAAAGTTTAACAGATAAGACATTGTTTGAGAGGCCAAGAAGCCTTTAATATTATATGATATAAGTTTCATGCCGACGTTGATCATTTTAATATATGGGTAGCCTTCTTCATCTTCCATAGGCTCGTATACGGAATCATAATTCTTTAATCTTTCTTCAAAGTCATGTAAAGATTCTGTTGGATCTTTACCTTTATAATCAGGACCAAATAATTTTAGTTGAATATTTTTCTGGAGCATATCTTGGTCGGTACATACAGATTCTAAAAATAAGATCTTTATATGCTCAGTGCGTTTTCTGATTTTGTTAACAACAGCTAATCTTCTTGCTTTAGTAGTGTTGGTGGCATCGAATATAGCAACTTGACCTATGTCATCTAATAAGTAATTTAATAGTTCATCTAATGTATCTAAAGCCCATTGATCTCTTAATTTACTATTTCTCGAATCATTAGGATCGAAGAAATTTGAATCTTGTTCATCCAGACCATGCTCCTTAGTATATTCTCTTCTTGTGTTACCAACATTGAACACTTTGCAATAGTACATAGAGTAATTTAAGAAACGTGATAATTTTCTAGATATAAATGACTTACCAGTAGCAGGAACACCTACCATGATAATTATCAATTTAGAACCGTGATCCTGTCTCGAAATTAGACCATCCGGAGAGTTCTTAGATTTAGTTAAACCTGGTATATCTAAAGTTGTAGGGTTTTTCTTAAATGAAGATTTTCTTATTATTGATGCATTCGGACTATTTACTAACGTATTATTTTCACTGTTTTCTACAGTATTTACTCTGCTACCTGTATTGATGTAAACATTACCTGTTATTGGAGATGGTGTTGAGTGTGGAGTGAACATAGGTGTTGCATGTCTAGTATCTACTGGAGTATCACTAAAAGGTCTTCTTTGGAAGTCTGCTTTCTGGGGGGTATGAGTCTGTCTCTTAACCCTGGACTGTATTCGTAGAGGTGTGGACTCCTCATTATCAATTTCACTTTCCATGTTATAGATTAATGATTATTTTAAGTTTGTAGGTACTTGAAAAGTGTTCTTAATATGTGTTTTTTTATGTTTATTAAGATATTGGTAGTATGACACATCTCATGATTTCAATTAACTGACGTTCTTTTTCGGCCATCTCCAAAGATTACCATATCTGAAAAATTAAAAAAAAAAGAGTGAGAATATAGGCAAATTTATTGTAAATATTCGTAAAGAGGTTCCATAATACCAACTAAAATGATTAGTCTGGTGACTGTTGCTCTATTACAGACATGTGTAACGGTTTTACTAGTATATTTAAGAATTCAATCTGTCAATAGATCGTTGATAAATCCGCCAAAAGGTTACAAGAAGAAATTTATTACAGCATTTAACAAGAAACAAAGATCAGTTAACTTTAGGTCATGGAAAATAGGTTCCATCAGACGTGAATTGATCAAGCAAGTTGATAATCCATCTATTTTTTCAAATGAAGGGTTTACTAACATCCTTAATCCTCTAAACGAAGATGAGGTAGAAGGGACACGTCTCATTGAACAATTGAAGAAAAATGATAAAGAAATTAGTAAAGATAAGACTATTTATGGTTTCTTTCATCCATATTGTAACGCTGGTGGTGGTGGTGAAAAGGTTTTATGGAAAGCTGTTGAAACTACATTGAAACATGATCCAAATAATATCGTTGTCATATATACAGGTGATATTGACACCACTGGAGAAAAGATTATAGAGAACGTTATAAAGAGGTTTGATTATAATTTAGATGCAAAGAGAATTGTATTTATTTTCTTAAAGAATCGTAATCTGGTAGATAGTGCCACATGGCCACATTTAACATTATTAGGACAAGCTCTTGGATCTATTGTATTAACCATCGAAGCGATATTGAGATGTCCACCTGATATTTGGTGTGATACAATGGGATATCCATTTGGATATCCATGGGTATGGCATTTAATAAGAGCACCTATTGTTACTTATACACATTATCCTGTTATCTCTAGTGATATGTTGAAGAAATTAATTATATCTGAGCCTCCGACTTTCAAAAATAAATTGAAATATTATTATTGGAAATTGTTCATGATGTATTATAGGCATATTGGTAACTATATCACTATTGCTACCACTAACTCTACATGGACTAATGCCCATATTAGTAATATTTGGGATCAATGTGAACCCCATGTTGTATATCCACCATGTTCTACTGAGAAATTAATTCAGCCATCTGATCACAAATTGGAAAGAGCTAATCAAGCTATTGTCTTGGCTCAATTCCGCCCTGAAAAAAGACACAAGTTAATCATTGAATCCTTTGGAAAATATTTAAGATACACAAAATTAGATGATCCATTGAAATTAATTTTAATTGGTTCAACTAGATCAGATCAAGATAGAGCTTATGTTGCTGAGTTACATAGAATTGCAAAGGTCGAATATAAGATTCCAGAAGAGAAATTTGAGATAATGACTGATTTACCATACTCTGAGATTAAACAAATGTTATGGAGTTCTACTTATGGTATTAATGCTATGTGGAACGAACATTTTGGTATTGCTGTTGTTGAGTATCTTGCCGGTGGTTTAATTCCGATTGTTCATGGTAGTGCTGGTCCATTATTGGATATAGTTGTTGATGATGTTGGATTTTTCTTTTTAGATGAAAGTGATCCCGACTATGAAGTTAAAAAGGAGATTTTAGGATTTGGTGAATTGAAGAATGTTTTCGATAAAGTTGAATTATTAGATGACGAGGAGAAGGTCAGGCTTTCTGAATTAGCTATTAAGATTGCATTAGATAAATTTTCTGATATTATATTTGATGAAAATTGGAATAAATTTGTATTGAATAAATTGAATAAGAAAGATAATTAAATAGTATAATGTTACATAATTATATATATATATATATATATATTGGAATTAAGAGTGTGTTGATTATTTGTTATCTGGATGAACTGTCTCTATGTAGAAGTTTGGTAGACCGTCATGGATATGCGAATCGTCGGTATCTGGAATTGATGAAGTAGTGTTTGTGTTAGTAGCGTCATCTAATTTTGGTGTTGATATTGGTAGAGTGACGTTCTCATCGTTGTCTTCGATGATAGATGGTGCTAATCCAGTTGTTGTAGAGTTTGATAATTTTAGATCTAATGGTTTACCATCTTGATCTAAATTATATTTTTCGATGACGTATTTACTTTTATCCTGAGCTGTATTGAAAGTAGAGAATGTTTTCAAGTTATCGAACCAAAGCATCATTGATTCGTATGTATCTGTTTTAAAGACCCAATTATGACCTCTATGGATGATTCCATTTTGTTTAGCGTGTAATATTAATTTATTTTCTGAGGAACCCTTTTTAGAGTGTTCCGCAACGCTACATTCGTTTAAAGGAAGGGACATTACCGGTACTAAATCCTTTTTTCTGTCTGGAGTTTTAAATTCGTGTAAGAAATTTGGTGTTAGCACGTAGAACCCACGAGAATATGATTTCAAGAACTTTGATCTTCTCTCTAGGTAACCTGATTGAATTTCGTAAGTCATTGGATCAAACTGGTACTTGTAGACGATTTCTTTCATCTTACGCATTGGTAAATGTGGTGGGATGAAGTTGTCATCTCTTGCAATGAAGTTTTCCCATTCGAATTGTGGGTCTTTATTGAAGAAACCTACATCTAATTTTGAGATTAGTATATCGAATACCAATTGAGATTCTTGTCCTAGAAGCTTAGCGTAGATGGTTAAAGCGTTTTGGATCTCCATGACTACTACTTTTTCGAGTTCCGCTGCAGAGGTCTGTAAGTTATTGAATGCTTCATGTAAGAAATTTTCTTCGATGAGTTGTTTCTTGATTTGTTTATCCAAAAATATTTTGTTCAAGTACGGGTCTTGTTTTGGGGTGTTGTTGTAACGAGTATCCTTTAGGGACTCTATGAATTGTTTCATGTCTTGTCTAGTCTGTTGTATTTCTTTAGCACAAGAGTTTTTAAAATCCGATTGTAACGATTTGATTTCTTTAATTTTGACCAACAGGTCTCTTCTTAGGTCCTCCAGTCTTGGTATAATTTCGTTAGTTAATTCCTTTGAGGTTCTAGAGGCCACTGATGCCAGTGTCCCATGGTACTGGTTCAAGATAGTTGGTAGGTCCTGGATAGAGCCATTGCCTAGTGGTAGGAAGAATTTCTGAATGTTTTTATCTTCAGTGGAGGTTGGAGGTGGTTGGTTTTCCATAGTGAAGAAAGGGAACTGAATGGCATGAGACAAACGTAGTTGCTGTCTTACGATTTCATCCTGAATAGAAGCAGTCTCAGTCAAGTAAGTAAGAATGGACCTGATGATGATTCTCCAGGCAGCGAACCTAGCAGCTAGGATTTCAGTAGGTTGTGCAGCGGTTGGTATAAGAAGCACAAGCGGTGAGCGTGGATCTTGCTGTTGGTTCTGACGTTGACGCTGCATGGACACTCTCTGCTTTGACAGTATAGAGGTATCTGTAAAAGAGTTTTTCCCCTGTGGAGTGATTGTAGATTGGTTTGTTATATCTGAAGTCATAGTAGATGAAGGTTGCACTGGCTGTTGTGCTTGCATCTGAGCATTTATCTGAGCTTGTTGTTGCAGATTATAATAGTTGTTGTAATCAGTTGAAGTGATACTCCTAGTGTGTTGCTGTAGATTCTGTAGTTGTTGAAGATTAGCCCTCTGTTGTGAAACCATATCCGATACATTGGACGTCATTGTATTATTATTGGACATGTCTTGTTATTTTGTTGTTAATGATGATATTATATGTTGTTGTATATTATTATTTTACTCCATTCCATTTATATCTGTGTATATTAATTTTTCTTTTTGTTTTTCCCTGTGAAAAGAAAGGCTGGGTTTTCCGGTAAAAGCCCTATAGTATAAATAAGGACGAAACAACGTTAAAAAAAAAAAAAGAATAAGCGTAAGACTAAACAAAATAAAATAAAATAAAATAAAGAAGATTAATAAAACAATGAAACAACAATTGAATAAACTACTACGACGTAAGAAGAAACGAACTTTCTATAACATCGATATCCCATTACAAACAATTATTATATACTTTATCATGGCATGTATCACTCTTGCATTTCTAACGGCCATGCTGTATCAGCTCACTCGCCTCGCCATAGAGATCAGACCCCTTGCAAAATATGCGCTGATATTACGCTGGCCGGGTATCCCGCGTGTATTTAGCTACTTTACAGCGTTGCTTTGACACATATATTAACAACAACAACAACAACAACTACAATAAAAACAACTACAATAAAAACAAAAACAAAAATGCTAACACCATTCCTAGAGTCTAAGAGACCACACGTATCCCCAGAACTAGACCACTCAACACTATCTAATTATCAATATTTCAATGTTAAACATACACACTTAGCATTAGATATCGATTTTTCCAAAAAATGCATTTCCGGTAATGTAGTGTATAATCTTGCTACCACTAGTAATATCAACGTAATTCAATTAGATACTTCTTATTTGAATGTTCTCAATGTCTTCATCGATAACAAGAAGACACCATTTCATATTGATGCACGCGTTGAACCCCTTGGTTCCCGTTTAACCATATCTACAAAAACTACTTTACCAACTGAATTCGTTCTCAAACTCAATTTCAAAACAACTAACCGTTGTACCGCATTACAATGGTTAACCGCCCAACAAACTTCCGGTAAACCGTATGTATTCTCACAATTAGAATCCATCCATGCGCGTTCATTATTCCCTTCATTCGATTCACCATCAGTAAAGTCTTCATTTACTGCGGAGATTAATTCCCCACTTCCAGTAGTATTCTCTGGGATTCAATCTAATAAGACAAATATTTTTGAACAAAAGATTCCAATCCCTGCTTATTTGGTTGGTATTGCATCAGGTGACTTGGAATCAGCATCTATTGGACCTCGTTCTACAGTGTATACTGAACCTTTTAGATTAAAGGATGCACAATGGGAATTTAATGGAGATGTAGAGAGATTTATTTGTGCTGCGGAGGAGATTGTTTTCCCTTATGAATGGGGTACTTATGATATTCTGGTTAATGTAGATTCATATCCTTACGGTGGGATGGAATCTCCAAATATGACATTTGCTACTCCAACATTGATTGCACATGATAAGAGTAATATTGATGTTATTGCTCATGAATTGGCTCATTCTTGGGCTGGTAATTTAGTTACAAATTGTTCTTGGAATCATTTCTGGTTGAATGAAGGATGGACTGTTTATTTAGAGAGACGTATTATTGGAAGTATTTATGGTGAATCTGCAAGACATTTTAGTGCATTGATCGGTTGGACTGATTTACAGAATTCTATTGATTCAATGCAGAAACCAGATCGTTTCTCTACTTTGGTCCAATGCTTGGATGATAATACTGATCCAGATGAGGCCTTTTCTTCGGTTCCTTATGAGAAAGGTTTTAATCTATTATTTTTCCTTGAGAATTTGCTTGGCGGCTCTGTTGAGTTTGATCCTTTCATTAAACATTATTTCACAAAGTTTGCAAAGAAATCTCTTGATACTTTCCAATTCTTGGATACTTTGTTTCAATTTTATCCTGAGAAGCGTCATATCTTAGACAACGTCGATTGGAAAACATGGTTATATACTCCAGGTATGCCTCCAAAACCAGTATTCGATACGACTCTCGCAGATAATGTATACGCGTTAGCAAATAAGTGGATCGCATCTGCTGCTCATACTACTAATACTACTAATACTCAATTCTCTCCTTCTGATATAGAGTCCTTCAATTCTAATCAAATCGTCTTGTTCTTGGAGACTTTAACTCAAAATCATAATGGGTTCTCTTGGACAGAACATAAGACTGCAGCATCCGCGTTACTCTCCATATACAACGACAAGATTGTCATGTCAAGAAATGCAGAAGTTATATTCAAAGTTTACAAGTTTCAAATCACCGCTCATTTACAACAACATTACAAGGAATTAGCCGCTTGGTTAGCTACTGTAGGTAGAATGAAGTTTGTAAGACCAGGTTACAGACTACTGAACTCCGTTGACCGTCCTTTAGCACTAGCTACTTTTGACAAACTAAAGGATACTTACCATCCCATTTGTAAATCTTTAGTCAAACAGGACCTTGCTGCTTAGCCTCATTATATTTATTTATATTTTTATTTATATTTTTATTTATATTTTTATTTTAAAATCAACAACAAAAAAAAACAAAATTTTTCGTAGATACAAAAACACGTAAGTTCTTTAAACATATACATACACCAGATAACACTTCAGCAAACAAACAATGAATCAACTAGGTAACCTGGCCGTACGTACCATTTAACTCTCATATTCTCTCACACAGTTTACTAACTATATATGTATATCTTTTTTTTTTTTTACAGCAATACTCAAGAATCTCTCTGGAGAACTTATCCGTCGACAACGTCAAATCACAGGTCCATTCGCTACAAAATAAACTAGCCTCCTTACGACCACCACAGGAATTCTTCAACGTAAGATCTGTCTCCAAACCAGACAACTTCAATGACCTACAATCCCGTGTCACCTACAACTTGGGTCACTACTCCTCCAACTACGCATTAATCATCGGTTGTTTATCCATCTACACCCTGTTAACAAACTTACTACTACTGTTTGTTATCGTGTTCGTTATCTTGGGTTTCATCGCTATCAACAAGCTAGGCAGTGAAGGTCTGGTTACACCATTCGGACACTTTCAAACTACTCAACTATACACTGCGTTACTATGTGTCTCTATCCCATTAGGTTTCTTAGCATCCCCAATATCTACGCTACTATGGTTGATCGGTGCCTCTTGTATGGCTGTTTTCACTCATGCTTCTTTCATGGAAAAACCAATCGAAACTGTATTCCAAGAAGAATCCGTATGATTCATATCAATTATATACTTATAAATATCTTATTTGTTGTTTTTTTTACTCTAAATTATACAAGACTTTTTTTTAGCATCGGTTTAAACATGATATTTTTTTCACAAGTAAATAAGATTTCAACAGCACAGTACACAACACAAACAGACCAACTAAAACTATGGATAACCAGCCGACAGGTCATCGTAGATCAAAATCGTTACTAGACGTGATATTCGGCACTAACGTCTCAGAACAAATATCAGATTCAGATGCTTTATCACAAGAAACTCTCGCGAAAGCATTAGATTTAAAAATTGAACAAGAACGTACTAAACAACAATATTACAAACTGGAAAATACAAACAGAACTATTGACTTACTACAACTAACCACCAAATCAGGCATACCGTTAAGTGAAATCACACAACTGATCTCAAACAATATCATTACCCCAGCTCATGAATCTATCATCACACCAACTCAATCAAACACACATCAACGTAGCCCAAACCCTTCCTTCAAATTCCCGTCAAATACAACTGTAAGAACGAACGAGAAAGGGATATTGTCAAATAATATTAGACCAACTCACAGACGTATGAACTCACCAGCAAGGATTGGAGCGGATATGGTAAGATCCTTAAACTCAGATAGTTCCGTCACTATCAAAGAAGAAGACACAGACTCTATTCCACCACAAGAATCACCATTGCAAGAGAAGAAATTGCCATCGTTGCACAGTTATTCAAGTGCTGAACGTGGTAGAGCTACAAGACATATGCGTAATATGTCACTACCAACTATGAATAAATTCCAAAATCCAAATTTACAACACATACCCTCAGGAATGACTTCGATTTTAAGTTTCGAAAACATAAGAGACGAACAACCACATGACCCACTACAGGAACGAAAATGTTCTTTTCAACTATTGGAGAAACAAAATAATCATTATCAGTTGAAAAAACCACCATTGATACAAAAGACGCATAGACGTGCTAAATCGGTCTCTGCATTCGGTGTTATTGACTTAAACATTATAGAGGTAGCAAGACAAAAAGCTATTCTGAATAGTAATATTCTTATAAAGCCGGAAATTCAATCTACCGCTAAAAAAGATGAGTTTGATGAAAAGACTTGTAGTGAAAGTAGTAGTAGATGCGAGAGTCCCGTGCATTATGAAATTCGTGCTACAAATTCAGTACAAAGATTATTGAATGACTAACTGACCTCTTAAGGCAATATTTAACTTCGACACATAGACAATACAATTTAAGATTACGAGAGAAAAAAGGTTTATTTACATACTTTTTTTTTCTATAATTTACTTATTTATGAATATATAATATAATTATGATTTTATGACTTTTTCCAAGCCTTCACCTTTTTATTCCAAGCATATTTTATCGACTTGGAAACACCTGCGGTTAATACACCCTTTGCGGCTTGTAACGTACTAGAATACCTAATCTTTGAAGATAATAAATCAACAGAATTGTTTAAAGCAAAACCTTTCGGTAGATGATTACCACCGTTGATAACAACATCTTGATATATCGGTTCATAATATAATTTAAAAAATTCGAAATTCTTGGTAACAATGTTATTAATCTTATTCGGATTCTCACCACCTAATGTATACCTAACATCACCCAAATAACTCAATGCTGTAATCTCTTTAAAAAAATTAAAATCATCAAATTTACCATTATTTTTGGTTAAAGTTAAATGCTTAGCTAAAGTAGCAGCATTCCTTAAATTAATTTGATTCCAATATAGTGTAGTTAAATCACTTCTTAAGATCTTAACAGGTTTCTGTAATCTACCAGCAAGGTAAAAAGTATCCCATAATGCTAAATCTTTTAACAATCTGGACATAGACACAACACCATATTTAACTTGATGACCATTAATCTCAATAAATGGATTGAAATAAATACCAGCACCAACATGTTGTAAATTATTAATTATTTTTTTACCCAAGAACTTCATACCTGAATAATGATGTGGATTTTGTTTCAAATTGATCTCATGGAATTTCATTGGATCAGTAACACCAAATATCAAATCAATTTGAGGCTTCTCTCCGGGATTTTTAGAATAGCCAACTTGTTCAAACACACCGGAACCATAACCAAAGGCAAAATCAATAGGAGCATGGAAATAATTTACGATGGATTGTAATTCTTTCTCTAGATCTTTATCGATTTTGATAAATTGATTAGACCCGTAATTTGGTGGTAATCTTGTAATTTTAAAGTTATAATCGGTAAAATTAGATGAAATTTCTTTTGTTTTCTTTATACTCTTCTCCAACAACGCTAGGTCATCTGCTATCTTTGTCTTTTTAGATATATTATTATTATTATTATTATTATTAGATGTTGTCTTTCTACTACTTTGAGTGCTTCTTAATATGATAGGTGAGGCTGAGTTTGTCCCTAATGGTGTAGATATTTCTGTTTTATTGATGGTACTTTGCCATCTAATAAATCGCGAAGGTCTTAACAAAATAAGACCTTGTCTAAATAATCTCACCTCTACAGACATTTTGCAGCTACCTGGTGTGCGCTATAACTCTAGAATGTTGGTCTTTTTATAATATGCAGATCATAAGATTAAGATAGATAAATAGTTAAAGTCATACAAAGCGAAATGTCCTGGGGTTTACGTAAATATATCGTGCTACACGACTTGTTTTTAATTGATCAATTGATGTAAAACCGTAAATACTTCACTTATCCTATCAATTTATATGTTTTAATTATATATCGTGGTTATAAATCGGCAATTTGATTATTTCTTTGGATTTTAGCTCCGTGTCATTAATATTTCTTTATGTAATACATTGTATTCTGTACCATTGTTAATTTTGGCATACTAAATTTTTCACTCATCGCATCTATGAAATTATACTGTAATAGAAAATTCTAGCTTATTAATATAGTACCATTTTGTAATTATGATATTAAAACCTTTAATAAATAGATAAAAGTAACTTTTCGAACTAGCTGAGCAATGCCTGAAACTCAACCAGAAATGTCTGCTGAAGTGAAGGCTAAAAAAGTACCAAGAAGAAGATTCGTCGGTACCAAAACTATCAATGGTACTGGGATCAAGACTGTCTCATCGGAGCAGGGTCAAGAAGTTGTGCGAAAGGCTAGAGCTACAGCAAATAGGAGTATGATTACACATATTCCTGATGAAATCCTTAACGATGAAGAGTTAAATGATGCTATCAAACTACTACCCAAAAATTATAATTTCGAAATTCATAAGACTGTTTGGAATCTAAAGAAGAACAACTCTAAACGTGTTGCTTTACAGATGCCTGAAGGTTTGTTAATATATTCTTTACTTATCAGTGATATTCTAGAACAGTTCTGTGGTGTTGAAACAGTTGTGATGGGAGATGTCTCCTATGGTGCATGTTGTATCGATGACTATACTGCCAGAGCCTTAGAGTGTGATTATATTGTCCATTATGCACACTCATGTTTAGTTCCAATCGATGTTACCACCATTAAGGTTCTTTACGTCTTTGTTACAATTAGTATTAATGAAGATCATATTATTAAGACTTTACAAAAGAATTTCCCAAAGGGTTCTAGATTAGCTACATTCAGTACAATTCAATTTAATCCTGCTGTCCATAGTATTAAGGATAAATTACTGAATGAACCTTTAAATGATCACTTATTATATATTATTCCACCTCAGACCAAGCCATTATCCAAAGGTGAAGTTCTTGGTTGTACTTCTGAAAGATTAGATAAAAATCAAATTGATGCTATGGTTTTCATTGGTGATGGTAGATTCCATTTAGAATCAGCCATGATTTACAACCCAGATATTCCTACTTACAGATATGACCCTTATAATAGAAAATTCACAAGGGAAGGTTATGATCAAAAACAATTAGTTCAAATTAGATCAGAAGCCATTGAAATCGCTAGAAATGCGAAAGTATTTGGATTAATCTTAGGTGCTCTAGGTAGACAAGGTAATGTCGCTACTGTCAATAGATTAGAAGAAAATTTAGTCAAACAAGGTAAAACAGTTGTTAAGATTATTTTAAGTGAAATCTTCCCACAAAAATTAGCGTTGTTTGATAAGATAGATGCATTTGTCCAGGTTGCATGTCCAAGATTATCTATTGATTGGGGATACGCTTTTAACAAGCCATTGTTAACTCCATACGAGACTAGTGTTATGTTAGGTAAGGACGTTATGTTTGATGAATCATTTTATCCAATGGATTACTATGAAGCTGATGGTTATGGTCGTGGTAAAACTCCAACCCATTCGTCTTACACATCTTAATATTCTTGATTTTATTTAAAGTTGAGTTTCTTGTATAGTTTTCATAATAGTTATTTTAAAGATTCTTTATAATTAACGATAATATATCCTATAAATAGATACATATGTTATAAAAGTTCGTTGGTATCTTGTTCGATACCAACTAACATATTAAATTCCATTTGAGAAAAGTTTAATATTTCTAATATTTTCATTTCTTGTTCTGGATTCAAATGAATCAAGATTTTTTGGAATGCACCATAGAATTTTGATAATTTTATAAAACAATACTCGCAAATATCATCAGCAATTGATGGTGAACTTAATTTAAATAATAAGTTTTCCTGTATATCAGTTAATGCTAGAGGGGCATATTTGTTTAGTTTTTCATGCACACTTTCATTGATTGTATCTAGATTCATTAGTGGATTGTCGTTTAATGAAAGATACATATCGTAATCTAATTCATCTTGAACTGAATCGATAGGGAAAATCATATTGAAAAGATTGTTATAAAGTCCTAAACCTGTCTTTTCAAACAGAAATTTAGATTGAAGTTCTTTCATCTGTTCAACAAATCCATTCAATTTATCGTTAACTTCAGTCAAGAAACCTCTATATATATCATTCTTATTAAAAATGGCATTCGCAAATGGCTGTAGTCTAGATTTAATGAGATCGAAACTATTAATCTCAACAGTTAATAATGATAATTTGATTTCTTCGTTTTTCTTCGCCATTGGGAATGCACTCTGTAATTGTTTTAATAAGGTTTCTGTAAAAGGTTCTCTAATAATTGTTTGTAACATTTTGGTATTAATGGTTCCACTGTCTTCTTCTTCATCATATTCGTTATCGTTATCTCCACTACTGCTTCTCTCGTATATCTCAAAAAATTCTACAATGTTATTTAAGTAATCTGACAACCAGTCAGGTTGAAGTAAATCACTTTGTGAATTATATTCGATTGGTTTAACATTCCGTTTCAGAAATTCTACAAATGATTTAATAATCTTTTCATTGGAAATTTCTGTTAATGATTTTAATGTAGTTATTAAAGAGTTACCCTCCAGAATACCCTTTTTAACGAACATTAATTGGTATAGTTGTAACAATTGTACAATTTCAAAGTTTGTGGTACTATTTTCTTCAAATCTTACAATTTGTTCTATTCTAATTCGGCAGGTATTTGTAATTGATTGCACAATTTCATTTAATAATTTAATATCTAGACCATCTAAGAATTCACTTGTATTCTCTTGTAATATAGATTTTGGGGTGTCATCGAATTCTTCGAATTGGAATTTGAATAGTGACTTTATGAAATCTGCTTCGTTGGCGATTAATGAATGAACAGACGCGAGCACATCACTTATATAACGGATTGGATCGTGTGCAGAGAGAATGATTGGCCTGACATCTTCTTTACCATGACTGCTTAGGTCGAATTGGGACAAGAATTTATCTAGGAAACTTTTAGATCTTACAGAAGCAACCTTCTTTAAAAATTCCTTAAAGTATTCCAAATCATTTGAGATGTAGATTAGGCCCCTTTGAAAAGTTTGAATATTATACTCGTCTTGACCGTCTTTCATGCTATAGTAACTTTCTGAATTGGATTCAAAATTATAAAGGAAATCTACCAAATAATTGAACATCTTTCTGTTAATAACATTTAAGTAATCATTTACTTTAGTTATTAGTGCAGTACCAGCATCTAAATTTGGTAATGCTAAAAGGTAAGTTACGTGCTCCTTAATATAAAGGACCTTGTTAATGACAATAAAATAATCATCATTGAAATTACCATTCATAATAATATCATCCTCTACTTGAGTTAGAGTAAACTTATCTTTAATTGCTAATAATAATTCTTTTCTCAACGTTAACAATTCCATTTCAGAACGTAATTTATCAACATTCTCAAGTAGTAATTTATCTTTGCTCTTATTTTTTGAACCACTTCCATCAGTATCTAGAATTTCTTTACTATCCCGTCTAATTTTTTCTAATGGTCCTGAGAATCTCTTAATTCTTCTAATAATTGGTCTAAATTCCTCTAATACTGTGATATGTTCTTTTAATAATTCGTTTTCTATGTTACTTCTAAGAGCTTTTCTACTCAAAGTACCTATATACTCCGCGCTGATTAATTTTTCATTATCAAGAGCTAATGTATCCTTATTTTGTTCTAATGCTTTCAAGTTCTTTTTCAAGGTAATTGTATTTTGATAATTGTTTGCATTGTAATCATTTAGAATTTTAGAAAGTTTCTTTGATAATACAAGGTTCTTTGTATCTGTATTTCTTAATTCTGATGGCGATTTGTTGACAATATCATCAAAACTACGCATCATCTTATTACGGTCTGAGCCCGTCAATTGTGGTGTATCGATAGAGTAGTCAGATATACGATCATCAAGATTCTTGCTCTTTGCATTATTATTCTTTAAGGTTTCAATGGACATGTTAGCGTATTTGGTCATCTTTTCGTAAAGATTAACATTTTGATTGGTTTTGCTTTCTACTGAATTGAAGTCTGGTAATTTGAAATCTGTATCGTTTGTAACATATTTTGATATTGTGGAAATCGAAGATAGGTTAAGTCTTTGCATTGGCTCTGGTAGAGAATCACCATTAATTAAATCTGATGTTGAATTATCAACAACAGAAAAGTCCTGGAACTCTATGAAATCCATTCTTGTGTCGATTGTTTGTTTATGGAATTGAATACTGGAGTATGATTATTACCTATGAATAGGTAATTTTGCTGAGTTGGATGCAATGTACATGTATATATTTTATTTATGTTGGTCAAAGCTTCGCTAAGCGTTTTAATTTTTCATTTTCACATAGTTACAGCGAGTTGAATACATAACGCATAAGCATAATATTTACAAATAAAGTGAATAGTATTAAGATGAATATTCAAATTTACTTAGTCAATCGTGCCTGTAATTGTAGCTCTGTTAATTTTTTCAAAAAATAGAGTAATAGTAAGATATAAAGATAAATATTTCTATCAATTGTGTCTCCAGCTATAAATAAGCTTATCTAAATTATTTGAGTTTCTCTTTTTTATAAATATTTGATATTGGAGTAGTCTATATACTAGTTTAACGCATATTTATTATAATTAGGAAAGTTATGCACTATTTTTCAGAATTGAGTATTGCTAATGTAAAAATCTTTATTCTTCGGAAAATATAAATATTAGCTTCTATGGCCAAGTTGGTAAGGCGCCACACTAGTAATGTGGAGATCGTCGGTTCAAATCCGACTGGAAGCATTTATTTTTTTCGTTTTGTTATAATATAGTGACAGGTTAGCAAACTATAGGATTAATTAGTTAACAACTTTTAAATGTTATTTTTAAACATAGTTAAAGATATTTAGATATTTAATTTAAAAAATATGTAAAAATAATGAGGAACTAACAATACAACATAGATCCTGTAATGGGACCTATTTAAAGGGGTTTTGAAAACTAAGTAATAAAAAGAACTTCTACAGATTTCAAAAGATAAATGAACAAATATATTCACTAAAATAGAAGTACTTATTTATGGGTTCTGTGGACCATGGTAAGTATGATATGGAGACCGGTTTTGATGGTACGCTGGCTGATATTGGTAATTAACCTGTGTGTGATATGGTGTTTGGGGTTGTTCGTGTGGTTGTACTGGTTGTTGCACATTTAAGAATCTTGGTGTAGTGTAATGGTTCATATTTTGATAATTTGCGACTTCTTGATATGGAACGACTTGTGGAACGAACATATTGCTTGGATAAGAATATTTATGACCTCTGGTATTATAGAAAGTAGCCAAGTTAGTCAGTGTACCTACCGTTGGATTTGGGTTCTGATTATTAGCATTAGATTCAGTAAAAGAACTTCCTTGATTATTCATAGAATAATGATATGATGATGAATCTTGTGGGTATGGAATTACAGGAGATTGAAGTGAGTCAAAAGTAAATCTGCGTTGACCTTTAGATTGAGGTTGATTTCTACTATTTTGGGAGCTTTCTCCAGAGTGAGAGTGCCTTACAAGTTGATTATATTCTAGTGGAGATTGTGGGACGTCTTTAAATATTGAACTAAACGATGGTAATCTTTCAGTTCTTTTACCGTTAACGTTTGTAATAATATATTCGTGTGATGTTGGGCTATGTATAGACATCTTTGTTGGACTGAAGATTCCATTCTTCATGAATGGATTCTTCAACTTCATTTTCTTATTCTTTGGAGAGATATCGCCACTAATTGATCTTCTCTTCCTCTTAGAGCCACTGAGGTTATTTTTTGGAGAAATAGATAATGCTTTCTTTTCTGCTAATTCACGTTCTTCAATCTTTCTGTTAAGGATCATTTTATCAATATTCTCCTCAATAACTTTATACCAGTCTTCGCATTCTTTTGCGAAATTGGCACCAAAAATTGGTATTAGTAAGTACCTTATTGGGTAACAGAATCTGTAACAAATTAATCTAGCTACTTCCATTGGTAACCAAGTACCTTGGATCTTAATGTAACCACCGCGGATTCTTTGAATTAGAGCGGTTAAATTTAAATTTGTGTCATTTATATTTTCTGCTGAAACCTTTTGATTATTGACTAAATGACTTTTGAATGTTTGGCAAAGATATTCTTTCAATTCGTTTGAGACATTATTCCAGTGTAGATCACAATAATTAATTATATTGTTTTCTGGAGAGTCCCCATTCTTTGCATTGAAATTTGTGAATTTAATAATATTGGTGTTACTATTGCGTCTCTTTCTTTGTTTTCCATTTAAATTAAAGGAATTTAGTATTACATTTGGTGAAAATGATTCAAATGATTCTGTGTGAACAGGTTCGTAGAATGCATAAGCCATGATATATTCATATTCATAACGACATCTTTCTTGGAAACTGTTGTCAGTTTCATTCTGACCTTGTCTCTTTGAGAGAATTAAGCCGCGCATGACATCTTGATATAATCTCCAAATACCTGTTAAAAATACGAAACCGGTATTATAACCCCATAAGATACAGTTATTTTGATTAATTAATTTATCGTTTGATTGTAAGTTGTGATCTAATTTCATCAATTTGAACTGTTGGTTCTTTGTAAGAGAGTTTGATTGTTCGCTATTACGTTTTGTACTCTTAGTGCTATATTCCTTTTTAACTTTGATATAACTTTGTGTTTCTTTCTTAATAGTTTTCTCTTGACTGAAAACTTTACCATTTAATAAATGTGCAGTTTTATCATCCAAGCATAAATTGTTTCTTATATTTTCAGGAATAATATTGAATTCACCTTCGTTGGTAGTGGCTTTAATATCTTCGTCAAAATCTTGATTGTTAGATAAATTAAGTTGAACATCTGGAATTTGGTATTCAAAACATTCTAAGATATTGTTCTTTTTGGAAGATTTTCCAAATTTATTCATGTCTGCATTCTTACCGACATCAATAGAATTACTATTTAAGTATGGAGGATTGTTGAAAACTTGGGCTATTGTTGATTTGTAATGTGCTGTTTTAATACCAAGTTCTTGGTTGTATAGATTTTGAAGGGAAACTTCTGTATTACAATTCTTTTTAAGAGTGTAATACTTTTGGAATAACGATGCAAAGAATAATCTTTGGTAGTCATCCAGTGGGTTTGGAGTTAGTCTCACCTCGTTAGGATCGAAGTCGAAAGACTGATATTGTAATTTATTGTTGTAAGGCATTTTTGTAAAGTTTTCTGTTCCAGCGGTTGTTATGAAACTATTTGTCATAAGCTTCTTCTTATTTCAATAGATTTAAATCGTAACAATTAAACTGAACTTATATGTTGATATATATGTTATAGATAGAACTATATCTAATGGTATACTTGATTCGAGACAATGGATCAATCGAGCATGGGATATGTCAACCTCACGTTTCTTTCATATATTTATAATAATTTCATTATTTTTGTAACAATGGTATTTTTTTAAGGGTATTCCCCACAAAGACATTGATCGTCATTTTATTTCATAACCTACAGATATGTAAAATGTATAAAATTACATCAGTACGCCATCGCCGTGTGTACCCTTTAATAATTTTCAACCCATGTAAATATTTGCCTCAAAAGACGGTACTAGGTATCTGGTGCGGAGTTTCTACTGACGACTTCCAAAAGGCCAGAATCGACATTGTAAAGCAACCCATATATCTCGATCTTCATCTGTTCGATTGATGTCTTCACTAATGGGACGCTCATAACCCTTTTAAAGTTTCTCTCCACATTGCATATCGATAAATATTTACTCATTTTCTCAATATCAGTAGATCTATCAAATATTTTCTCCAAATTTTCCTTCTCTTCATCGACTAGTATCTGAATATCTTCTAGATATTTGTATAAGTGTGTACAGTTTCTATTTAATAAACCTTCTCTTTTACCGTTCAAGACTGTGCTGATACCACCACAGTCTGTGTGTCCACAAACAATAATCTTCTTGACCCCAAGACAGATGATCGCAAACTCCAAGAGAGCTAGGAAGTCTGGATCTTCTGGGTTGCAGATATTCGCAATGACTTTCCAGGTGAAGATTTCACCTGGTACTACATTAAAACATGTCTCATTATACCTGGAGTCGGAACACCCGATCATAAGCGTATGAGGTGTTTGACCTTTACCGTTATGTTCTGTGAATAATTCAACCGAATTCAGTTCCACAGTCTTATCCTTCCATGCAATATTATTATCTAGATAGTCTTCTAACGTTGAATTGTAGTTCAACACGAACGGGGTCTTCTTATTCTTATTCTTCTGATCAGCCAGAGCAACTTTTAAATCTTCTCTGGAGTTTGTCATCATCTAATCCTTTCCGGTAGTTCTAGGCCAGTGCACCTCTCTAAGCAACCCCCATCAAAACCCATTCTATAACAACCTTCCCTTTCCCCTCTCCTTATATATGGATTAGCCACATTAGCCGGGAATTCTCATGGATCAGTCAACATCGAGTCCTTTATCACTCTTCCGTCACAACGATTGGTGTGACGTCAAGTTGTACGCTTGTTAACTTTTTTGTTACTCAGAAAAAAGACTATTTTGTATTAGGCTTTCCGTACCGCGACGTTTATCACCCCAGGAAAATGTTTATGCGAAGCACGTTATTGCTGTAATAGGAAAGGCAATCTTCGGATTAACTGGACAATATATATTAGTTCCAGTTATTGCGTGATTTGCGACAGAGATACCAAAAAAGGTATCCATGGTGTCAGTAATTTGTTATTAAAGGTAATTAACCACAAATTAACTTGTATAATATTATACTTACCTTGAAAAAAGAAGATCCATTGAAGAAAATTCAAAACCCATTATTTTTTGCAATTAAATACAATATATATAACATATAGAATGACAACAGTTCACGTTTCATCTACAGATAAAAAATTACCAGATAATCAAAGAAGTACTGAAAGTTTCAGTCGATTTTACAAAAATAGACCACTATACTTAAAGATTAAATACCATGTATCCCTAGGTGTTACGTTCTCTTTAATTATCGTTGTAATTATAAAACAACTATTAGAGGATGCTCATTCGGACATGCTTTATATGCCACTCCATAAATATAATAGTGAACCAATTATCATAGAAAATCTCAATCAACAATCATTTCTACGTATGAAGCCAATACAGAGGTCAGTTTTATCAAGAAATGAATTTAATGAATGGCTTGTAGATCAATTATCGGTTTCAAGAAAGAAAATTTTAGAAAATATTAACCATAAGGGAAATAACTTGTTTAGTGAGAAGGTCCCATACGGTGTAGCTATTGCGTCACCATCAAGAGCTAACCCGAACTATTATTATCAATGGACAAGAGATGGTGCAATTACTATAAACTCTCTGATTGAAGAATATTTCCTTCACCATGACCAAATATTAGAGGAAGTGATCCTAGATTATTTTAATAATTCTATTCTATTACAAAGGTTGGATAATCTATCCGGTAAATTCACATTAAATGATAGATTAAAAGGTTTAGGAGAACCAAAGTTTAATACTGATAGTACAGTATACAGTGATAATTGGGGTAGACCTCAAAATGATGGTCCACCGCTAAGAGTAATTTCAGTTACGAATTTCTTAAATAAATTAAATGGGGAAAATAGAAATTTAAAATTACATGAATCAATCAAAAGAATATCATATTTATCTTATTCTTTTGACAATGAATTCCAATTAATTGAAGAACTAGTCTATTGGGATTTGAAATTTATATCATTAAACTGGGCGGAGGAATCTTTCGATCTATGGGAAGAAATTATTGATAGACATTTTTTTACTTCAGTAGTTCAATTACATGCGATTAATCAAGGTATTTTACTATTAGAAAATTATCAAACTAACTTCGATTTCATTCCACATAATGACACGAAATTATTAGATACTCTAAAGGATATTTACAAAGACCTTGTAGCCTTTTCATTGTCTAAGGATAATTATATAAATCAACATAAAGAACACCTAGTTGAGTCCCCGAAGAATCTCCATGCAAGATCTGGTTTAGATATTGCTATAATATTAGCATCAATAATTGCGCATCCAAAGTCAAACAACATTCCATTTGATGTTAATGACTCAGGTGTACTAAACACATTGTATTCGTTAATTCAAGAAATGTTAGTATTATACCCAATTAATAATAATAGAAATACATTAAATGCTGGTGTAGCTCTTGGAAGATACCCAGAAGATGTTTATAATGGGGATTCTTTTGGTGAAGGAAATCCTTGGTTTATTTCAACAATAGCAGCATCCGATTTAATTCTTAAATTAATTCAATCTCTTTTTCAAGATCAGAATAATATAATTATTTCTCCACAAGAAACACAATTTTGGTCTCTTTTGTTTGAATTTAGTGAGAAGGTCGAATTACCAAATTTAATCATTATACCTTATAATTCAGTAGCATTTAATGCAACTGTCCACCAATTGTTTAAGTATAGTGATTCATTTTTAGAAGTTGTTAGAGCCCATGTAAGTGACCAAGAAGAGATGAGCGAACAATTCAATAAATATACAGGGTATTTAACTGGTGCAAACGATTTAAGTTGGTCATATTCGACATTTTTAGATATGGCAAGAGGTAGAAAAATAGTAAAAGAATTAATTGGTTACTAATTAAATACAAAAAAAATATTAATATTTTAAATGCTTGTTTTATATTCTAGTTATGTTATGTTAGTTTTCATTTATTCATATATTCATATTTACATAATCAAAATTAATTATTTTTAAATATGAGAGAGTATAAAACTAATCTAATAATTCATGTTTCAAATTGGGAGATCAAAACAATTGAACGTAATTTTAATAATTGGTCTATTCTACATGCAATGGTTCTCTTTTTAGATATAAACAATCCCTGGATACGTTATATATGATCTTTTGGTCAATTAATCTTGGTCTGTTTTTAGCGAATAGCAATTTTAGTTTATCCTTCTGTTTTATAATAACAGCAAGATAAAATATAACCTGGCATTCACGAACAAATCCCTCATTGATAATAATATCCGTGATAGTATCTCTTGGGATGAATTCCTCTTTTGGTTGCATAATTAACTTATTTAACACATCTGGCAATATACTTAGTCCTTTATATTCCATCGTCTGTATACCATAGTTTTTGAGTACCGTTAAAGTTTCAATTGGTGGGTTTTGTAGTCCAAATACGGTTAATAATAGGACCGATACCCTAAATATTATCTCTGAGTTCTTGAATTTATAAATTAATTGATGATCGTGTATGTTTAGCCAGGTATTTATAAGTAAAATAAGTATGCAATTAGCTATTTGAACTTTTCGAAGTGAGTTCGGTATTATTTGAATTTTAGCATAGTCATTACTCTCTTTCTTATCTACTATAATTGTGTACCCTTTTCTCTTCTCTACCTGTCTGACTGTTCTATCGTTGCAATCCATGTTGTAAATATTCACGTTGGAAGTATTTCCATTATCTATAACAGAGGTTTCTATATAACTATGTCTGATGAAATTGTAAAGCTACATTTTTTCATAACACGCCTTAAATTCAAGAAAGAAAAAAATATAGTCGATAATCGAAGAAAACGAATATTGAACAAGTAGCTTGATTGAAGGGCAATGTGATCCTAAACTTGCATAAGGAAAGTCTATGTAATTCCGTGGTCTTTTATTGGGGTTTTAATACAACAAAATTTATGTACTATATTCTTTTAAGACTTGATCTGTCCAAAAGATCACAAAACTAGAAACTATATAATACTAAATATAGCTAGTCCAAAAGGTATTTTATAAAATAGTAGTAGAGTTCAAAATCTGAGAAATAACCATAACCTTTATAAAAATTATCTAATATCAGATTATGTAATCATTCATATTTACATACATTACCGGTACCCAATGCAAGCAGTAGCTATGCAATAATTATTCCAGTTCTCTTTAGTCTATTCAGTGGCAGATTCATTGTTTTCTTCTTCTTTTTCGTCTGGGTTATCCTCATCAGAGTTGTTCAATGTTTCGCCATCTTTATCCTCAGTATCATTGTTATCTTCATCACTTTCTTCTTTGACGCTTTCTTTAGCTGCTTCTTCTTCTCTCTTTTTTCTTAAATCATCAATAGTACCTAAGACAACTTCTGATTTTCTGTATACTTCCAGAACCTTTTTCTTGAAACCACCAGATGACTTCTTATTAAGATCGTCACCTTGGTTATTCATATCTTCTAATTTAGCAGTTTCTTTAGCCTTCTCGATGTCTCTTAAGTTCATTTCATGTTCCTGTTGTAAATTTTCAATCTTCTTATTGAAGTCATCTACAGTGCCTAAATCTTTACGGATAGCGGAACAATAGCTCTCGAAATTTGGCGGTAGTTTGGCTCGTAGTGCTAATTCAATCATCACTGAATGCTTTTTTTCTTCACTAATAAATTTAGCTTTAACTTGTCTTCTTGTTCTATATGGAAACATTTGTGCCATCAAATTAAAATCGGTGCCCCACATTGAAAGTGCTTTATAAAATTTGATCAACTCATCTGTGCTCCACGGATCCGTATAACTGTTCTTACCATATGTAGCATAGTTGTATAGATTTTCAAATGGATTTTCGTCAACTTTTTGTTTTTGTGCATTTTCTAAATTGGCATTTTTATGTCTATCAACAACGGTAGATTCTTCGTCAACTGTCATCTTACCATCTACACTTAACTTTAATTGAATTTGTGGTTGGTTTCTACTACCATTTTCTGGTATCTCAGTATTAAATAGCTTTTCAGCAGCTTTCTTTCTTTCTTCTTTAGCAAGATCTTCTTCTTCTTTGCTCAATAGCATTAAAGATTTGAACTCATCTCTAGCCTTTCGCCTCAATTCACGACGTTGCTTTCTTTTCTCTTTTTTAACCTTATCAGCTTTTCTAGCTTTATCAAAATTATCAGATATTTCACCTATTGGTAAATTCTGTTTACATAGTTCTTCCAATGTAAAATTTTCTTCATCGATTAAGTAACGTGCAGAATCCACTATTTCGATGTTTTGAGGAATTTCTTCGATACTTCTTACTACGTAGGTTTCATAATATTCACCAGATTTGGAACGTGTTCTCAAACTTGAAGTAGCTTCTTCTTTAACTGTTGCTGCATCTTCATCGTCATTATCATAACTTCTATCCTTAGGAACTGTAATTTTGGAAACAACACTGATTCTATGAGCAGCACCCGCTTTTTTGGAAGTAGCTGAGGATCTTCTAGAAAGTCTGCGTTTCTTTAAGGTTTTTAAATTAGCATCCTCACTTTCTGTTAACAAACTACCAATTTTCATCTTCTTTGGAGCTGCAGATATGGTAGATAGTCTTCTTGTACCACCAGCATTCATTGGATCGTTATATGCAGTTTTTAATAGAGGACCACCAACACCGTCACTTAACGAGGGTAATCTACTGTATCTTTGTTGGCGTCTTCCTGCTAGTTTTGAGGATTCTTTATGGTTTTCTATAACATGTTCATTAGAGTTTAGCTGGGTACTCTTGTCAAGCGGTTCGATTTCGTGACCCTTTGACAATTGACTTGTTGGATCAATATCATCTACAGCAGTATCTGTATTTAGATCACCAGAAAATTTGTCTTGCTCTTGAGTTTCATCATCTAGTATAGTATTTTCCTCATATAGTTGGTCTGGAACTGGCTTTGGAGTTGGTGTTGGAGTTGGCGTTGAAGTAGCGGTACGACGCTGTCTTACCTTGGGTACGAAACGAGTACTACTCTTATTAACAATACTACTCATTGATATCTAAATAAGTGGATAACCTTTGGTTCGATTGTCGTTAACCTTTGCACTTTATTTTATTTGATCTTTGTATTTTAGTACATCTATCTTCTGTAAATAAACAAAATTTCAATTATTTTTTTACGCGAACATGATTTACAAATTAAACATAGCAAAGATCTGACTGCCAAATTCAGGCTGAAGTTTTTGAAACTAGTATGATTTATCTTTAAGACCTACTTATTATTACACAAAACAGTAATGATTTGCAATATATATTTCTTACTTTAATTATAATAATAATATTCTTTCTATTAGCAAAGATTTGGACTAATATGGATTAAAACGATTAAGACTCTTGGAATGCTTTTTAGTCTTCTTCTTCTTCTCTTTCTTATCTTTCTTGTCCTTCTTAACTTTAACTTTGCTTAGATCAGAATCGGAAGCTTCTCCTTCCGTTACCAAGTCCAAATTGTCATCAAATACATTAAATCTTTTAGAATAATCCCAGAATTCACTTGGAACATTAAGAGACCCAGTGTTACTCTTCCAACATTTAACATTACCATCTTCACCACAAGAATACATTAAGCTGGTATCATTCGATGGAATAAATACATCTCTTATAACCTCATCGTTGTGTGCTGATTTAATCGTTATGCTATTATTAACATGGATATTTTCATCGCTCATTGGAATTATCTTTAATTGGCCTTGACCTTCTTGTGATATACCTGTAGCTACAAAGCCGGGATAAATGTCGACAACATAATCACAACCCCATGCCTCTCTTATATCACCGAAATCTAGTGGTAGCGGTTCTTTTAATTCCTCTGATTTATCATTTAATTCACTGATGGAAAATGTTTCCATATGAGATAATGAATATATCCTTCTTGGAGATGACCAGCCACAAGAGTGAATAGAAGAGAAGTTTATAACTTGATGCAATGCATCATCTTCTTCTTCTTGTGTTAAATCATAAATGTTTGTATAACCATCTGTCGAGCCACTCATCAATATGTTGACATCTGATGGATGAAATTTAATGTCTGTTATGTCATCATGATGAGAATCAACAAATGATCTTACTGGTGAGCCAAATTTTCTAACGTCATATATGTGCAGTTCTGCATCAACGCCACTTAGCTCTGTACCACATGCCAATAGACCATGACGAGAATCTAGAGATAAGAAAGGTGCACTTTTAGCATTATTAATTGTAGCAATTAAATCTTTAGATCTGATATCATATACTTTAACTGATTCTAAAGTTGCAACACTGAACATAGATTCGCTATCAAAGTCATTATTTATTACCTTTAATTTATTAATTGAGACTTCACCTACTTTAATAGATTCAATGGATTGGTTTGTGGCCCAATCCAGTAAATGAACTTCACCGTTACTTACACTTGTAAGTAGACCATGCTTATATAATGGCTGTAAGTTTAAACACCAATTATCTCTACCAAAATTTTGGGAAGCACCTAATGTATAACCAGACATTAATAATATTTTAATTTCGCAATTCCTTATAACAAAAAGAGTTACAATAACTGTTTTATCATCTCATCTCATCGCCAACTATTTTATAAACTTCTCGATAAGTTTATTAAAATTTCATGAAAATTAAAAAATGATCTCTAGCGGGATCGAACCGCTGATCCCGGCGTTATTAGCACCGTGCCTTAACCAACTGGGCCAAGAGATCGTATTTAATGGTAATTTAACATCAAATCTATTGTAAGTATAACAAATACAGTTCTGTTCTTAGTTAGGTCATTTTCTACTTAAAATCTGATTATAATAAATGATACTATTATTAATAGTAGTTTTAAATGTTAATAAAAGACGACAAATAAGGTTTAATACGAGTTGTATTGAAATTAGTATGTCCGTTGAAAACGATGAATTTATTTGCAGTGCGAGAGTGATTATTATGGAAAAGCCAACTTCCATTAATATGGAAACGATATTAAACATAGACGTTATAGGTGTCTTTGTTCAATTGATTAAGGTTCAAATCTCAATTATTTGAGTCTAATATTTTAATTAATAAGGCTGTTTGATTGCTGAGTCAAAAAAAAATTTCGTTAGGATCCATAAGATTAAATTAGCCTTATACCTTAACAACAACTAGCACAAAGTCGACATGAATCAACCGCAGCTTGATAAATACCAGCCAGGAATTGTTCTGGCCGTTGGTTCACATACATGTCGAATTATAAAATATTTAACAAGTGGTGGTTTTGCTCAGATATACTCCTGTGAGCTATCTCAGCCGGATGATTACATAAAATCTAAATTTGCATGCTTAAAGAGAGTTGTTGTACCAGACAAAACCAGTTTAAATACTCTAAGAGCTGAAGTAGATGCAATGAAACTGCTGCGAAATAACAGGCATGTTGTATCTTATATTGATTCACATGCTGCTAAATCAAAATTCCAAAACGGATCATATGAAGTATTTCTATTAATGGAATATTGTGATAAAGGTGGTTTGATTGATTTTATGAATACAAGGTTACAGAATAGATTACAAGAATTCGAAGTCTTGAGCATTATTTTCCAAATATCTCAAGGTATCGCTGCTATGCATGCTTTACAACCACCATTACTTCATCGTGATATTAAGATTGAAAATATATTGATCTCAAAAGAAAATGAATATAAAGTATGTGATTTTGGTTCAGTTTGTGGTGTAATTAGACCTCCAGCTAACCGAGAAGAATTAGCATATGTCCAGCATGATATTTTAAAAAATACAACGGCACAGTATAGAGCCCCAGAGATGATAGACCTATATCGTGGATTACCAATTGATGAAAAATCAGATATATGGGCTCTTGGTGTATTGCTTTACAAGTTATGTTATTTTACGACTCCGTTTGAAAAGACGGGAGAAACAGCAATCCTATACGCTAGATACGACTTCCCAGCATATCCACATTACAGTGAAAATCTCAAAAATCTAATTAGGATGGCATTAATGGAACAACCAAACCAAAGACCTAATATATATCAATTGGTTCAACATGTTTCCCAACTTTTAGGTGTACCGTGCCCAATTGTTAATTTCTACGAGATTAATCAACTACAACATGTTTCAAGTTTACCTCAAATGGGTATGCTATCAAATAATCCAAGTACTACAAGTTTTATTGGATTGCAAACTCCACAGATACAACAGGTCTTACAGGCCCAGCTTCCAATTACAGGATTACAACAGGCGAACACTTGGCAAAGTACCCAACAGCCAACTAACCAATTCAGTCCAATTCCAATGATGATTCCAGACAATTTAAGAGTTGTTCAAACTGAAGAATTATACACAACCTCAAAGAGAGATATCTCGAAGTCTAAGTATGTGGATGAAAACACCCAGACTTCTGATGTCCCAATTCTTCATGAAAATGAACCAAAATCCAGCATAATTTTATCCCACCTCTCATCATCTAGCGATGACGATAGTTCAGATGCAGATAAGATCATAGAATCTATCAACTTACCCCCTAGAAGAAAAGTAGAACCGATAATAAGAAGAAATGGAGACAAAGATAGTGTTGTATTAACACCCGAAGAGAGGATCATGAACGCAGTTAAAGCTGCTCGTAGCGATTTGACAGTTACGAAAACAAAATCTTTACCAGACTTTAAAAATGAAACAAGTAAAGAAAAGGATGAAACTTCTGCTATCTCAAGTAATACTCCAAAGGAGATTATTAAGCTTGTCAAACCTATCGAGCGTAAGCGAGAACCAAATACAGAACCAAAAGTGGAATCAAAACCTAAGCATATTTCTGTACATTCGAAAGATATTTTCAGTGATGATCAAAAGAATCCTGTGAAAGTATCACCATACATAACTAGTAAGGTAAAAAATGATGTTTTGACATCATCTGAATTAGAACAAAATAAGAGAGCTAAAGAACTTCTAAGACAGAAGATGAAGGATAAGCTTAACAAATCTGAGGAAAATTTCAACTCTAGATTTAAAACTAAAAATAACGATATTGCAATGGAAGAATCCAGGAAGAAGAAAGAGAAACCTAAGATCCCTTTAAAGCCAGAACATTTAAAACCTAAAAAGCCAGAAAAACCAGCATTCTTGATTGGTAAAAATATTGATAAAGAGTAGTGTTTCCAAGAAATAATTATATTCTTTTCAATGTAACCTATATATTCATATATAGCAATAGATATATAACATGTTTAGCCTCATTAATTATTGCATAATTAAATTATTAGAATTGTGTTGTTTTAAAATTACAGATATTTAAAAATTAATTAATTTACTTATTCGCTATCACTCCATTCTTCAAATGAGTCTAAAATGAAATCAGTTGCTTCCTCAAACCTTTCCTCTATGATATTGTTTAAACCATCCGTTTCACATCTTAGAACTCTACCGTACTTTTTACGTGGCTTTTTGTTTTCATTGTCACTCCAGCAAGAATGGCTCTTGTCTGAGAAAACTAAAGAATTCTTGAAATACCAATCAGTTAGAGTTTCATCGACTAGTGGGACCAATGGTTTCAGTTGTTTATTACCCATGAAACTTATGACAGCTTTAACACTACTTCTGGTGTCTCTGTGACCTAATAAATGAACGATACCTGAGCAAGCGTCACCAATCCCTACGAATGCAATTTTAGAAACAGAAGTAGAGAATTTGACAAAGTTATCCCAAAGATATAATAATATCTCTTGAGATGTGATCATTGCTGAGTAATTATCCTGCTCGAACAATGATTGTGGAATATTAATATCAATTACCCCATAGTTTTTTTCAACTGACCATTTGATGAAATTTAATCCACTGTCAATGATAATTGATGTGGATGGATCTATTGTACCTGTGGTAACGTTTCGGTTGGCCCATATCTCTGGAGTATCATGTACAATTATAATTAACGAAGAAGCATCATAGACATTTTGAGAACAAAAGATGGTATCTTCTGGTAATTTTTGATTAATTAATGGTAAGGTAACAAATTTGTAGTTATCTATTAGCAGATTTTGTAATTGTTGTTGACGTATAGCAGTTTGTAATGGGAAATTCTTCGATATTATTGAATCGGTAATAGGCTCCTTAAAATCACAACCGGCATTACCGCATCTACGTCTGAAACATTTCCAGTACTTAGACTGTTCTCTTATTATTTTATCAACCATTTCTAATGATTCACGTTTTGGATCTTTAGTTGGCTCAGGTAATTCCTCTGGTGGTTCACCTAATAGAATCTTTGTAACAGCTAGGGCACTCTTGGCGATAGAGTCCAGGTTATAACCACCTTCCAAAATAACTGCTAAGTTACCTCTAGCTAAAGATTTCAGCATGTGTGTCATATGACCGTAACAACTTGGTGTTACATGACATTGACCAATAGTATCACCATCAGCAGCATCAAATCCTGAGGAAATAATAACTAGATCTGGTTGAAATTCACGACCCATTGGCATAACAATTTGTTCAAAAGCCCACATGTATTCGGCATCACCGACATTCCCCATCGGCCATGTAATATTACAATTAAAACCTTCACCCTTTCCTTCACCGGTTTGATCGTATTGACCGTGGACAGTACCAGGGTAATATTTACCTAATTCAAATCTGTGCAAGGAGATATATAATACTCTCTCATCATTGTAGAAAGCCTTTTGTGTACCATTACCATGATGAATATCCCAATCTAAAATTAATATTCTTCTTACACTCTCCGGATAATTTTTTAGAATATTTTTAGCAGCAACAGCAACGTTACTGAAAAGACAGAAACCACTTGAAGATTCAGGTTCAGAGTGGTGTCCTGGTGGTCGTACTACAGCTAAAGCATTTTTAACTCTACCTTCAACAACAGCTCTACAAACTTCAATTGCACCACCACAAGAAGATTTTGCACTTGACAAAGAATCGTTGTTGTAATATACAGAATCACCTTTTTCAGTTTCTTTTAATAGTTGTTCACGAGACATCTTCACTGTACTTTCTAAGAAATCAAGATGTTCTTTGGTGTGAACCTCTAGAATTTCTTCTCTTGTAGCTTCTCTAACAGGAATTTTCAACATCATGTCACCGATATCCTCTACACCGCTTAACATTGGGTCATTAATAAGACCATTCTCAGCTAGAATTTTATAGATACGATAAATACGACGTGGATCTTCTGGATGTGGGTCAATATATTCAAAGTATGAAGTGAAAATTTTGGCATGGTATCTCATTCTAACATCATAACAAAGACCTGTCTTCAATGGAGTGTATCGGATGTTTGGTTTACACGGAGCAACAATTATTTGTCTCTTTAAAGAGTTGTTGTTCACAGGTTTCATTTCGGTGTCCTCAAGCTTTCTTTTGGTAGATTCAACGGCAGTATTTAGGTCTTCATTAGTACAACTCATTATTACTCTATTTATTTATATTTCTACTTGACTTACCGTATGTGGTATCTCTTTTGGCACTTGAGTATTTTCTTCTGTTTTAGCAACTTTTGGTTCAGTAAATTTATTAATTTTAATATTTTAATGTAGTAAACCCTCTGCTCGATTTAATTACTCTTTTTGCATTCCCATTGTAGGTAATCTATATGTGATCGACGTGATTAACTCCTGTTCCACTGAAAATTTAATATGATCGCTTAATTCTCGATTAGGTAAACAGTTTAATTTCGGATGAAAATAAAAAAAAAATGTCAACTTTGAAAAATTTTTCATTTGCAAGCGATGAGCTATTGGATAGTGAGCTAAGAGTTTACTATCTGAAGTTGATAATAACTCTATAGGCGATTGAGCTAACCGGTTCAGATATTTAGACAACCATAAACCAAGGATGAATTTTTACAGAGACGCTACCTGGGTTCTGGAGTACATGGAAGAGCAGGATAAAAAGGGCAGAATGTCCGGTTCCCTGCAGACTCTAGTGCTGACCAGTTGTAAGAAATATAAGATTACCAGTAATCCAAAGCATATTTATGCTGTTTTAGATTCATGTTGGAAATATAAGCCATATTTAGAGAAAGTTATGAAACGTTCAGGTATATTGGATGAAATTCCAAAGAAGAAGGGCAAGCCAATGTTCACCAGACTAACATTACTATTACTTTGTCACGATCTATTATTATCTAAGAGTAAAAGAGTTCAAATGGGTAAGCACCCAATTAAGGAATATGTTTTAAAATTTAAAACTAGGTTGAATGCTGAATTGGTGAAATTAAAGATAAAATTAAAGGTAAAAAATTTATCAGAATTATTTGAAGAAGATGACTTAGAAAATGATACACCACCAGTTAGATGGATTAGAATTAATCCATTGAGATGTCCAGATAACAATATGGATTCTACATTAGCTGAATTGGTCAAGAAATTTCCAACTCGTGTCGACCGCTGGCAAGATATTAAGTCAGGAAGTATATATTACGATGAATACATTCCGAACTTATTCGGTATTCACCCTCAAGATAAGATTACCTCTCATGAATTATACAAACATGGTAGAATTATTATCCAAGATCGTGCTTCCTGTTTCCCAGCTCACATATTAAATGCTACACACGAAGATAACATTATTGATGCATGTGCTGCACCAGGTAACAAGACTACACATGTTGCATCATATATGTTTGGTGAACATCCAATGTCTGGAAAAAATGTCATTCCACAAATACAAGCGTTTGAAAAAGATCCAGAAAGAGCTAAAATTCTTCAAAAGATGGTTAAGATTGCTGGTTGTGATCAAAATATTCAAGTTAATGTTGGTGACTTCACAAAATTGGCTATTCCAGAGAAATTTAAGAACGTTACTGGATTTATTGTAGATCCAAGTTGTTCTGGTAGTGGTATTTTCGGTAGAAAGTATGTTGATGCTTTAAATAGAAAGAAAAACGCAAAGTTTGCTGATGTTGAAAACGACGACGATGTTATTCCTGATGAACAAGAAGAGGAATCTAAAAAGGAGATGTCAAAGAAGGACCCATTAGAAGTGAGATTATCCAAACTATCTTCCTTCCAATTCCAAGTTGTAAAGCATGCAATGAGTTTCCCAAAAGCTAGAAAGATTGTATACAGTACCTGTTCCATTCATGCCGAAGAAAATGAAAGAGTAATAATTGATCTATTGGTTGATAAGAAAGTACAAGAATGGGGTTGGAGAGTTGCAAAGAGAGAAGATGTCATTCCAGACTGGCCACACAGAGGTTTCGCTAAGGAATTTGAAGAAATATATAGAGATGATCCAAATAAATGTCAAGAACTTGGTGATGGATGTATTAGAGCTCTACCAAGAGATGATGGTGGTATCGGTTTCTTTGCAGTTTGCTTTGAAAGGGATATATAGACATACATAACATATATTTAGCATATAAAGTTATCTAATTTTAAAAAGTTTTAGCATTTATGTATCAATTTTATGTATATTTTCTAAATATATGCGAATTTTTTGTTCGAAAAATTTGTTAGTGTTTTAGGAGTGGTAGCAATTAGCAACTTATTGAATCAATACAAACATATACAGAATAGCTTCAAAGCCTTCATTGATTACTTTATAAAATGTGTGTAGGTGAATCGGAAGAAATGCCGAGTATCGAAATAAAGACTGTTTCACTAAATGAAGAAGCCGCTGAAGGTGTAACCATCAATGAAGTAGATGAAATTGAAAGTGAACACGAGAGTAATGACAACACATCTGACGACAACGATGACAGTTCTGATAGTGATGAAGATGATGTTAATACAGATGATATGTTATATTATGAGAGAGCTGTAGAGGAAATTCGTCAAGGTGACTCCTACAGTTGTATGATCTGTACAGTTGAGATGGATTATCAATGTCAAATGTACGCTTGCAACCACTGTTATAGAGTGTTTGATTATGATTGTATAAGAGAATGGGCTTTAAAATCTACAGAAAGAACTCTTGATAAAATCTGGAAGTGTCCTAACTGTTCTCACGTTAACAGAAAAGTCCCGGTTAAAAATAGAGCAACCTGTTGGTGTGGTAAAGTTGTTAACCCAGATCGTAACGAATTAAATCCAAATTCATGTGGTCAAACTTGTAATGCACCTACTTGTGCACATGGATGTTCTAAGGTCTGTCATCTAGGTCCACATCCAGAGTGTACAAGAATGTTAACAATACAATGTAACTGTGGTAAGAGTACTAAGGATATTCCATGTTACCAATCAAAGAGCCGTAGAGGCAAGCATAGATATCAATGTGAGGAAGAGTGTGGTTTATTATTACCATGTGGTATTCATAAATGTAAGAAGAAATGTCATTCTGGTCTATGTGGTGCATGTCCAGAAGTATTGCATGCAGACAAGGAGAAGGGCATTGAAATCAAATGCTACTGTGGTTTACATGACGAAGAGTCTATTAAGTGTAAAGATGTTATAGTTCAAAATTCCTCAAAGCTTCCTAAAAACTCGATGGGTGAGACATGGATCGGTGTGTACGCATGTAATGAAATTAGAACGGTTGATTATTCCTGTCATAATCATTCATTTGTCGAAGCATGTGTTTCACCACCTTCTATTGCAGGACAAAAAATGTGTCCATTTTCTCCATCGCTATTAAAAACATGCCCATGTGGTAAAACCCCATTAGCTACTTTAGCCAACCCAAGAACTAAGTGTACTGATCCAATCCCAGTTTGTGAATCTAGTTGTGACAAAAAGTTGAAGTGCGGGAAGCATACATGCCCTTTTACTTGTCATGATGGTCCTTGTATGGATCCTTGTGTACAAATTGATCGCATTAAATGTGATTGTGAGCAAAGCAGCTTTCTGATTCCATGTCAATTTGAAGAGAAACCTCATTGTAACCTTAAATGTGAATCTCTGATGTCTTGTCGTCGTCATAGATGTACTAAAAGATGTTGTTCTGGAAGACCTGCAGCTGAGAAAAGAAAGAAGACATTATTCAGAACCTCTGATATAGCAGATGAGACTCTTGTCGAGCCTGAACATGTTTGTGTGTTGGATTGTAATTTGATGTTATCGTGTGGCACTCATAGATGCCAAAGGAAATGTCATCCAGGTAAATGTCCACCATGTTTAGAGAGTGATTCTAACGATTTAGTGTGTCTATGTGGAAAGACTATTGTTGAAGCTCCAGTTCGTTGCGGTACTAAACTTCCACCGTGTCTATATCCTTGCATTAAAGTGGTCAGAGGAGAATCTGACTGTGGTCATACACCAGCGGCGCATACATGTCATCCAGAAAGTCAACCATGTCCACCATGTACAGCATCAGTTTTTAAGCCATGTAAATGTGGCAAGAATGAAATGGTAAGAACCGTTTGTTTCCAAACTGATGTATCATGTGGTAAAATATGTGGCAAAACTTTGGTTAACTGTTATCATACCTGTCAAAAGAAATGTCATTTACCTGGTGAATGCCAAACAAAATGTAAACAAGTATGTAAGCATAAAAGAGTCAACTGTGAGCATATCTGTACATGGCCATGTCATGGTAAAACTGATTGTCCTGATACACCATGTATTGGTATAGTTAAAGTCAACTGCCCATGTGGTAGAAGAGAAATAGAGCTTGTATGTGGTGCTACCTTAGCAGATGCTAGTGAATCTGATACAGAAGTATTACCATGTGACGAGGAATGTGAGATATTGAAAAGACATCAACAACTAAAGTTTGCGTTCGGTATAATGGATGAATCTAGTCCATCTGGTGAACTGAATGAAATTGAATTGGAAAAATTAAAATCTTTAGCGTCTGTTGCATTAACTTTTGAGGATTTACAATTACCATATGTTGAAGCAACCTTAGTTACTTATTCAAGACAACCAAAGTGGTGTGCACAAATTGAAGATATTTTAAACAAACTGCTGGCAGATAGGGAACGTACAAGTTTGCATTTCAAACCTATGAAGGCACCACAGCGTCATTTCATTACTGGCTTAGCCAAGAGTTACAAGTTGTATGCTGAATCACAAGATCGTGATCCAAAGAGATCAGTCTTTGTTAAGAAAAGTGCTGAAACTATAAAGCCATCTCTTACATTAGAAGATGCCTCCCCATTATATCAATTGTACAAACAATCTGAAAAAGAGCGTAAGCAAAAAGAATTTGAGGCGCGTACAACCACAAGATTCATTAACGTGCCAATCGATTTGGATGATATACGTATGCATGTTGCCAACCATAATGGTTTTGTAGTCAACAACTTAGCAAAGGGTGTTACTATCGAGGACCTTGAAAAAATGTTTGCAATCCATATGAAGCCTACTTTAATATCTGATCCTCAATACAGCATAAAAGAAAAAGGAGATTACCGCAGTGCACTAATATATCCAAAGGAGTACTCTACAGTTTCTGAGAATGTCGAAAGAGACCTGGAAACACTAGTTGGACACTTCAACTTTATGGTTAATGAAGAATTCATTGCTGATTCAGTCGAGCTATGCAATATTGATGATGAATTGACAGACGAAAGATTGGCCACTCCCGGTATTGAGAGCGAAATGGAAATAGACCAAGATGCAAAATTAGATGTTTCTTCTGATCCAGAGATTAAAGACACTATATAATCAATCGGCATTTATTGCTTAGCGTGTATATATCTATAGGCAACAACAAACTACCTTTTTTTTGATTTACGATCGAATAAGCTTAAAAATGTTGTAGGCAAATTTTCGCTACGGTGTTTTCTGTAACGCCGTAAAGCTTGAGCCATTAAAATTTTATACTTAGAGGAATTATTAAAAGAGTAGAACTGTGTCTATCAGGTTATCAACAGTTGTATTTAACACCTGTCATTTAGTTTTAACCTCCATTTAGTGTATTTTAAGTGTATTTTGTTCTAGAAACTATATATATACGCGTGTTCTTGTTGTCTTGTTATTATTTGTGTAACTATTCATTGACAGTATATATAGCTATTAAAATATTGACAAAAAAAGTTTAATAGTAAAAATGGATAGTATATTTGGTGGATTTACAGATTTGGTAAAAATAAGAACTACAGAACATCTTGGTAATTCAGATATGTCCTTTGGTGGGCAATTAGAACCACCGTTAAGAATCGAAGAAGATGGAGGTGAAAGTGGTTGTGGTGGCAAAGTTTGGATCGCTGGCGAGTTATTATGTGATTATATTCTTGAAAAGTCTCCAGATCAGGAATTACTATCAGGTGCACAACATGACTGTCAATTCAGAAGTGTCTTGGAATTGGGTAGTGGTACCGGTGTTGTTGGTTTATGTATTTCGTTATTGGAAAACCAAAGATTTCACAAGGAAATTAATGTGTGTATAACAGATATATCACAATTGGTACCCTTAATGGAACACAATATCGACATTAACCACGTTAACAAATATACTACAGCGGAAGAGTTGTTATGGGGTGAGTCATTATCAGAAAAATTCATGGTTACTGATAAACTTCATAAATCTACTGCAAACGTTGATTTGGTAGTTGCGGCTGATTGTGTTTACTTAGAGAAAGCATTCCCATTGTTAGAGAAAACACTATTGAACTTGACTAATTGTAGTAACCCACCAGTGATTCTGATGGCCTACAGAAAACGTAGAAAGGCTGATAAGCATTTTTTTCAAAAGATTGGAAGAAACTTTGATATTATAGAGGTAAAAGATTTCGCCAAGTATGGTGAATATTTGAAGCAAAGAACCCATTTGTTTGAACTAGTAAGGGGCTAGTTTTATGACTTTTATGAACAGTTTTTATAGTAATTATTAATATGTTATATATATATTCAATTGCATTTATATTTTGAACTGTGTAGTGTATGGGTGTCATGTGTTTTTCAACAGGACTTGAAATCATTTTATGAAGAAGTGGAATACAGAATATATATATTATTACTATTATCGAACATTGTAATTAGAGATTCAACAGTCACGCCAGTCAATAAGAACGCTAAGATGTCTGCTTTATTTAATTTCAATTCGTTGATCCAAGTTATTTTATTACTGATCTGTTCCTGCACATATATCCATACCCAATGGCCTTCTTTATTAGATCGTTATAAGAACCACGAAGCCTTAGGTGCTTTCTGGAAGATGGCACGTATTGGTGAAAGAGCCAGCCCATATGTCTCTTTAGCATGTATCCTAGTTGCTTTCAACCAATTCAACAGTTAAGGTGAAGAACACCTTTTGCATTAGTTATTGTCAATACATGACAAATAGAAGATAATTTTATGTACAAGATTAAATAGTAGGTAAATAAGCTCCTGTACACTATCATATAAGATAATATACATATAACAAGATTCAAGAAATGAGTTAGCTTTAATTTGAATTCCAAATAAGAGTAATAATAAATTAAGTCAGATAATATAAAGCAATTCTCGTCCACGCTTCTTTTGAAGCTCAGAGCTTGACTCTGTTGCGTTGATATTTCATCATGTTAATCTAAATAAAACTCAGTTTAAAATTAAAAAAAAAAGGTTCCCTGTATATATCTCAGAGAACTAGTAATAATCCACCTGAATTAAAATGTTATTAAAAACAGATACTAGTTTTCCTCCAAAAATACACGAAGGGACAGTTCGGCATATTTGACTATGCATAACCTTCACATATACTACTGCATATGCAACGTTCAAACTGTTGAAAAAATGAGACCATGAGCCAAGAATAGTAAGCTCCATTGGGTTACCCCCATCAAAAGATGGGAGCAATCGTCATAACTATCGTTTAAAATCTAAAAAGATTTCAGTACCGAAAGAAACACTATGACTCCACGAAGGGTCACAGGTCGTAAGAGACACCAATGATATCACCTACCGAGGTATATAACACCAACGACATCTCTAATGAGTTGATTTAAACAATTTAAAATTTTTAAATCTCATTGCGTTTTCCGCATATGATCAGGTGGGAGACTTTCTACCCAAGGCATATGAATGAGTCCCGAGGGACTCTAGTATGTAAGCCTCGATCAGTGACGATTCTTTGGCCATGGACTGGAGAGCTATAAATAATAATACAACAATATTTAAACAATTATCCATTTATATACCTTTCATTAATCTTTCATCTTTATATAATTTTACGGGAAAGAAAAAAATTTTCACTTTGAAAATTTTCAGTTAGGGTTTGAAGTGTCCGAAATTTCACCGGTGATAGTCCGGACAGATTTTTGAATTGATCTTGTTTAAATTATCTTAATTATTGAAATTGTATAATATTAAAAATAGGATATTGGATGAGTACCTGGCTTGGAGAGGGTTTGACAAGTGTGTATACTGTGTAAAAATTATGTCAGGCAGTTATTGGACCTCTACACAGAGGCAGAGGTGGCAATTTACAAAGGCGTCGCTTGCTAAGGAGAAACAGAAGCTATGGATTCTCGAGTGTCAACTGTTCCCAGGTGGAATGAACATAGTGATGGATTCAAAACAAAATGGAATGGACCATCCAAGCGTCAAGAATATTCCTATTCTTCATAGGGATTTGCATTACGATAAGGATTATAATCTAAGGATTTACTGTTATTTCCTAATAATGAAACTAGGAAGACGACTCAATATACGACAGATTGCGTTGGCTACGGCACATATTTATCTATCACGGTTCCTCTTAAGGGCATCTATCAGAGAAGTTAATTTATATCTATTGGTAACGACATGTGTTTACCTTGCATGTAAAGTTGAAGAGTGTCCGCAGTATATCAGATCATTAGTCAGTGAAGCAAGGTCCCTCTGGCCGGAGTTTATTCCTCCTGATCCAACGAAAGTAACAGAGTTTGAGTTCTATCTTATTGAAGAACTAGAAAGTTATCTAATAGTACACCATCCTTATATGGCAATGGAACAAATAGCATCGGTATTGAAACAGCCATCTTATGAAATTAAAGTATCCCCAGAAGATATACAGAATTGTTGGTCGTTGATTAACGATAGTTACATAAATGATGTGCATCTAATATACCCACCACATACTATTGCTATGGCATGTATGTTTATAACACTAGCAATGGGCAACGGTAAATCACTAAAAAATTTAACTTCGATGGGAACGAATGGTGCCGATAATGGAGTTACTACTACCCAAGCAATATTTAACAAGTTTATGGCAGAATCACAAGTTGATTTAGAAGAAGTTATGGATATTATACAAGAACAGATAACATTGTATGATCATTGGGACAAGTATCATGAACCTTGGATCAAATTCTTATTGCATACACTATACCTAAGATCTGCATCATCAGAAATTCCTACAATATAAACATCTATCATATAATATTCAATTAATTCAATATATACATGCATGGATATATCGTTTATATATCTAATAATTAAAATGTGTAACATTTATTTCTTTAAGGTACAGTTAAGGTAATGGCTGAAAATTATGACTATGAAAATTAAAAGTGGAAAGCGCTGATCATGAGGGAAGTATAAATTGGATTACCTTAAATTTATCTCTCGAAGATATCATACTACAGAAGAACAGGGTATTAAACTAACAGTTACAATGATACCACCCGCTCATAACATTCATACTTCTACTACAGATATATCTCATGCCATTGATCACACTATCAAGGATGAGTTCTTCCCGGTTGCAAAGACTTCTTCTGAAGAAGATTTATATTTCCAAACGAACCCAAAGCCATCATACTTAGATGATTTAATCGATGAGGCAAAAACATTCATTGATCTACAACACTCTTTAAACAGAGATAAGATTGTTTTAGTTACCTCTGGTGGTACTACTGTCCCATTGGAAAATAACACAGTAAGATTTATCGACAATTTCTCTGCTGGTACTAGAGGTGCTTCTAGTGCTGAAGAATTCTTATTCAGAGGTTACAGTGTCATCTTTTTACATAGGGAATTTTCCTTAACACCATTCAATAGAAAATTTACTCATAACAGGAAACAATTATTTCTGGACTATATCGAAAGTGATGGTACTATCAAACCGGAATTCTTAATGACTTTCCAAGAGAACAAAAATTTGTATGATAAATACACTAATGACGAGAAAAGATTAATATTATTACCATTTACTACTGTAAATCAATATCTTTGGTCCTTGAAAGGTATCGGTAAACTAATGAATTCTAAGGGGTGCCTATTTTATTTAGCTGCTGCCGTTAGTGATTTCTTTGTTCCTCATTCTAAGATGCCACAACATAAAATTCAAAGCAGAGATTATGGTATTGATGCAGATGATGCTAGTGCGTCCCAACAAACGACAAGAACAACAGCAGAGGGGAAGCTAATAGTTAACCTAGATCCAGTTCCAAAATTCTTAAACCGTTTAGTCAACTCATGGGCTAGCAGAGCTATGATTGTTTCCTTTAAATTAGAAACCGATAAATCTATCTTAATCCACAAGGCACAATATGCTTTAGATAGATATAACCATCAATTAGTCATTGGTAATTTATTGCAAACTAGAAGCAAAGAGGTAGTATTTGTCACTCCTGATAAGAGAGATGGTTACATGATTGAGTTAGATGACCATAAGAATGTTACTACTATTGAAGAGTTAATTGTTCCAGAGATTTTAAAGATTCATGAAGAATGGATTGATCACGATTAAATAACGAAATTACCATAATGTACTTAATTAATTAAATATTTAAAAAAGACTATATCACAATTAATTAAATTAAACCTTTAATATTGTCATTATATCATGTGATAGTATTTATTCATTTATCTAGTTATATACAAGTCATTTTTATTATCATAGAAATTCAAAACCAAGTCCAAATTGGAAACCTTTACGAGATAAGTCATCCTCATGAGTGGTTACTGGGACCGCAAAATTTAATTCAAATCTTGCCATTGGATGTATGAATGTTAAACCTACACCAATAGAAGTAGAATGTTCTTCGGAAATATTGGTAATACAGTCTATTGGAGGCCTATCGTTGTGATTAATTAATTTACCACCATTGAAGAACCAGTGGAGTCTGAAGTTTGAATCGGAAAACTTCTGGATCGGTAAGCGTGAAAATATGCTAACACCATATGAAATAAATGTATCGCCACCAAGAGCTTGACCTAAATGTCTTGGACCCAGGCCCATTGGATTATATGAGCGAACATCATTTGGTCCCCCATTTTGAAATTTATCGGTAAAATGAATGTAATTTGATAATGGATTTAGATTTTTAATGTAACCACACTTAATTGTACTACTCATTGTAACAAAATCGTTATGAAACCAACTTTTAACCCAGTTATATTCACCAGTTATTTTCCAGAATTTTAGTATTTCCCAGTCAAATGACAATTCGTTGTTTACCTTTATCATGAAACCTTTACTTGGGCAAAGGGTATTGTTTCTAGTATCTAGAATTGAGCTCCATTTTAAACTGTTTCTTAAGAATTCACCTTCTTGAATTAGAAGCATTTCAGATACAACATTATTTTTATTCTTTTCCGATTCAACATAACTACTATTATGGAATCTCCTCTTAATGAATTCTAGACTCATATCGTGATTCCAACCCTTTGTGAAACAACTCTTTAGAGTGAAGTTAGCGCCTAAGTCTCTGGCTCCTAGAAATTTCCATTGGTCAAAGACTTCCATTCTACCACTAAGGAATGCATTTCCTGGGATTAGATATGGCCATACGATAGACAAGTTGGAACCAGAATTTTTTCCGGTATCACGTCTGTGGTCTAAAGTAATTATTTCATCTTTACCTAATATACCACGTTTTTGAAATGTTAAATAAGCATCACCTTGACCCGAATTGGTTATATTTGTACCAGTTTTTGCTGTAAAATGTGACTTTGGCTGGAATCTTAATGTTACAGTTATTGGTAATGGTGTCGGTAATTCATGGCCTGCGTTTTCAGGTTTAGGAGTTTCAAATATAGGGATCACAGCCGACACCAAATTTGATTGATGTAATCTTGTCATCAAAATATTACTTTGAGTCTGCAAATCTGATAGTTTAGTACATTTACGCAATGTTCCATCTATGAATGTGCTCAGTGTCTCTGCTTTAACCGAGCTCTTGTTGGAATTGGCAATCGAGTGTATGTTTGTTATCTTGATTGGTACATCTTGGTTTTCATACAACAACTGTGATATATAATGATCTGAGATTTCAATCATTTTTGAAGAATTATCTTCTCCATTAGTTTCAGACATTTATTCTTAGATATTCTGCTTCGCAACGTTTTCTTCTTTTGTATATCTTGAAGTTAGTCTTTATTTACACATCGACTTTCAATGAGATAACCTCAACAATTTTCTTGTATTCCATTTTCCGCCTTAGAAATAAAAAGGAAATCACCTAGGCAATATCTGCTTTTGTTTGTGTTAAGAATTATAGTAAAATTATCAATTACATAGATATTATATATCTGTTCTATAAACTCAAGTACTGACTTTCTCTTTAGCAGCTTCTTCATATAATGGAGCGATACATTTTCGGCCATATTCAGTCTTGAAATGTCTACCTAACGCATCACTTCTAGCAAATTTCTTACCACAACCCCAGATGGTATCATCTTTTAATTTACCACCACAAACATATCTCTTCTTACCTGAATGTAAGTCCTCGTGTCTTTTCCTATCGTGTTGTCTAGCGAATGCTTTCCCACAAACGGTACATATAAACGGTCTTTCGTTTGTGTGGGTCCTGAGATGCGATTTTAGGTTGTAAGGTCTGGTGAATTTCTTATCACATAATTCACATGCATAATTAGCAGGGTTCTTCTGACTTGAAGATCTTGACTTAGTGGCTAATGAGTTTTGGCCATTCACATTGAAGTTATCATCGATAATTTCCATATCCATACTGTCATCTTGATCTTCTGGGCTATCTTCATCAACCTTTAAGTCCGCCATTTCTAATAGTTTGTCTCTATTTTGACTTATAGATCTTGCTTTTTCATCAAAACTTAATGGTTTAGTAGAATTAGAATTTAGTGATAGAGATCTGTAAATTGAACTTTCGTCTTTTAATGTTCTACCTCTACTTCTGCTTCTACTTCTACTTCTATTGTTTCGTACTGGTCTGGATGAACTACCACTTCTACTCTTTCTTCTTTCTTTTCTACCTTGAATCATTTCATTATGACCATCAGTGGTATCTTCTGCAGATGAAGGTTGTAAAAATAAACTTGAATTTAGTTTCATGTCATTATTTTCAAACATAGGAGAAAATTCTTGTTGATCTAATTTGAAATCATTTAGTCTTAAAGTTAGATTATCTTGATCGAATAAGCTCATATCCATACCAGACTCTAATTTAATTTGTGGTTGAGAACTATGGTTACCGGTTTGTAATACATCATCGAATTCTTGAACAGATATTGTTGGAGCTACACGAATATTATTATTGTTTAATATATTAGATAAGGCAGGAGGTGTAGCTGTATTTAATATATCTAAATCCATATCTAATGCAATGTTTTCCTGTTTTAGATCACCTAAAAGTATATCTAAGTCATCAACGGTAGAAATGTGTTTGTAACCAAGAGAGTTGACTGGCAGTAATGTATTTGAACTGTAACTGGTATTTGAGTAAGCACTGTTGTTAGAATAAACACTTAAAAGGTCATCGTTGTTGGGACTTAAATTGTTTTGACTAGCGTCACTAATGTATGGAGAAGATGGTAACCCTGGTGATACAGGCATCAAGTTGTTTGACTTTAGGAAAGTATCTTGAGGTGACAAATAAGGTGATGCATTATTTGAAGCACTTAGATAATGAGGCACATTCTCATTTGTCTGACAGTTGTTGTATACTCTGTTGTTGGTTGGGTTTGGAGCCAAAAATTGAGAAAGGTTATCATGGCCATTGCCGTTACTATTAGTAGGTAGAGTAGTAAATTTTGGATCAGATTCTGGAGATGAGTGAACGGCTTGGTTCTTACCTACGAAATTTGAAGTTCTTCTTTGTTCATTCATAGCTAAATCTTCATTATCGTTGATTAGTAATGTTGGGGTTTGCATTAGAGAGGGAGAATTATCTGAAGTAAAATTTGAGTCTGTAGGTGAGAATAATTTTTCATTTAATGTTGAAGTACCACTAGTCATGTTATTTATCATTAAATTGTTGTTATGACTGTTGTTTGTATCATCAAGGTCTGCCTCACCGTTGATAAGTCTATGTAATATAGATTCTTCCACCTCATCACTTAAACTTATAGAGTTCATGTTTGGTCCGATATAATCTTTAATGTTCTTCTTGTCCTTATGGTTAGTTCTAGAACTGTTAGATAGTCGTTGTATCATCATATCAATATCTTGTATGGCGTCCAACTTGTTTTTATTCATAGTGTTGGCACTATCCATATTTGAGCCGTCCATCACTGTCTTAAAACCTCTTTTGTTATCTAGAAAGAAATAAAACTGATATTAATAGTACAAAATGTAGCGAATCCGGAAAAATTACGATTAATTATACTTATTGTGTATAGGATTTACTAGTTTGTATACTTGTGTGTCTATGAAGAAGTGATGATTATCAAGTTATCTTTCTGGTCGCTCTTTCTTTTGTTCTCCGTTGGGCGAAATAGGCAGTTTAATTTTATATAACAAATAAAAGTGCAAGACGACTTTTCCATAAATAAAATGACTACAACTTGGACGACCTTGACAGTATCTGACAAGTATAGTAGCGTGGGTAGAAATAGGGCAATATAGGAGTGGAAGGAGACCATAAAGGAATAATCTTCGCCGACTATAGGAGGCTGGGTAGTTCTATTCTGTCAAACTCTAAATCTTGGGAGAGGCACAGTAGTCCCTGCAGAAGGTCACATGACCCGATGATTAGCTACTATATTTTAATGTAGATACATAAAAAATCTATAAATATATATGAATATGACTATGCAACCCCAGTAATGTCAATATCAAGGCATATATGCCATATATCAGGTGCGAACGTTTTTATTTTCTCTAGGTGTATACTAGTAAATCTAAATTCTTGGGTCGCTAGATCATTCTGCGCAAGGTGTCGCAGTTCTGAGAGTGTTTGGCTGATGAAAATTCCATTTTCAATGGATTCTATGTCTACATTCTCATGTATGTGAGTTGACACTGTAGGACAATCATTCCAGTTATGGTGTTTAGCTAGTAAATTTAGCATTATAGGCCAACCTTGTTTACTTGAGGGTAACAGTCCAAGATTTATATGTCTAATTCTTAGTAGCTTACTGCTGTTGTTATCTCTGTATTCTTGTAATCTTTGTATGCACATCTCATTATTCTCGTTATATACATGGCATCCACCATCTCTTTCATAGTAGCCAAATTTCTTATTTAGCATAAAACCTTTTGAAAAACCATCAACACTCCATTTGTTTAATTCAAACCCAAATAAATTTCTACAACCTAATTTCATGTAACTGAAACTGAAGTAGCCTATACCGCAATACAAATCGACTACGTCATTGCCAGGTACGTCTTTAAATGTGTCCAGGATTCTTTTCTTTTCTTTAATATTACCTCTTGAGAACATTGTGAACATAGGATTCCATACTTGCCATATACCATTTTGTTTTAATTGGCACCAAATATTTTCATCTTGTAAGTTTGGATCTTCTTTGTATAATAGAATTAAATTATGTGGTTGTCTCATTGTATCACTCTCTAAAATAGGTTTGTTGATGGCAATTATATTTATATCTCTATCCATTTGGAAGAAATCTTTTAACAATGTGAAATAGTAATCGTTCATATCAATATTATTTTCTAGAATTGTCAGTTTGAAGTCCTCATTAAGAAATGATCTTAATGTAGAATTGTTAAATAGAATTATTGGCGGGTATACTGAATATTTAATAGGGATATGAGAGAGTAACTTTTCTAGTCCATTCATGTCATCTCCTAAATATTTCTTAAAATATTGTTCACTAAAACCTAAAATATCACGTTTTTTAGAGTCAGATGAGCATAATTGCGATATCTCGGTCATAGAATACTCTCTGTAAGGTATGTCTGGAAATCTAGAAGTAATTGAGTCTAATTCTGTTATGGTTGTTCTTACAATCTTATTTCCAGATTCTGAATATATAGGTTTAATTAACTCATTGGTTTTCTCTAGTAAAGTTTTAATTGGTTTAATTAGTTTTGGATCAGAAATCAATAACTCGTAAGCCATTTTTGCCTTTCTTATTGTCAGTATATTGAGCTACACTTATTTATTTCTATGGCTACTATTGAAAGAATATGATTAACTAAATTTTTCATATTATTTCCGATGAGGAAATCTAAGAAATATTGATTGCTGAAAAATACAATAGGAAAACAGTGATAAATAGTTTTTGGAAATTATTGATTCACACTTTCTTTTGAAGTAAACCATTACATTATTAAACTAAGATAGTTACTAATATTATATAGATATTTCTATTTTATTTTACAAATAGCATGCAACCAAACATATCAAATGGCGAAGTTATTTAGAAATTTTGGAATATCTCTATTGAGATTTCTACAATACACATTTGAAGATATAAATCCCATGATTCTGACTATTTTATGTGCATTTATTGTAACAGCATATTTTGTTTTTAATACTATTGATGTATCAAATTCTGCAAATATCTCGAATCGTAAATTAGATACTAGCACAGACTCTGTATTTCACACTGGCTGTGTCAATACTCAACAGTATCTAGATAACTCAGATTATCAAAAACAGAATGCTACGTTTTTAATGCTAACAAGAAATATTGAATTGGATGATGTGATGTCTACAATCATGAATATTGAATCTCATTTCAATCAATGGTATCACTATCCATACACATTCCTTAATGATGAATCATTCACAGAAGAGTTCAAGAATGAGATAGAATCGATAATATCTTCCAACGCTACATTTGGTACTCTTAAACCAGAACATTGGGAATTTAATACAGGCGATGAAGAAGACCCAAACCTAGAGCAAGACATGTATGAGAATATTCAAGGTCAAGGTGACCGAGGCATTTTGTATGGTGATAATACGGCGTACCATAAAATGTGTAGATTTTACTCTGGTTTTTTTTATAAACATGAATTAATGAGGCAGTATGAGTGGTATTGGCGTTTAGAACCATCAGTTGAATTCTACTGTGATTTAACTTATGATCCATTTTATGAAATGCAAAGAAGCGGTAAGAGATACGGTTTTACTATTCTAATTCCAGAATTATATTGGACTGTACCCAATTTATTTCGAGTGACATTATCATATATTAAAGAGAATAATATCAAGGTAGGTTCATTGTGGAAGATGTTTACTAGTGACTTCAATATCGTTAGTGGTGGTGGAGGGTATGAAAAACTGATTAACTTCCCACATGATATAATGGAAAGAATCTCTGAGAAAGTTACTATCGATTATGTGTTAGACCATGGGTATGAAAAAGTGAAGAATGGTTTAAAAACTTTAATTCAAAGGTCACAGAGTAAACCTCCATTAATTGAAGATAAATTTGATGATTTAGAGTATAATTTATGTCATTTTTGGTCAAATTTTGAAATTGCAAGAGTAGATGTGTTTGACAATGAAATTTACGATAAATATTTTGAATTCCTAGAACAACATAATGGGTTTTGGAAAGAAAGATGGGGTGATGCACCGATTCACTCCTTAGGTTTGAGTTTGTTATTGGACGTAAATGATATTCATTATTTTAGAGACATCGGCTATCAGCATAGTACATTACATCATTGTCCAAAGAATGCAATTGGTGGTACTGATAGTGTACTATTTCCATATATAGAGACAAGTTCATTGTGGGAACGTACAGAGAAGAAAGATAAGAAGTATGATAAAGAATTTGAAGTAGGTACTGGTTGCAGATGTAAATGTCCCGATATGAAAGAAGTTGAGGATAACGTTGCCTACTGTCAGAACATTTGGTACAATATAGTTCATGAGACGGATCCTAATGCGGAGAGGAAACCTATGCATAAATTTAGTGATCTTGAACGTACGGCAAGAGCAAATTTTCTCAGAGAGCATCGTAATTGATATTAGTTATACAGTAAATAAATAATAATAAAAAGAAAAAGAGTAATAATATGATAGAAATGATATTAGTAATACAATGAATATATGTTTTATAAATATATATTTTTTTTTAAAAAAAGATTTATATGTTGAAATGAAATTTAGGGATGACTATTTTAATTAAATGATTTGATATGATAATAAAATGGTTAAATTTTTGTTTAACCACCGAAACCATATAAGGTTCTACCTTGTCTCTTTAAGGCGTAAACAACATCTAAGGAAGTGACAGTCTTTCTCTTGGCGTGTTCAGTGTAAGTGACAGCATCTCTAATGACAGATTCTAAGAAGGTCTTTAAGACAGCTCTGACTTCTTCGTAGATTAAACCAGAGATACGCTTAACACCACCTCTTCTAGCTAATCTTCTGATAGCTGGCTTTGTGATACCTTGAATGTTATCTCTTAGAATCTTTCTGTGACGCTTGGCACCACCTTTACCTAAACCTTTACCACCTTTACCTCTACCGGACATTGTTATATATAATTATTTGTTATTTGTTTTGTTTGATCTACTATAAGAATAATACTAAAAAAGGAAAAGATGCTAAAAGAGAAATACTTAATAAAATACTCTAAATTTATAGAGAACAAAGTCCCATATATATACTTGACGATAAATTTAACTCCTTATTCAACAAACACGATAAACAATTCCCGGTGCTGTATCTTTCACATCAAAACATTGTTTATTCTATTTACCCCCATACAAACTCATAGTGTATGCGCGAAACCACGAGCACGGATTGTCATACTAAAACACGCATTCAATGAAATTCCCAGAACGGCTCCTTTCCAAAACATACACTTGAAAGCTTGTTTATTACCACCTCGACGCGCTAAGGATCCATTTTCTCGCCTGATCGTGCACCGCCGCGTCTATAAACCTAGAAATGGTACAAAGCGTGCTCTGGATTTCACCCGTTATGGTGAGAAATTATGGGTACGGTTGGCGTATCTGCACATACAAATTTGAACAAATGTTGTATGATCCGTTATCTTGTTATGTTCGGTGTGAAATCATTTGAGGAGATTTGAGTGTGTGAGTTTCTTATAGGGAAAGTATTTAAGTACAACATTATTTTTCTTATGTTTTGGATATCCTTTTAATTTCTTTCTTCTTGTTTTTATTATTATATTCTTAAGATATAACCAAATAAAACAAAATGGCTAGAACCAAGCAAACCGCAAGAAAATCTACTGGTGGTAAGGCCCCAAGAAAGCAATTAGCTTCTAAGGCTGCCAGAAAATCCGCTCCATCTACTGGTGGTGTTAAGAAACCTCACAGATATAAGCCAGGTACCGTCGCTTTAAGAGAAATCAGAAGATTCCAAAAATCTACTGAACTTTTAATCAGAAAGTTACCTTTCCAAAGATTAGTCAGGGAAATTGCTCAAGATTTCAAGACTGATTTAAGATTCCAATCTTCTGCTATCGGTGCCTTACAAGAATCCGTTGAAGCTTACTTAGTTTCCTTATTTGAAGATACTAACTTAGCTGCTATTCACGCTAAGAGAGTTACTATTCAAAAGAAGGATATTAAATTAGCCAGAAGATTAAGAGGTGAAAGATCATAAGTTCTTTAACTTCAAAATCATATATATAAAAATTCAAATTAAATTGGGAGGGTTATGTTTTCTATAAATTATATTTTTAAAATTAAATAATATAAATTAAATTCTAAATACGTTACAAAGTTGTGTGTTTTATTTTTGTTCTTTTTCAGCTTTACCATTGTAACGGTAACCAGTTATGCTTTGTCGCTATGTTCTTTATATCTTTGTCATCATACATTTCAATAAATTGTTGATCTAATGCTCTGGCCTTTGGGAATGCAAATCTACGATACTCATCAAATATCATAGTTAAAGACCAATTCTGTAGTTTTCTTATACAACCAATTAAACATCCTGTTCTATGTTTACCTCTATTACAATGTATTAAAGTTGGTTGGTTCTCTGGGTTTAATACAATCTCTAACGCTTTCGTTAAAAGATCTGAGGGAATATTAACAAATGGTTCTTTATTACCACTCATACCAACTTGGTATAATTTTATACCAGATTTCTCTAAAAATTCAATATTCTCTTGTGGATATTCTTCTGGTATCAAAACTAATATAGATTTCAACCTTAACCTCTTCAATAAGAAATCAAAATTCTCTACTCTGGGGAAACTACTTCTATAGATTTGACCAATTACATGACTAAAATTCTCTGGTGGTATTACCTCTTTAGTTATTATACCACTATTATTGTTATCTCGTAAAAAATCAGCTGTCTTACCTTTATGCTCTTCTAATACAAACATATCATCTATATCCTCATCATTATTATTATTGTTGTTATTATTCTCATCATTATTCTCTATAGTGTTTATATGATTCTCTTCATCATTGTGAAAGCATTGGATTACATCATCGAATTTATCTCGAAGTAATTCCATATCGTTATTATTGCTTGCAAGCATCGTCGTATTTATATCATCATCAGCACTACTTATATTCAATATATCATCACCTTGTCTTATAAGTTGTATTATCTCGCTCTCACATTTAATTATTTCATCTATCCTACCCTTAGCGTCAGATTTCTTAGGAAATTCTGAGCCCATTATCTTAACCTTTTGTTGCTCTACAAACTGTGATCCTTGTTAGCTATAACTCGATTTCTGCAATTTCTTTATATAATAGTAACTATTTTACAAAATGAATGGTCTATATCGTTATTTAATACTAAATTAATGGCCCAGCCATAGCTCTTGAATTTTCATTACCATACCGGAATAATTCACTACCAAACTTAAACAACGCGTCATCACCCGGATCTGTTACAAAAATTTATACTGTGTAACACTTTTGTTTAATGTATATATATACAGGTATAAACTCTGAATAAATACAATCGAACTCCGTATCAATTGTATTAGATTTTAACTATGAAGCAAATGATCATAATTCACTAATTAATAAGATAAAATGAAGCTCAAAATGATGTCAGCTAGTGGTGCGGCTATTAAGTGACCCAATACAGCTTAGGTACGATACCCACTACCTTTCTTTGACACCCATAATATGGGAGTTCATAGTGTCAACGAATCTACATCTGAATATATACATATATATCATCCTCTATATATCGTGTTAACTCTGTGGTGTTAACGATAATTCTTTTCAAAAATATAGGGACGTGACAGATTCCCAAAAGAGTAAGTGTCTCATCGCATCTCACGTCATCTATATAGATTATTCTATCATTATCAAAAATATGGAACTTAGTACTTCTTTGTAGTTCTTATCCAACTGCCCGTGTCAAAGTTGTACCTTTATTTCTATTTTTAAATTTTACCCTTGACATATACCCAAATTTTAGGGACATGTTTTCCCAAGAAATAATATAAAAATAAGATATTATTCTCAATTTTGTATTTCCTTTCTGTTTAAAACTTCTCGCTCAGAATATCACCACAACAGTTTAGGAGCATAATCTGGAATTTCAAGGTATAAACATATATTATATCTGACTAATTAGTAAAAAATTATTATTTCAAACCATCTTTAATTATATATAACAAAAGAAAGGTTTAAAATTCAAGATTCCTCAGAAATGACAGATTCTCAAGATTCTATCACCGTTTTAAACGAACTGGTTAATAAACTTTCTTTAGCTACTCCAGAAACTAGAGACTCTATTTCTTCAGAAGTTTCCACCTTCTTAAACGGAAATATAATAGAACATGACTTACCAGAAAAGTTCTTTAACCGCTTAACAAAAGCTATAAGCGATAAAAAGACATCTGCTAATGCTTTGGACGCCATTGCTTATATTGCTAATGAAACTAATTTATCACCATCAGTTGAACCCTTTATTGTATCTACTATTCCTTTGATTTGCAAAAAAACAGGGGACAAAGACTCAGAAATTCAGGGTATTAGTTCAAGGGCACTTCTGGCAGTGGTTAATGCAATTAATCCAGTTGCTACCAAAGCTGTATTGGCTCCATTAATTGAGTCTCTCTCTAGCACAAATAAATGGCAAGAGAAGACTGCAATTTTACACTCTATCAGTGCCCTGGTTAATGTCGCTAAACAACAGGTGGCTTTGAGAATGCCAGAATTGATCCCAATCCTTTCTCATACCATATGGGACACTAAAAAAGAAGTTAAGGAAGCTTCAATTGCCACTATAACCAAGGTTACAGAAACTGTAGAGAATAAAGATATTGAACGCTTTATTCCAGAATTAATTGGGTGTATAATTGATCCATCTAAGGTTCCGGAAACGGTGCATTTGCTGGGCGCTACAACTTTTGTATCAGAAGTTACACCAGCCACACTTTCAATTATTGTACCTTTATTATCAAGAGGTTTAAATGAAAGAGAAACTGTAATTAAGAGAAAATCTGCTGTTATCGTTGATAATATGTGTAAATTAGTTGAAGACCCTCAGGTTGTTGGGCCATTCTTGGGTGAATTAATACCGGCCCTAAAGAATAATTTTGACACGATTGCAGATCCAGAAGCACGTGAAGTTACATTAAGAGCTTTAAAAACTCTGAGAAGAGTTGGTAGTGTTGTAGATGACAAAAACATCCCAGAATATTTTGATGCAGGTAATCCCAAATTAACCTTAAAAATATTACAAGACTTATTAAAAGGTCAAAAGGTTGAATCAAGATTTGATACAGTCATTAACTTCATTGCAGCAATTTCTGGTAATTTAATAGATGAAAGAATTATTGATCAGCAGACATGGCTAACTCATGTCACACCTTATATGACAATTTTCTTACATGAGAATCAATCCAAGGAGGTTGTTGACGAACTTAGAAAACATGCTGTAGATAACATCCAGGTAACTCCAAATCTTGAAGATGAAGAAGAAGAAGGTGAAGATTTGTGTAATATTGAATTCTCATTGGCTTATGGTGCCAAGATTTTATTAAATAAAACACATTTAAGACTAAAGAGAGGGAGACGTTATGGTTTGTGTGGTCCTAATGGCGCTGGTAAATCCACTCTAATGAGAGCTATGTCCAATGGGCAAGTTGAAGGTTTTCCAAGTCAAGATGAATGTCGTACAGTTTATGTCGAACATGATATCGATAATACACATTCAGAGACATCTGTGGTAGATTTTGTATTCGAAAGTGAAGTTGGCACTAAAGAAACTATTATTACTAAGTTAAAAGATTTCGGCTTCAATGATGAAATGCTTGTAAATCCTATTACCTCTCTTTCCGGTGGTTGGAAAATGAAATTAGCATTAGCTAGGGCAGTCTTAAAGAATGCTGATATTCTATTGTTAGATGAACCAACGAATCATTTGGATACCGTAAATGTTGCTTGGTTAGTTGATTATCTAAATAATTGTGGTGTTACATCGATTATTGTTTCCCATGATTCAGGATTCTTAGACAAAGTATGTCAATATATTATCCATTATGAAGGTTTGAAATTGAGAAAATATAAAGGTAATTTATCTGAGTTTGTGAGTAAGTGTCCAACAGCGGCTTCTTATTATGAATTGGGTGCCTCTGAACTGGAATTTAAGTTCCCAGAACCAGGTTATCTAGAAGGTGTCAAAACTAAACAAAAGGCAATTGTGAAGGTTACTGATATGTCATTTCAATATCCAGGCACATCAAAGCCTCAAATATCTGATGTTACGTTCCAATGCTCTTTATCTTCTAGAATTGCTGTTATTGGACCAAACGGTGCAGGTAAATCTACTCTGATTAATGTATTAACCGGTGAGTTATTACCTACATCTGGTGAGGTATACACTCACGAAAATTGTCGTATCGCATATATCAAGCAACATGCATTTGCTCATATTGAATCACATTTGGATAAAACTCCATCAGAATATATTCAATGGAGATTCCAAACTGGTGAAGATAGAGAAACTATGGACAGAGCAAATAGACAGATTACAGAAACTGATACAGAGTCCATGAATAAGATATTTGTTATTGAAAATACAGAGAGAAGAGTATCAGGTATTCATTCTAGAAGAAAATTTAAAAATACTTACGAGTACGAATGTTCTTTCTTATTAGGCGAAAATATAGGTATGAAATCGGAAAGATGGGTACCTATGATGTCTGTAGATAATGCTTGGATACCAAGAGGTGAATTAGTTGAGTCTCATGCCAAATTAGTGGCAGAAGTTGATATGAAAGAAGCATTAGCATCTGGCCAATTCCGTCCATTAACAAGAAAGGAGATTGAAGAACATTGTGCCATGTTGGGTTTAGAGGCTGAATTAGTATCGCATTCGAGAATCAGAGGATTATCTGGTGGTCAAAAGGTAAAGCTAGTCTTAGCTGCATGTTCTTGGCAGAGACCACATTTAATTGTACTAGATGAGCCCACAAATTACTTAGACAGGGATTCTTTGGGTGCTTTATCAAAGGCGTTGAGAGCCTTTGAGGGTGGTGTAATTATTATCACTCATTCAGCTGAGTTCACTAAGAATTTAACTGAAGAAGTGTGGGCCGTTCAAGAAGGTAAAATGACTCCATCGGGTCACAATTGGGTCGCAGGACAAGGTGTTGGTCCAAGAATTGAGAAGAAAGAAGAAGGGGATCAATTTGATGCTATGGGTAACAAAATAAGTGGTGGTAAAAAGAGAAAGAAGCTATCACCAGCTGAGATGAGAAAGAAGAAGAAAGAAAGATTAAAGAAGAAGAAAGAGATGGGTGACGATTATATTTCCTCAGATGAGGAAATATAATCTGGATTTATTTTATCCTTGGTCTGAATTTTAGCCTACGCATATTTTATTTTTTATGTAATTTTTTCTAATAATATTCTTATTTTTTTAAATAGTCTCTCAGCGGCTAATTACTGGCTGGTTAATAAATGAACCCCAACTATTTATAACAACTCTCCATTTTCGTGGTAATTTTGTTTAATATTGTGGAATACAACAAGATATCTGATTATGATACTTTTTGTATTAGTCTTTTATATTTTCTTCTCGCTGGAAGTGGCAGTAGGAGAAACCTTCTTTCCTTATGAGGTTGACTGTCCAAAGGAAGATATCATAAGATTAGCAAAGGTATGTATAGAAACACATTTGATTGGAAATTATATACTATTTGATAAAATACTAACAATATAAACAGAATGAACTCTGTTCTGAAGAAGAACATTATATTAAGAACAAACTCAACTATTCAAGAGATACACTGGTCAAGTTTATAGAAAGCTTGGAAATAGTAAATTTTGATAAAACAACTATAGAAAATGTTCTAAGAAATCCACCCAATATGGGATTGGCAATATCAGGTGGTGGATATAGATCAATGTTGACTAGTAGTGGGTTTCTAATGGAGATGAATAGATTTGGCTTGATGGATTCTTTAAGTTATATTTCGGGCCTTTCTGGTGGGAGTTGGACACTGATGAATCTTGTCATAAACAATTTTGACGTAGACAATATCCTGGCCAATTGGAACATCAATGATGATCTGTTAAAAGGTGTTCCAGAATTTGATATTGCACACACAGATTTAGTGTCAGGAGTAAACAAAGAACTATCAGATGTTGGGTTTGAATTGAGAAAGAGAGGGATTCATGAAACTACCTCAGAAAAATTTGATGAGTTTTTTAGTTTCCTAGAATATTCAAGTGAAACATTAAATGATAAATGTTCCTTAAGTATTTTAGAGAGACGTAGTGAAAATCCGTTAAATAGACTAAGACAGTTGTTGTTTTCCAACAGTTCTCGTTTTGCAGGCGAAGAAGTTACAGATTCTGTCAAAAATATTAAAGATGTCTTAGAATTCTACCTTACACTTCATCTCGAGGTAAGACCAAAAAAGGTACAAGGCTTTCAGATCTCTTTTACTGACTATTGGGGGAAAGCTTTAATAAAGAGGATAAACCCTAGAATATTCGCTGAAAGAAATACTACATCGCTATCTAAGCTAATTACTATGAATGAACAATTTAAACAGTTTAGAATTCCAATTCCAATATTTGTCGCTAATTGTAAGAATGATCTTTTAAAAAATGTCATTTTTGAATTTACTCCTTTCGAGTTTGGTTCATGGGATCCTATAGCAAGGTTATTCGTCAAATCAAAATATTTGGGGTCACAAATAGAAGGGGGGAAATCAATTAAATGTTATGAGGAATTTGACGATATTGGTTTTATTACTGGCACATCATCTTCTATTTTTAATAATGTCCTGATATATATTTGGACATTTATGTCAAGATCATCAAAAAAGGTAGTTCAAGCCTTTGGTAATATTCTTAGCGCTTTTGGTTTAAGTACCTCCACTTTAAAGTTCGGTTTAGAAGATACCAGCGTAGAAAGGGAATTTGAAACAGATTATGCAGTGTTCCATCATAATCCATTCTATAAGTATCCAACCGTTGAAAGTGAAGTAACTTCTAAAGATTATCTTTATCTTGTTGATGGTGGAGAGGATGGAGAAAATATACCACTGCGTTCCCTATTGATACCTGAGCGGAAATTAGATATTGTGTTCATTATTGATTCTAGTTCTGATGAGCATAATTATCCAAATGGAACTAAACTAAATACGATATTTAGCATTTTAGAGAAGAATGGCGTCACCTATAATTATTCTAAAACAAAGTTCTCAAGAGATACAATAAAGCCTAAAGTTATTGGCTGTAATACAACATATGACCTAAATGGAAATAGACTCCCCATGATAATATATTACTCTAACACCGATCACACCTATCCATCAAACACCTCTACCTTTAAGGTTACTTATAATGAAAGTGAAATCAGTAGCATGTTAAGAAATGGTAGAGATATATTCAGCAATGATGATAGTGACTATTTCAAAAACTGTCTTGGTTGTTTTATACTTAAAAGAACGATAGAAACACAATCTAAGAATAAGAAAGATCCAACTCTATCTTCGAACAGATTCTGTTCCATGTGCTACGAAAGTTACTGTATTTAAAATAGAATAAATAAATAAATTATCATTTCTTCAAGATTTCATCTATAGGCTTTCTTTTGAGATTGTTTCTAAAACTTCAGCTAGAGTATCATTTTCTAATCTATCGGATTCGATCTTATGACATCTGATATTGTGAATGGAAGATAATGAATCCCAATCCATTTGGATTTCACCCTTTGTCATATAAACAATATCAGTAATAAAAGTATGCCAAGGAATATTATCCTTTTGCAATCCACTTGAAATACCCTTTGATTTTCTGTAATCCAATAATGTTGATGACATAGCGTCGGTAAAAGATTTGATATATTTAATACCTTCTAGACCAAAAGTTTCTCTATCATATTTATTATTTATGATTAAAATCTTATGAGCTTTCTGAGTTTCTACAATAGTTTCAGTAAAATTACCTAACACAAGGATTGGCATTAGACTTGTCATTATAGAACCAATGGAATATATTATTAAATCAGCTTTTTTAAGCTTTGAAATTGCCCTTGCGTTACCCACTGGTTTAATTTCTTCGCCGTATGGATTGATGTATAATATATGGTTAATTGGTGCTGGTAATAGAGCATCACCTTCGACTTTATCAAAATGTAATTGAGAGCTTTTTAGTTCAGGTAATATATATACTGGGTTAGCGAATTCTTCCTCTTCTTCATCTTCAATTTGTAATTCAGCTTCAAGATCAGGGATACTATTGCTGACAATATTGAGTTGATCATTTAGTAAATCTTGCTGTTCGTCTACGATATGGACAAAATCATGCTTTCCAATTTTTCCAACAACATCTGCCTTTGAACTTGAAGGGTGAGAAATTTGGGATTGGCCAGTAATAACATCACCATTGGATAATAGAGCAGAAATATGATGTGTATGATTAGTATTGATACAAGGAATGACGTGAATGTTTGGATTGCATCTACCAATTCTCATCATCAGTTCAATAGAAGCATCTAGGGAACCTAAGAAAAGACGAGCACCAGTCATAAACATGTTACCAATAGAGGCCTTTTCAAATCTAAAACTTTGAGAACTCTTTGATTTCTTTAAAAGCTCGGCTTGGATATGAATAATGAAGGCTCTACACATAGCCTTAACTTCACTTGGAACATTCTTCCATATTGAATGAGAACCCTCTACAATCTCACTCCATTCTTGCTTGGCTTTAACAGCATCATCTGCCAATCTATGTGCAAATAGTTCACTTAGACCTTTGTCTTCCATTATTCTCACAATACGAGATCTGATATCACCGATAGCTGGACCACCCAGGACTCTAAGAATCTCACTGGTGGAACCACCATTATCAGATATTGGTAACACGTATGTGATATCAGATCCTTTCTTTGCAGCAATGTTCGAGAAGCAGGGCGTTAAAGAGTTAGTGGCAGTACCCCCAGAGAATACAACAACATTCATACTCAATTCTTAAATTTAGTTTCCTTAATGATGTTCAAAATATGTATACTTGAAACAATAAAGTAAGTACAATTAATCTGACAGATCTTATACATACGTGTACAAATGTCCCAGATCGATCGACTTCTCTTTCAAGTATTATGTAACTACAAAAGATTGCCGTGCCTTAGGGTTTTCCTGTCGCGGGGTAAAAATAGGTCTTATTATTTCGATTATATAAAAACACTCAAAATCAATGTAAATTTGTATTGAGTAAGAGAAACATCACAATCAACGAGTACAGTTCGAAAATTTTTCAGAATAATACTCAGTAATTTATCAAGAGGTGATTATTAATATGCAGTGATGTAGTGTATATGATTATATATTAGCTCAGTAACAACAATCAATATAGCAAATAAGCAAGAATGGTTAAAGCTGTTATTTTCACCGATTTTGACGGTACTGTTACTTTACAAGATTCTAACGATTACTTAACTGATAACTACGGTTTCGGTAAGGAAGCTAGAGGTGTCATCTTCGAAGGTGTCTTAAACGGTACTACTGATTTCAGAGATGGTTTCACTCGTATGATTAACTCAGTTACTACCTCTTTACCAGAATCCTTAGAAATTTTAAAGAAGAACATTCAATTAGACCCAGGTTTCAAGCAAACTTTCGAATGGGCTCAAGCTCATGGTGTTCCAGTTATCGTTGTCTCCAGTGGTATGGAACCAATCATCAGAGCTTTATTAAGTGACTTATTGGGTGAAGAGGAAGTTAAGAAGATTACTATTGTTGCCAACGCTGTTGAACTTGATGACAACAAAAAAATGACTGTTGTCTACAGAGATGAAACTGGTCACGGTCACGACAAATCTAGAAGTATCGATTTCCATAAGAAGGACATTGAATCTAAATTACCAGCCGGTTCTGAAAGACCAACTTACTTCTACTGTGGTGACGGTATCTCTGATTTATCTGCCGCTAAGGAATGTGACTTATTATTCGCCAAGAGAGGTAAGGATTTAGTCACTTTCTGTAAGAGACAAAACGTTCCATTCCATGAATTTGACTCTTTCGCTGACATCTTAGCCAGCATGAAGGATGTCTTAGATGGTAAGAAGACCGTTAAGGAATTAATGGAAAATTAATAATCTTGTTTATTCATTTCACAACATTACCTCTTTCTCCAACTCTAATGATAATATCATATACGTATCACTGTGTATATTAAATAACTTTTATGTCATTATATATCTTTTATAGATTATAGATTATAATTATTTTATGTCCTTAAAGTTTAAAGGGGTTTAATAAATGTTAACGCCGCACATATAAATTTTCAAGGCAATGATTTACTCCAACAAAAGAAATATATCTATATAAGAGATCTACATCAAGAGAATATCGATTGTGAATATACTAATTTAATTATCCGATTATTTCTAACATAATACAATATAACAATTTATAAATATGTTTAAAATTAAAGTGAAAAATCCCATAGTGGAGTTAGATGGGGACGAGCAAACAAGAATTATCTGGCATCTGATTAAGAAGCAGTTGATATTACCATACCTAGATATAGATCTTAAATACTTCGATTTATCCATTCAAAATAGAGATCAAACTGAAGATCAAGTTACAACGGATGCCTCCTTGGCCACCTTAAAGCATGGAGTTGCGGTAAAATGTGCAACAATTACCCCAGACGAATCAAGAGTGAAAGAATTTAATCTAAAGAAAATGTGGAAGTCTCCAAATGGTACTATTAGAAATATATTAGGCGGTACAGTATTCCGTGAACCAATTATTATACCCAAAATTCCAAGGTTGGTACCTACGTGGAAAGATCCAATAATTATTGGCAGACATGCCTTCGGTGATCAGTATAAAGCTACTGATATGGTTATCCCTTCTAAGGGTAAGTTGACTTTGGTGTATACTCCAGATGATAAAAATTTAAACACCCAAGATATTGAAGTATTTGAATTCCCAAAAAATGGTGGTGTTGCATTAGCAATGTATAATACAACTGATTCTATTGAAAGCTTCGCAAGGGCATCGTTTGAAATGGCTATCAAAAGAAAGATGCCATTATTCTTCACAACTAAGAACACAATATTAAAGAAATATGATGGGAGATTCAAACAAATATTTGACGACTTGTACGAACAGGAATATACAGAAAAATTTAAGCAGTTAGGAATTACCTATCAACATCGCCTTATCGATGATATGGTAGCACAAATGATAAAATCAAATGGAAATTTTATTATTGCCATGAAAAATTATGACGGTGACGTTATATCAGATGTTGTAGCTCAAGGATTTGGTTCTTTAGGTTTAATGACATCTATCTTGATTTCTCCTGATGGAAAGATCTTCGAAAGTGAAGCAGCACATGGCACAGTAACTAGACATTTTAGACAACATCAAAGGGGTTTAGAAACTTCGACCAATTCAATTGCTTCTATTTTTGCATGGTCTAAAGCATTGTATCAGAGAGGTAAGTGTGACAACACACCACTTGTCCAAGAATTTAGTCAACTTTTGGAAAAGGCAACAATTGATACTGTTCAGGATGATAATATAATGACAAAAGACTTAGCATTAATTTTAGGTAAACAAGAAAGATCAGACTATGTTGCCACTGAAGAATTTATTAATGGAGTTCAACATAAACTGAATCAATATTTAAATAAGAAGCGTATTGGATCAGCTAAACTGTAAGATATTTTATATAAGGATATTTACAATTTAAAGAATAAATGATTTTGTTTAAAATAAGTTTATTAAGTTTATTTTTAATATACATAATTTATAATGGACGTAAAATATTATTTAAATATATAATTTTGGAGTGATCATTGTGATCTTATTATTATTAACAGAATGTTAAAATGCTGTTGTTTCGATGAATAAATTTTTCATTTTTATATTTGTTCGTTACACTTTAAGTGGAAATATCCCTTAAAAGTTTTGGGCAATAGAGTTTCTTTGAGCGTCGTTCAAGGTTATTGGATAATCAATCTTGTAACGAATGACTAGATCACCTCTTTGAGATGGATTCTTTGGAGTTGGCATACCTTGACCTGGGTAAACAGAGGTTTCGGATGGTTGAATTGGTTGAGATCTGGATAATGGCAAAGTCTTACCATCGATAGTTTGTGCAGTCTTTTGGAAACCTAATAGAGATTCCTTAAAAGTTAATGGTAAAGTGAATATTAAATTATCACCTTCTCTCTTAAATTGACCGTGATCCTTTTCTTGAATAACAAATTGTAGAGTTTTTCTACCACCTGTTTGTGGGTTGTAATCACCTTGGTTTTTGTATGTGATTTTGGTACCGGCTTTCCAACCAGGTCTTAGTTGAATGTCGATTTGTGTCTTCTCAGAAGAACTACCTGGACCCTTTCTACCAATCTTGAATGACTTTCTCTTACCTTCGAATAAATCTTCTAGTGAAACAGGTAGATTGACTTGGACAACTTCTTCTGGTGCACTAGGTTGAGCGCCACCAGATCTGAAACCACCTGGCATACCTCCCATACCACCTGGCATACCGCCCATACCACCTGGCATACCGCCCATACCACCAGGCATACCGCCCATATTGGAGAATTGAGCACCTTGGCCACCACCTGGGAAGCCTGATGAGAATGATGAAAAGTTTGAATCACCACTACCACCATTAAAGAATTGGGAGAACATATTGAATGCATCATCATTTGAGAATGAATGGCCACCTTGACTACCACCACCTGGGAAACCACCGGATGCACCACCAAATTGTGGGCCACCGGATCTTGCGGAGTCTAGACCATATTGATCATAGACCTCTCTCTTATTACTATCACTCAAAATCTCGAAAGCTTCAGAAATCTCTTTGAACTTTTCAGTGTCACCAGTTGGCTTATCTGGATGGTACTTTAAAGCAGCCTTTCTGTAACCCTTCTTAATTTCTTGATCATTAGCAGATGGAGAAACCCCTAATAGATCGTATAATTTGGTTTCTTTAACCATATTGTATTTTATATAATGTGTTTTTGTGTTTTTTCCTTTGAAAAGTTCTTCTAATAAAGAATATTAATTAATTTCAAAAGTTAACTTTTCTATATGACTTTAAGCCTTAATTGATTAGTTAAATATACTTTACTTATGTAATCTTTAAATAAGATATAAATTGTTTGTTAAGGAAAGGAGCAAGTAAGTTTGTTAGAGTTCGGCGTATATATATCTTTTTAGGAGAACTTATCCAAATAAGAGCGATTAAAAAGTTAGTCAAGTTCGTTGCTAGGCCTTTCTTGAAAAATCAAGACGGCTTGTAACTTCTAGAAAGTTCTGGAAATTACAGTTAATTGAAGTCTAGTTAAAATGAAGTGTCCGAGGTATTTCCGGTGATACTTCGGACACTTCATTTTATTACCCGGTATACACGTGACTAGAAATAACTAGTGAAATTTACATAATAGTATAGTGTTATAAAGAGTGTAAGAATGGATGATTGATAGGCTTAACTTTAGACAGAAAAGAGACCATCTCAGAACTATAGAGGTTATTTAATTATGTCTGTTATTCTAGTTTCTGCAGGTTATGATCATACAATTAGATTTTGGGAAGCTTTGACTGGTGTTTGTTCGAGAACAATTCAACATTCTGATTCTCAAGTTAACAGATTACAAATTACCAATGATAAGAAGCTTTTAGCAGCTGCTGGTCATCAAAATATTAGGTTATATGATATCAGAACAACAAATCCAAACCCTGTGGCTTCATTTGAAGGGAATAAAGGGAATGTCACCTCTGTGTCGTTTCAACAAGATAATAAATGGATGGTGTCATCTAGTGAGGACGGTACTATTAAAGTGTGGGATGTAAGATCTCCTTCCATTCCAAGAAACTATAAACATAATGCTCCTGTTAATGAAGTGGTAATACATCCAAATCAAGGTGAGCTTATATCATGTGATAGAGATGGTAATATCCGTATATGGGATCTCGGTGAAAATCAATGTATCCATCAACTAACCCCTGAAGATAATACGCCATTACAATCACTATCGGTAGCTAGTGATGGTTCAACTTTAGTTGCAGCTAATAGTAAAGGTAATGTGTTTGTATGGAATATGCCAAATCACACAGATGCATCTAATTTAAAACCAGTTACAAAATTTAAGGCTCATTCAAATTATGTAACGCGGATTTTATTATCTTCCGATGTAAAGCATTTAGCAACCTGTTCGGCTGATAAGACGGCAAGAATTTGGTCTGTGGAGGACAATTTCAAATTAGAATCTACACTTGATGAACATCAAAGATGGGTTTGGGATTGCGCATTCAGCGCCGATAGTGCATATCTAGTTACAGCTTCTTCTGATCATTATGTCAGACTATGGGATCTTTCTACTAGAGAAATTGTTAGGCAATACGGTGGCCACCATAAGGGTGCCGTGTGTGTTGCACTAAATGATGTATAAAAAAAGGTTTATAGTAAATACAAAAACTTAATAAACTTATTGTTTATATTCTGTCTTTCAATGTCAACTCTATGAATTCATATATAACGATTTAAATTAAATAAAAACATTGAAGGTATATATATATAATAGAACATTAAGGAACTCAATATTCTCGTAATTTGATGGTGGTGGTTGATAATATCATTTTACTAAATTGGTTAAACTCTTGAAAACAGAACTGTAGGATAGTAACTGATAAATAACATTATTGAAGAATAACCAGCCAGTCAAATTTTCTGAGGACTTTACACTTAATTCAACTATTAGTGAAGAGAAAAATCTCAAACTATAATTTGCGACATATTGCACATCAGTGTCACTTTGGTAGGAGATAAAATGACAAAATTGTTTAATGGTATTCTTTATGGACATAGCATCGTCATGGGAGGTCTCCAAAAATCGAGTAATACATTCGTAAATTGAAATTGTAATTGGAGATTCTTTTTCTTTTTCGAGTTCAGATGTAGAAAGTTCAATAATATTTTTAACATTAGCAATTGACTTCCAATCATTAATCATACCGCTCTTGAAATTCTGGAAATTATTGGAAAAACCTTTAGTAAAACCAATTAATTTAATTAATTCTTTTAGAACCATTGAAAACTTAGTAGCCACATTAACTTTATTTTCAACCATTGGGACTGGAAGCTCCATAGAAGTTCGAGAAACTAAATCTCTATATTCATTATAAAATCTTTTTAAATCCTCTATTACAAAGGAATTGATATCATCTTGGCCAATTAATTTTTTTGACAATTCTTGAATTATGGTGATGTGGGTTATTAAATCACATTGATAAACCCAATCGTATAGTTCAGAAGATATCAACAGATCAAACATTTGAGGAGATAATGGACCACTTCCAGAAAGGTTTAAGAAAGTTGGTAGATTATCGAATCTCAGAAAATAAATATTTTCATAGATTGATAGACAGTAAACATGATATAACGATTATAATGATGAAACAATATCAGAATCTAAGTTAGAAGGAATTTTTTCAACTGGAATAGGTGGTAAGTTTAAGCTGCCGTCAAAATGAAATTCGTTTGAATTGAACACCTCTTGGAAAATTTTATCTGCAGAGCTTGATTTAGTACCTTCATCTGTGAAGGCGTCTGTAGATTCAGACTTGAATTTTAGATCCCAATCAGTACCAATTGAGTTTGAACCTTCCTTATAAACATCATTTAAAATATCTGGATTCATATTTGAGTTATTTGCGAAGCGTTGTGACTTTTTATCAGTTAATAAAACTAAACTACAATAATGGTACTTCGACTGACCTCTCACACCCAACCTTCTAGTTGTAATATTTGGGAAAAGTGTTCTAATTAACTTACCTAAAGTAGTTTGTGATAAAGGCTTTAATGTACATTTTGCACATGAAGAAGCGTATTGAGAAAAGACCCTACTACGTGGTACATAACAGTTAGACTCAGCTTTACAATTCTTCATTAACCATAATAAAGCATAAACATGTTTTTCTCTTTCCCTATTCTGTTCTGCTCTTTGAATTACAGCTCTACCATGAGTATGAAGATTTAAATTCAAGACAGCTAGCTCAGATTCTCTAACTTTAGAAGCATATTCATCTATTGGAATGTCGATATTTTTTTCAGCAATTTCTTTTGTAATTTGTTCTTGAGTATTTCTCCTTAGTAACATACCTCTGTTTTGTTCTTTGATACATGACTGTTGTGATATATCATTAATACTATGATTACAAGATATGTTAGGTAAAGGAGTTTTGGCTAAGAGACTCTGCTTGTAGGCACTGTAAGTATTACAATTTGTACTATTACTGTCATTCATACCATTACCGGTAGTAACATATTCATTAATTTTTTTACTAAATTTAGTTGAAATGTCCATCGTAGATAAATTTATGTTATTGTAGGTAACCCTCTGAGGAAATTGTTGTTGTTGACCATATAACGGTGAAGAAAATATTTTACTTTTATTTGATATGTTATATCCCATAGTATAAATATTTGCATCTGACGACATCGAATTATTCAAATATTGTCTTTCTTGGTTCTTATTATTTTCTTTATAGGAATTATTTAATTGATAACCAGGTAGTTCTGTATTAGTTCGAGCAGAGGTATATTTATAATGGTAATAATTTCCAGTTAAAATATTATCATTCGTTTGTCTATAAGGTTGCGGTAAAGATACAACATGAACAGACTGATCTGAAATATTAGGTTGTGAAATATAAGTTATGACATCTGGTCTAGGTGGTTTATAGCTGATGAGAATGTTACCATCTTTGTTGTTACTATTATTAGCAGAAGTTTTGGCAGTATTTGGATTGTATTTACTGTTTGTCATAGTGTGCATATCATTGTACGGTCCGTTACTTACCATCATTCTTTGAGCAACAAATTGGTAATTCAGATTTTGTTGATTATTAAGGTATGATAAATCTGTCATATTTTGTGTATTCTCCACTTTAATAAAGTTTTGAGGTCTGACTGGGCTTGAACTTGGTATACTGTTATCCTTGGTCATTCTTTTCTCTAAAAATTAAAAGATAAATAGTACTATATTAACAAATTAAATAACCCCTGAACTGAAAACTATTTAAATAAATAGTTTAATTTATTCGTAGACAAAAATTTTGGATATAAGTTTTATATATAATGAATGATATAACTTTGATTAAAAGGTAAAATTAAATTCAATAAAATTTAAAATATCACCATGTTGAATATTTAAAAAGTAAACAATAATTTTAATGTCTTTCAGGTATATATATCTAACTGACATAAATGTTGTACCTGATTTATTCAAGAAAACCTGTGAAGCTCTACATAGTTAACTACTCATAAGATACAAGTTGAGAGATAAATGGTGAAAACTTCTGCATACGAAAACTGTAACTCACCTAGTGAAATGCTGCAGAACTCCATACAATTGATTCACGCACACACGAGGGGAATACTATTTGATGAACAAAGCATGTTTGTGCCTATATGTATATATTCCTTGTTCATTCATAAAATTAAGATTATTCCCAGAAAAGTTGTTTCAAAGAAAAATAACGGTCAAAAGACAGACACGATAGTTTTAGTACTTGCGATGATTTTATTTCCCCCACAAAAGCAAGAAATTCGGACATTTAATTTTTATCCGGATAATAATAACAATAATAAATCAAGTGATAAAAATATGTACGTGGCGCCGTATTAACACTAACTACGGACTATATAACAACTCAAGCGGGATGACTAGTGTGATAAATTTGGTCTGATTAATGTAATAATATCATGGTTTACTTTTTAGAAAGGCGTTTTTAACTGAAGTATTTTCAGCATAAACTATATTCTTATACCTTTTCTATAATCAGCAAAATTATCCTCCGGAGGTTTCTTAGTTTTTACATAGAAACATTGTTCGAGAAGGAAACAATTGCAAGATAAAAATCGATTTCCCTATGTGATATTTCTGTGGTTCTATAGAGCATTGGTTTTGGGTGTGGTTATTAAGAATTCCTTATATTACCTCTCTTACATACGTCGTCCAATACCGGACAAATATCCGTCTAGTCTTATTTGACCACATAATTACGCTGAAGTTAATTTCTGCCACTCTGCCACTGCTCATCCCTATTGTATTGATAAACCAGCGGCGCTTGCTCAATACTTGAACTGACTGTACACACCACAATAGTTAATGATTAGTTTACTAAGTATCATGTAAGCGAGTTTCCCCGTAGTATTGCTTCAGCACCACAGTTAAAATAGGGCATATCTCCATTTTTAATTTAACTATAATTCGGCAGGATTTTACAACATTGCAAATGAATATCATATGCATGAACCAATGCTGAATCCACAGAAACCATACATTAAGACCGGCCAGGATTACTGGAAGTATATAAATAATCATCGAAATAAAGTAATGTAAAAACTTTAAAAAAATGACTCAACAGATTCTATGAAGTAGGTAGGTGATATGAGTGGTTACGTTTTTCTGTTTCATATCTCTCTTGATCTATGACTATCTTAATTCCCTGAAAAACACTACGGGATAAGATGCGACATTAAATATAGGAAAAAGATTAATTATCAATAATATCTTCAAGAATACCACGGGCTTAGTTTGCGTAAAATAAGCAAGATTGGTTGTTATTATCTCTTTTAAAAAACCCACGTTGCCTCTGGAGATAACACATAGTATTATTCCATGCCAAGGCTTTTATTCGAGCATATTCCTTAAGCAATATGTGAAATTCCACGGACAACCTTTGAAAAGGAGGTAAATTTTATTAAGTTGTATTACCGGGTACCCGTCCAAATACGTGTTGCTATAATTCATATATTTTTGTAGTATCATATAATTCAAGCCTTTTTTGAATCGAAGTTCCTTATAATTTCATATTCATAATTACCATTCGAAATGAGTTATAATTCCTGATGAAAACATCACTGTTTTCAGATACAAAAGAAGATTATAACGTAAATACTATGATCTATGTCCATGTCGTAAAATTATAACGGAGTCAATTATTAGGAATTAGATAAGAACTCTTCAACACCTTACGTCCTATATTCCTCGAGATCTTTCAAGAAAATACTACTAAATTTATTTTTTTCAAACTATTACAATTTAGATCTATAAAACTTGTAAAAATGTTTCTTATATAATTAACCGAGTTTTATGCTTGGCTTCTGGTCATTATGCTTATCTCATATTTCGTTTTTTTGGACAGATTTTCTATTTTTATTTCATTGATGACTGATTTTAAAAGCAAGCAGCTCGAAATTTAAACCAAATGAAAATTGACGGATGATCCATTCATTAAACATAAACACATAGTCAAACAGGAAAACAAAAAGCATTCAAGTTTTTTTCTTTCTACAGCTAACCTTGATTAAATAAAGTATCAATCAAGTTTAATCGAGGTTCTAAATTAAATCAATTGCAAATATTCAACCAATTATTCTAAAATGATTGCCGAAACATTTTTGGTTTCGCTGATGAGTGGTGCTGCTGCAGGTACCTCTACAGATTTAGTATTTTTCCCTATTGATACCATTAAGACGAGATTACAAGCAAAGGGTGGCTTCTTTGTCAATGGTGGTTACCATAATATTTATAGAGGAGTGGGAAGTGCTATTGTTGCATCTGCCCCTGGTGCATCGTTATTTTTTGTTACGTATGATTCCATGAAAGTATATTCCAGACCATACATTTCAAAACTATTAAGTTCTTCATCGTCAGCCAAATCAGAACAATTTGTAGATACATTTGTTCATATGTTTTCATCAACAATGGGTGAAATCGCAGCTTGTATGGTAAGAGTTCCAGCAGAAGTCATAAAACAAAGAACTCAAACTAACTTAACACATTCTTCTTATGAAACTTTCAAATCTATTCTTAGAAATGAAAATGGAGAAGGTATTAGAAGAAACTTGTATAGGGGTTGGTCAACCACAATAATGAGAGAAATCCCTTTCACTTGCATACAATTCCCATTATACGAATACCTGAAAAAAACATGGAAAGAAAAGGATAACACTGACCGTTTATTGCCCTGGAAGGGAGCTATTTGTGGTTCAATTGCCGGTGGTGTTGCAGCTGCTGCAACTACTCCATTGGATTTTCTCAAGACAAGAATGATGTTACATCCAGAATCAGTATCCTCATTGCATTTGACTAAAACAATTTTAAAGGAAGAAGGACCAGCTGTATTTCTAAGTGGGATTGGACCAAGAACTATGTGGATCAGTGCAGGCGGTGCTATCTTTTTAGGTGTCTACGAAGCTGTCCATTACGTTTTAACTACCCCAGATTCTCCGAAGAATCTTGCATAATAAGTATATAAATCTGTTATACAAATGTTGTAAATATTTAGCTTTTGTATAGATTAAATTCATAGTAATTTTCTTAACTTTATAATATTCTTTTAATTGATATTAACCATTTGTAGAGTAAGGTCATCTTTGAAGATCATCAACTTTACAATATTTTTTAAAAAATAGCTTTACTAAACAAATAATAAACATATCAACTTAGTAAAACTTCTTATCTGCTGATTTTGAACTGATTGATAATAGAATAAACCAGGTTAACCGATATAAGAGAGGAATCAGTTACCCACATTGACACCTTTATTAAAAGAATTACACCACTATATCAATACTCGTCAATAGCGATTTCTAAGAATGGCATGCACATACATAATCAGAAAATTTCTCGTTCTCCGTTTTGAATAGTTGATAGCCTTTAATAATAAATCTAATTACAGCAGTTATATCAACTAATTGAAGAAATATATAGTCAATTCCCTAAATAGGCAAACCTGATCCAACCAAGTGAAATAATTACATCAATATGTCTGCAGGTCAAAGAGATGCTGAATATGTAAGTAGTCATTGAGTCCTTTTTGTTGCTCCTGATTAAGGTACAATTATACAAGGAATTAATTGTTAAATTTAAATTATTATTGTTTATGAGACCGGGTATAAAGTATTTCAACATTAATTTGTTAAATAGAATCATAAATAAGTTCTACTATTCTATGAAAATTTATCAAATTTATTTATTTGGATACCCCAGTCGCTAAATTGGTTCGAACATTCTTTACTAATATCTTATTTGTTAACCTTGTTGACAATGTCTTTAATTATTTAGAATACTCAGAGAAGTAGATCAAAATCTCCAGTACGTCGTCACATGAATGATGAGAGTAGTTCCAATAGAGGTCGCGAAAATTATGATCAAAGATACGATAGTAGAAGAGGTGACAGATCAAACCGTACAGAGAACAGTGGTAATTACGGTAGTAGATACAATGGTGGTCAGAGATATGAGAAGACTGACAGACAAGATGGAGCTGAAAGAGGAGGTTATAGAAGAAATAGAGGTGATAGAAACGATAGAGGTGACAGAAATAATAGAAATGACAGAGGAGATAATTATGGAAGACGTAGCAGATATGACGATCGTAGTGACAGTCAGAGAGGATACGGTGATCATCGTCAATCGGATTCTCAACGTGACGGAAGAATGGGAAGATACAACCAACAAAGAGGAGATTACGGTCCCGTATTAGCTAGAGAATTAGACAGCACCTACGAAGAAAAAGTTAACAGAAATTATTCTAATAGTATTTTTGTAGGGAACTTGACCTATGACAGTACACCAGAAGATTTAAGAGATTTTTTCTCTCAGGTAGGTGAAGTTGTTCGTGCCGATATTATAACCTCAAAAGGACATCACAGAGGTATGGGTACCGTTGAGTTTACAAATTCTAACGATGTTGAACAAGCTATCCGTCAATATGATGGGGCTGACTATATGGATCGTAAAATCTTTGTAAGACAAGATAACCCACCTCCAGAAAGTAGTCGTGAAAGAAATGTATCAAAGAGAACTCAAAACAGAAATAATACAACAGCACAGAGAGGTTTCGAAGTGTTAATTGAGAATTTACCAAGTTCTATTAACTGGCAAGCACTAAAAGATATGTTTAAGCAAGTCGGTGATGTTTCGAGAGCTGATGTTGTATTAGATAGAGATGGATTCTCTACTGGTGTTGGTAAAGTAACATTTATTAATATATCTGAAATGGAAAAGGCTATTGAACAATATAATAACTTTGAGATTGAAAGTAACGTTTTAGTTGTTAAGGAAAGTCCAAGAGATGATCAGTTATCTCAGAATAACGGTGCACAATCTAATCAAGGAGAAACACTACAAACTGCCGGCGGTTCCCATTTTACCGATGATTATGTTGCTGATGGTGAACGTAATGCATTTGTATTTTGTAGTAACTTACCTTTTTCTACCGATAGAAACGATTTATATGATCTTTTTGAAACTATTGGTACTCTCCATAGCGCAGAACTAAGAGCTAATATTAATGGTGAACCAACTGGTATAGCTGTGATTGAGTATTCAAACGTCGAGGATGCCGATGTATGTATTGAAAGATTAAATAACTACAACTATGGTGGCTGTGATTTAAAAATCTCATATGCCAAGAAGGAAACTAATTAAATATCCTATTTTTATTAATTAAGAGAAATGTTAAATATAAATAACTGATATATAATGACTAAATTGGTGTTTCCGGTATTGTATGATGTCTAAGATTTTAACTTTTTTAATTACTGAGCTTCACTAACTAAAGTTGGTGAGTTTAACCAAATTTTCCAAAGAATATTGGTGGTAAATCAATAAGAAATTATTAGTTTATACCTCAGTATATTTTCTGGCTTACTAGTGAAATGTAAAGTCATCTAGACTTAGTTACATTTTACATTTAAATAATTGTTTGTATAAGCACCTAAACTAATGGCCCTTGTCTATCCGCGAGCCGTATCCCTTTTTCCTAATTTTGAAATTTGTAAAATAAATAAAAAAATTTACGCATCTATGTTTATTAATCAGCGACTAATATAGAACAAAGAAGAAGAGTTATATTACATTAATACACTTTGCAATTCGAAAGTAGAGCAAATCAATCGCGATTTAATTTGGGTTAACAATAATGATGATTTTTTCAGTGCCTTATATAAAACTGGCCTACTCAGTTATATTTTTATGCGGCGTGCTATTCTGCATACACCGTAGAAGGGATACAATTGGTATGTAATTGACAAGGATTTGAACTATATCTATTGAATTTATTAAAAAATATTATTCAACAAAAATACTAACATAATCATACCTTTAGCATTTCAATTTCGTGAGTTAAATGTAAAATTGAGAAGACTTTTTGGTGGTAGAATAAATTTAAACGGTTCTTTTGCAGATGATATCGAAAGTGGGTTACATTCGCAAAACTTCGATATCCTATCAAATAATAGTGATGATCCAAGACTGGGACTTGATGATGAATCAAAAAAAACTATTCAAGATATTATGGCTTCGGAACATGTAAGTTTCGATAAAGCTAGGCTAATATTTACTGAAAGAAGATTTGGACAAAACGCTATTGCCCCAGATGGAACACCACTTGACCCCAAAGCCGTTACTTTTTCGAGCTGAATTTCGCATCAATATCTAACTGTAAGGTTGTAAAAGAGTGTGAGCCATCTCCAGAATGTGAATTATCCACATTTCTGATTTTATTGCAAATTAATTGAGTTTAATTTTAAACTAGCAAATTGATTTGATTTTCCTCTTTTTAATAGAATTCGAGGTAATATTCAATTATACTATCTATAGCGATAGGGAAGGACATTTATGCTCTTGTTGTAAATTACAAACGATATGCAAATATTTACAATTATTATATACAGGAAATACACATATACTATTATAATTTACTTAGGTAAGCGTTTTTACCTCTCTCGATGGTTTCAATTTTTCCATTGTCATAATTGAAACGTTTGAATATAATTTTCTTACCGTTAGCTGTATCTGCGTCACTTTCAGTGCTATTTTCAGATTTAACTGGCTTTAAAAAGCGTCTACGCAAGTGGACCTCTTCTGATAATGATAAAAAGCTATTCACATCTTTAAATAAGTTCTTGATTTGTTTAACATCTTTCTTAGAAGTCATAGAGATACTAGATTCCTTCAGGCTTTTAATTAATCCTTCCTTAGCCTTAATTTTTTCTGCTTCTGAAACAAAAGCTGTAATCTCAAATTTATTTGTGAAGGAAATCGAAGAATTTATTAAGTTCGTAATCTTTTCAATATTTTCAATTGTTTCAGTCCTTTTCTCGTCACTGAGTTTCTCGTTGTCAGCCTTTAATTGAAATTTCATTTCTATATATCTTTTTGCGTAGAACTGAGCATCACCTAATAAAAACCCATTTCTTAAACAACTTCTCAGACGAAGAATATATTCTAGGGTAGTTTCTTCGTCAATAAGATCGAGCTTTAACTCACCGGTTAAAAAATTCTTGTATACACTCTTTAATTCATCTCTTTTCTTTTCACGAGTTTGAACTTCTTCTAAAATCTTATCCTTAGCTAGGTACTCCTTTCTAGATAATGATGCCTCCTCCTTTTGAGCTGCCTTATGGTTATCTAGCAGTGTATGACCAAATCTTCTTGGAGTTGGAGCAAAATGATCAGTTGGTAATCTAGCTTCCTTATCTAATGCAATCCCAATAAACTTACGTTTAGGATGGAATGGGTCCAAGTAATATCTTACAAAACCTGGTTCCATAGCAAAAAGGGTATGATCTTTACCGATACCCACATAATCACCTGGAAAGAATTTGGTACCACGTTGTCTCATTATAATCTCACCAACATGAACTTCCTGGCCATCATATTTCTTAGGTCCCAGTCTACGACCAGCTGAATCCTTCATAGAAGTACGAGAACCAGCTGCTTTCTTAGTAGCGGTACGTATCTGCGTAAAGATAAAATCTAGTCTCTTGTTTAAAAACAAGATATTCCTGTTAAACATCTAAATTTAGGTATAGTAACGAAGGTCAATGTCTTTCTCTTTGTTCCTTTAATTCAATCCAAGATTGTTTTAGTAAATATAGGTTTCCTAGAATATTAAATGTTTACTCTTCTTTGATAGTTAGCCAACTTTATTATATTATGTTTCAAGGAATTTAATCAATTCAAAGACCGAAGAAATTTATCTCATAATTTTAGGCGATATAATATTATGTGATGTACAGATGTAAAGTAAGTTATATATTATAGAGAGGAAACAATTACCAAATAAACACAGACATGCCTTATATATTAGTTAATTACATTAAAACGGAATTCACAACAATTTCTAGTTTTGGGTAGCATCTTTATGCATAGCGAGAAAGTTCTGCAATGACCAGCTATGAGAATCTAATTGTACATCTCATTAAGGAAGCAATCAACCAATATCCGTCTAAATTAAATACTTATCTATCAAACCAGCTAAGTTATGGTTTGACTTGCTAAAATATATATGGTAACAATGTCTGTCAACTGAAACATATAGCATTATTCCTTAACTTAAAGCTTATTCTATGTTAAAAGGTACAATTTTATATATTGTTGTTCGGTAAGCGTGTACAATTATAATAGCAAAATGTAAGGACAATATTTCAAAAAATTTAATTATATATCACCTGACTATCATATACGACCTTTAATTATTGTTTGTTTGAGTTCTTTCTCCTTGGTATTATAAATTGGCAAATTAAAATCACACATTAATAGTATATTCTTCATTTCAGTTATTTAATGGAGAACTTAAATGTTTAAGATATTTTGATACTATTTTTCATTGAAGTATCAATCTTTTCTAATAATTTAACGATTCTACTATTTGATATATAAAAAAAAATACGAGGCGTTCGAACGTCCAAAAATTTTGGGCTTTAAAAAAATAAGTGCCAGTAAAAACACGTCAACTTAATAGTTGGAAGTTTACATGTTAAAACTGTAACAATAAATCTAAAGTTCATTAAATAACTAGGTACTATTATACGAGAAATACAAAGATGAATTTAGAAGACTCAGCAGATTCTGGATTAATGGATTCAAGTGCAAACCCAGTTATGAAGCACATCGCATCGACCAAAGCATTTTACCAATTTCATTTAGATAAAGTCACACCACTCACCAGAGAAAGATGGATTGGCTTAGGTGTTCTAATTTTTGTGTTCGTTATTCGTGTTGTACTAGCCCAAGGTTGGTACGTTGTTTGTTACGCCCTTGGTATTTATCTATTAAGTCAATTTTTGGCGTTTTTGACCCCAAAGTTTGATATGTCTCTACAACAAGATGAGGCAAATAATGAATTAGAAGCAGGTGAAAGAGCTGAGGAATTCCGTCCATTTATCAGAAGACTTCCAGAATTCAAGTTCTGGTATAACTCTTTCAGAGCTACTTGTGCTTCATTGGTTGCTTCATTGTTCTCAGTTTTTGATATACCAGTTTTCTGGCCAATACTATTAATGTATTTCATTGTTCTATTTTTATTGACAATGAGAAGACAAATTCAACATATGATCAAGTACAAGTATATTCCACTTGATATTGGTAAGAAGAAGTACAGTTCAGCCAAATAAGAGAACAAAGAAAACCTTATAGAATGTACTAAACAGAAAGTGTAAATATTAGCTTACTTGTGCTTTCAGAAAATATGTATCCAAAGCTATAAAAAAAGAGCAGGATATATACATAAGTATTATTATTTAGTCATAGTTTATTAGTATATAAAAATGAAAGTAAATTTATTCAAAAATATATTGAAATTCACTTCCATTATAATCTAATACAATTGCAGTTTAAATCATAAAGTGATTCGTTTCGCACTCTATTTTTTTTTTCGAGGGCGAAGAAGTGAAATTTATTTCACGGTATTTAACATTGCTATTCATTTGAAGCAAATTGTAAGGTAGCTCTAGTTGAGAAAATTAAATGTATAGAAATAAACTGACAGAATAATACTTAAATCTGTTATCTAAATGAAGGTTTTAAAATTAGAAGAAGGTTCTATTAATAAAGAAGGGGCAACAATTTATCTTCTTCCGGAAGACAAGGAGGATTTATTCGCACTATACCAAATTATTGACAAAGATGATGAATTGATTTTCAAAAAAAAATTCACTACTAAGAAAGATGAAGATGCTAAGAGGAAGAATACTGAGTTAGTTAAGTTAAAAGTTCAAGTTGTATCTAGTGAATTTGATATAAATGATGAGTTTTTAAGATATAAGGGTATCACCGTTGCTGATGAAACAGGTTTTGCTAACGTAGACGTCCCAGTTGGAAAATACATTAGTTTTACCGTAAACTATGCCTATCCGTTTACAGTTGTTAAGCAAGTCTTTGATAGACACGCTAAGAAATTATTGAATGAGGCCTGCAATCCGGAAGCAAAGTCTGATACAGCAGCTGTTGTCTTACAAGAAGGTATTGCACACGTTTGTATATTAACTCCATCCTCAACAATCTTGAAACAAAAAATCGAATATAGTTTACCAAAGAAGAAGAGAACGACAGATGTAATGAAGTATGACGATAAAAGTGAAAAATTCTACAAGGCCATTTATGCTTCTATGAAGAAATATTTCGATTTCGATAAACTAAGAATGATCATATTAGGCTCACCAGGTTTTTATGCAAAATCATTGATGGAAAAGATAATAATTTATGCTAATGAGGAACGTAATAAGTCAGTACTAAATAATCAATCAAAATTCTTAGTTGCTCATAGTTCAACAGGTTATCTTCAAGGTATCACAGAAATCTTAAAAAACCCAGCATATGCATCTAGTTTAAGTGATACTAAGTATTCTAGAGAAGCCACCATAATGGATGACTTTTTAAAGCATTTAAATGATGACGATTACAAATCATGGTATGGTGAAGCCGAAGTTTGGAAGGCAGCAGAATTAGGTGCTATTGACTCTCTATTGTTAACGGATATGAAATTACACACTGGTGATGTTAAAGAGAGAAAAAGATTCATTAGCTTAATGGATTCAGTAGAGAGAAATGGTGGTACTGCACTCACCTTTAGTACCCTACATAATTCTGGTCAAGAATTAGAAAAATTAACTGGTATTGCATGCATCTTAAAATATCCTCTTCCAGATCTTGATGAAGATATTGAAGAAGAGTAATAATTATCTGCTTCTATTTCTCATTTATGACAACTATTTATTTATGTAACATTATTTTATTGTTAAATCAAATAGATATTTCACTAATTTATTATTTATCTATAGATCAATATAGTAAGTAGGATTAAATTACGTTAAAGCATTTATTTGATAAAAGAAATTAAAGAGTTCATAAAAACTTCAAATTAATAAATTAAAATTAAAATTAAAAAGGTAAAAATAACTATAAGCCTATATCAGCAGAAGGTGAAATCCTCAAATAAGAGCTGAGTTGATGAATACTTAAAGGTAAAACATAGATGTAGTCACAATATTTCGTTGAGTTTATTTCCTCAATCTACATTACTACACAACAATCTTGAAAGGTACCTTTGTTTAAATCTTGTTTGTCAGATCCCTGTGTTTTTTCAATACCCTTTATAGGTTGAGTTGTACGTGTGTTACTATTTTGGGCAGTTGAATTTTGCTTGGAACCAGGTGTTAGATTTTCTGTCTCCATTTTTGATGGGAATAACCTTGATGCTACCTTATAAAAGTTCTTCCCTTGAATTTTTGCCATTCTTATCTCTAATTCTGAAGGACACCTAGATCCATCTGCACCAGCAAGTGTTCCTGAACCCCAGGCACACCCACCGTGAGGTTCTTCGATGTTGGCCAATTCAGCAAAGGTGCTCTTGTATCCCATTGGGACGAATATCATACCGTGATGAGCAAGGTAAGTTAAACACGCCTGAACAGTACTTTCTCCACCCCCTCCATAGCTTGCAGTGCTGATAAAAAAACCACCAAGTTTACCATCCAATGATCCATTAACCCATAGTCCTCCTGTTTTATCCCATAAAGCGGACCACTGTGCAGGAACATTACCAAATCGAGTTGGGATACCAAATAAGAATGCATCGTAAATTTCCAAAGTTTCTTTAGTAGCTATTTGAAAGTCGTCAGATTTTTTGGGGGCTTTCATCTTTTCTAAAGCTTCCTCAGAAAGAGTTTCTTCAACTCTAAAAATATCAGCCTTACCTCCATCTTCTTTAATACCCGCTTGGATTGACCTGGCAAGACTGTCAATGTGACCGTATGTAGAATATGTAATAATAGCAACCTTAACCATTTTTTGATATAATTATCCCTGTAGAGCTAAATAAAAGATATTATAAGTACGTATCTGATTACAATTACTAGGTTAAATAATTATACAGCTAAAACTTAAAGTAACTTCCCTATATATTAAATCCATATTTATAAAGGATAATTACTCAGGGTTCAAATATTTTACCCAAAAAGACTTATTGACCATGATTTTCACAATCGTACAACTGAGATTATTATAATCATTAGTTAAGGGTTACTTTCTTCTTGATTTTGTAAGTTATTATTTTGTATATATTTTTAAAGGGAAGATAATTTAGACAGAAGTATGGGTTTTTACGAAATTTATTAGATGAAAAGTTGTTTGTGAAATACTAAATGTCTACAATGGACAGTCTAGATTTTTTATTACCTCCAATACTTAATGATTGACGAATTGTAACTTTTATCTGGTATATCTTTTATTTTTACCTTTTGTAAAAATATATTAAAACAGAATACTGTAAAATTAATAATAAGATGATTAAAATTAAAAAGTTTTAGTTAATATTTAATACATATTTGAATCTATTAATTATACACAATATAAAATCTGCATCATAGAATAAAATGTTCCTGAAGAGTTAATTACCAATTATTAGGGTACTAAATTTGTAACAATTCGATACTTTTTTATTTAAGAGATTCTTTTCAAAAATTTGTTGCGATTTAAAATATAGATTGTATTAAACTAGCTATTGATTTAATATTTAAAGATATATTCTTATTAAGGTTTAATTTAAGTAAATACTCTTAATTAGGTATTTTCATTATTTGTGTGAATCATATGTAACACTAAAAATTTCAACAAATAAAGCCTTGTTGGCGCAATCGGTAGCGCGTGTGACTCTTAATCACAAGGTTAGGGGTTCGATCCCCCTACAGGGCTTTCTTTTTTGATTCTTATATAAAATATTTGTTCTTTAAAAGAGGAACTGGTTTATTTTACTTTGTATTAGTAAATAGATCTCTTATTAATGTTATATATATATATATATATATTTGTTTTTAACTTAGAATACATCCTTAGTAGTAGATAATAGAATTATGTGCCTATTTTCAAATTTGACATATTTAATATTAATATGTACAGCTACCCAATATAAAGAGTATTATATAGGTCTATCTATTCTTCTATAAAACTTTTTAGAACTAGAAGATAATTTAGTGCAAAGTAGTTGTCAAATCTGAAACACGATAAAATATTAATAGCAGACAAAGCATAGGTTATATTGAAATGACTATAATATCCAATAAGCATACACAATGGAAAATAATCTTAGAATTCTGCACATGTAAAGAGAATCTAGTGTATAATTTGATCGACCACTTTTATCTATCTTGTCTGGGAGATTTAGACTATCATGAATTTCTCCACATCTATCCCAATAAAAGAATAAACTTAATATAATAACTATTTGAACTGTCTCTATGGGATAAAATCCGTAACTTCTACCTCTTCTAATATTAGGTTTGAGAGTGGTTTCTCAATTTCTTCACCAGTGGAAGGATCAAACTCCCTTCTGCTATTCATATTATTCCTTTGTAGTAAACTGTTTGTAACCTCAATATCTTTTACAATCAGATTGCTTAGAGGTAGGTCAGAGAGTTCGTAATCTTCACCTTTTAATATCAGCCATACATCTTGACATCTCTGTACGATTGCAAAATCTATATCTGTATCATTGTCTTTCCATGTTTTAAAGATGTTTTTACACTTCTTTAGAACCTTTTGTTCACTAGACTGGTTTAACTTCACTGATCGTAGGTAAGCGATTACCGAAGGGGTTAATTCTATTGGTATTTTCTTTAAGTCGCAAAATATATCTACAAATACATTCTCAGTACTTTGAGTCTCACTTATTAATACAGAATCCATGGAAACTTTACACTTTTATATTTTAAACTGTAATATCTGATTTACAATTTTTCGATGAGCATTAATTTTTTATTTTGCTTTTCGAAAATATATCTGATACCTAAATGTCCTCGGACAAATTCAACTATAATAAACAATAGTATTAATTAATTAAATGAAGCAAATCTCAAAATTTATGAGCATACAGTATACAATATATATGTAGAATATGCGAACCACAAAAATACTTATTTTTCGATGTAAATGACTGTATATTTTTCCTTGTAATATATAAGAAAGTATTTTAGTAGATATCTATTTAAAAGTTTATCAATTCGATTGTAGTTTTTTCAATATTGCCTTCACCTAATTCTAACCACTTAGATACTAGCTTATGACTTCTTAATACAATTTCCTTGTTTGGTGCAACTAATTCTTCCAATTTTTCTTTTTCTGGCTCTTCTTCAACTTTATTATCTTCTTCATTATCATCATCATCATCTTCATCTGCATCTTCATCATCCTTACTTTCTTCTTTAGATTCTTCTTTAGTTTCACCTTCAACCATTGCTTTAATTCTTTCTTCTTCTTTTGTAGCATAATTATTCCAAGCATCTATTTCATTTTTACATTTTGTGATTAGTTCATCTCTTGCTCTACCTTTTAAATCTTGGAAATAAGATACTAAAAGGTTATCATATACATCTGGAATTTCTTCAATGCTAAAAAAATGCTTAATTAACCAATTTTGTTTTTGTTTAGAGAATTTCCAAACTTCCATGACTTGATTATTTGCCTCTTCAGTTTCAGCAGCTGTTTTTTCTTCATTTAGATAATTAGCCTTGACGTTATCTAATTCTAATAATGTAGCTGGTAAGTCTTCATTTCTTTTAGTCTTATAGAAATCGATTAAGTAACGTAATTGATCTCTTAGAACCATATTCTTTTTTTGTTCTCTTTGATCTTTAGGTAGTTTTTCTTTTCTCTTCTCTTTCTTGCTACCTTTTGAAACCTTCTTTTTAGTTTTACTCAATCCTAAATCCTTATTTATTATACGTTTCTTTTCATTCTTGGATAGTGCACCTGTGGATAAATGTGTAGTAACGTTTAATGGATCTTCGGTGCTGAAATCGCTAACAGACTTATCTTCTTGTTGCTTTCTAATAGCGATTCTTTTCCAGGCTGGAACGTGAGCGTTATCCATTGTATATATATTATAGTACGTTGTTGGTTAGATAGGTTTTTATAATCTATAAGTAGTTTTAATGAATTATTATTAACTCATCGATAATTAATTTTTTTTGTTTAACTGAAAATTTTCGATGACTTTGGGTTTTTCGCGAAGAGTTGAACATGATAGAAAAGTAAGATATTTTACTTAGTTACGGTAAAACAGCCTTAAATGATTTGAACTAGTCAATTGAATCAAATATGAGAAATATTCTAATTACTGATTTTGATGAGACTGTAACTAGAAATGATAGTATAAACACATTAGCAAATTTGGTTTATTTATTAAAGCCTACTAAAAAACCTGAATGGTCTCATTTTGGAAATAAATACATGCAAGGTTATAATGAGCTCATACCAATGTATAAGTCCCATAGACAACTGCCATTACTTCCTGAAGCATTATCAAAGTTAGAAATAACGAGCAAAAATTATTATTCTTTATTGAAGCCTGAGATTGAATATCAACGGTTTTGTCGGAATATTGAATTAAACAGTATAGATGAAATTGAAAAATATAGATTGTTTAAAGGTATAACCAAGAGTAATATTGATTCTTATGTTAGCTCTATAATTATCAATGATGCTTTTTTTATTCGAGAAGGTTTTATCGAATTTATAGAAACTAACGTCAGTAAATCTGATCTCTATGTAATTTCTGTAAATTGGTCCCAAGAATTCATTCAATGCTTCATAGGTGAGGAAAACATTGCGAAGGATAACATATATTGTAATAATTTATATATGAGCGATAATGGTATGTATGATGGGATGTTTGGAAAGAAGAAGTTACTTACTGGATCAGACAAGATTGAACAACTAGAAAGTATATTGAGAGATGATGTTCTTGGATGGTATGTAGGAGATAGTGAGACTGATTTACTTTCGATCTTACATCCTACTGTCAATGGAGTGTTGTTATTGGATCCTGAAGAGAATGAGAAGAAATTTTATAAAATTACAGTTGATATAATTGGTTTACCAAGAGATGAGATGGAACAATTTAGTAGTGGAAGTGTTGGATACGTTAAAGTATTAACGAAAGAAGATAATCGTGGGGTGTATTTATTGAAAAACTGGTCTTTATTTGAGAAATTGATTTCATGTTATCATTAAAAGCTACGTAAATATAAAATTAAAAAGAAGTATTAATATATATATTGCTGATAAAGGTCTATAAGGTTGCAATTTATTTCTTATCAGATAAGAAAGCAACACCTGGTAGTTCTTTACCTTCTAATAATTCTAAGGAAGCACCACCACCGGTAGAGACATGAGAGATCTTGTCGGTGACACCGTACTTCTTGGCGACGGTAGCGGTATCACCACCACCGATGATGACAATGTTACCTGATTCGCAACTCTTGACGACGTCATCTAGTAAAGATTTAGTACCAGCGGCAAATTTTTCGAATTCGAAGACACCTGGTGGACCATTCCAAACGATAGTCTTAGCCTTGGCAACAGTGGCAGAGAATAATTTTCTTGATTCTGGACCACTGTCTAGACCTTGCCAGCCAGCTGAAATACCTTCTTTATCGGTAACGATCTTAGTGTTAGCAGTAGCGGAGAAAGCGTCTGCAATAACAAAATCGACTGGTAAGACAATTTCGACGTTGTTAGCTTTAGCCTTAGCCATTAATTTAGGAACAATTTCAGCACCGGCTTTATCGAAGATGGAGTCACCGATTTGAGTGTTTTCGATGACTTTCTTGAAAGTGAAAGCCATACCACCACCGATGATTAAGGAGTCGACCTTATCTAATAAGTTATCGATCAATTGAATCTTATCGGCGACCTTAGCACCACCTAAGATGGCCAAGAAAGGTCTGGTTGGGTTTTCTAGGGCTTTACCGAAGTATTGCAATTCCTTAGTTAATAAGAAACCAGCGGCTCTTTGTGGTAAATCGAAACCGACCATAGAAGAGTGAGCTCTGTGAGCGGTACCGAAGGCGTCGTTAACATAAACATCAGCTAAAGAAGATAATTCCTTTCTGAATTTAGTAACGGCTTCCTTTGAGGCCTTGACCTTTTGGCCATCGACCTTTCTGGAACCTTCTTCTTCAATGTGATATCTTAGATTTTCTAATAAGATAACGGAACCTGGAGCAGAGGCCTTAACAGCAGCGTCAACTTCTGGACCGACACAGTCGTTTAAGAAGATGACTGGCTTACCTAATAAAGTTTGTAATTCTTCAGCGACTGGTTTCAAAGAATATTTTTCGTTTCTTTCACCATTTGGTCTACCTAAATGGGACGCTAGAACAACGTATCTTGGTTTATGTTCTAAAACATAGTTAATAGTTGGTAAAGCAGCGACAATTCTTTGATTAGAAGTGATCTTCTTACCGTCTAGTGGGACGTTGAAGTCAACTCTAATGAAGACACGCTTGCCTTCAAGTTGTAGATCTTGAACAGTTAGTTTATTAGATAGAGACATCGTAGATATGCGATGGTTTCCTATGACACGAGAGAAAAGACAAATAATGATAGGCCAAATAGTGCTTATTTATATACGTGTCAAAGATACACTACCACTATGGAATTACGTGATACCAAACCGACATGACATGCCACTGCCACAATTAAAGATCACCGGTTCTTACTTCAAATATCATGATACGAAGGCACCTTACTATAACAAAATTCACGCAAGGAGAGCACCTATTCCGATACAGGAAGCCCGGACTAGGGTTGACTCAATAATGATATACATGAAACATAGGGCTTATAATTTACCCTACTCTCAAATAATAAATCCCACTTTTCACCCCACGCATTCAAAACACACGGCTGGTATATGATAGTATGAGAACGGCTGGTATATGTGGGGCCCGGCCCAGTGGGGGAGAAAAACCGGAGTACAATACGGCGGTGCGAATTGGCCAATAAGAGGTCAATACGTGAAGGTTTTTTGGCGATGTTGTGGGTTCGAGCATGACAATGACAAAGAGTTGTTAGATCTGGAAGACTATAGGCAATGTTGGTTGTCGATGGCTAACAATGTATATAAAGTCATGTTCTATTGATATCTGTCTGTTCAGTGCTGTCTCTGTTTCTTTCTCAATTTTATAAAAAATAAGTTGTCGAAAAAACATGCAATTATATTCAGACACTTCTTCTTCGGTTGCCTCTCTAGATGAGGGAGGCAGTGGTTTGACCGCACTAAACTCACATTTATCTCATGAATCTCCAGTTTATTTGACTCATGAGGCCACTCTTCATAAGACGCACACTAACGCAACGGATGATGTGCACTCGAGGGAATCGCTTCAACGTATCTATACCAGTGGGGATAACGACAAGTATGTCTATATTGGTAGACAGAAATTCTTAAGAACAGACCTGTACGAGGCCTTTGGTGGTACTTTGCAACCGGGTCTTGCTCCTGCTCCGGTTCATAGATTTGCAAATCCTGCTCCGTTAGGGTTATCTGCTTTTGCGCTAACTACTTTTGTCTTATCTGTAGTCAATGCTAGAGCTCAGGGTATTCAGATCCCAAACATCGTGGTCGGTCTAGCTATCTTCTACGGTGGCCTAATCCAGTTGATCGCTGGTATTTGGGAAATCTCATTGGAAAACACCTTTGGTGGTACTGCATTATGTTCCTTTGGTGGTTTCTGGTTAAGTTATGGCGCCATAAACATTCCAGGGTTTGGTATTATAGACGCATACAAGGGAAATGAAGTGGAGTTTCAAAACGCAATGGGATTCTACTTATTAGGATGGTGTATCTTCACTTGGGGCATATGCACATGCACAATGAAATCTACAGTAATGTTCTTCTCGTTGTTCTTCTTACTGGGACTCACTTTCTTACTACTATCGATCAGTGAGTTTACTGGACAACTAGGCATTAAGAGAGCCGCTGGTGTCATTGGCATTATCGTAGCATTCATAGCCTGGTATAACGCATATGCAGGTCTCGCTAACAATAGAAACTCTTACATAGTCACCCACCCATTCCCACTACCAAGTAATGAGAACACTATTGTGTAAATATTTCAAGTATAAACTATTTATTATATATTCTTTAAATGCATTTTCTTCTTTTATTCTGGCTAGTTCAGCCGTGCACTGCTCAAATCGTTTAATGTCGCAGATGGAGGCGCTGTCATATATAATATGTATAAATATAGAAGCACAAACTACACATCCTTTATAACACCATACTTATTAGTATACTTTAGGGACTTTCCCCCAGAAAAGATATACAGTACATCAGAGCAATGAGTTGGGTTGGTTTTAAAAAAGCAATTAACCGTGCTGGTAACCAAGCAATTATCAAGGACATTGATCGTGTTTCAGATAAAGAATTCGACAACGATGAACGTAGGTATCAGACTCTAAAAGAACACGGGGAGACTCTATCAAGAGAATCTAAGGAGTACCTGGACGCCATGAGAATTGTTTCGTCATCACAGATAAAAATCGCAGAAGTCATGGATAGCATGTTTGAAGGATCTAATGACGAAGCTAAGATCACAACAGATATTGGGAAACATTACTTAAGGGCTGTCACTGATTTCGATTCAGAGGTAGTTAAAAAATTGGATGATCCATATTTACAAACTGTGTTGGATCCAATTATAAAATATTCTTTTTATTTTAAAGAAATCGACGAAGCTATAAAGAAAAGAGAACACAAGATGAAGGATTACGAAGCATTGAAGGCAAAAGTACGTAGATTAACTGACAAACCTTCAAAGGACGCTACAAAATTGCCAAAGACAGAGAAAGAACTCTCCCTGGCAAAAGATATATTCGATAATTTAAACGATCAACTCAAAGCCGAATTACCACAATTAATTGCTTTGAGAGTCCCATATTTCGATCCAAGTTTCGAAGCATTTATTAAGATCCAGTACAGGTTCTCTACCGAGGCATATAGTAGATTATCACAAATGCAACAATTCCTGACCCAGACAGATAGAGACAACTACGTCAACGGGAACCTGGACAAGCAAATAGATTCCATACTACAACAGATGTTACAACTGGACATCAGTACACTTGGCTTTAATTAGAAAAAACATATATAGCATTGCTATATACATATATATATATGTATATGTATATTCAAACTTCTCTATAGAAACTGTCATGATGCGGCGCTGCCATTGTTGTGTATGGGTGCGGTTAAGGACAAACGGGATAGTTGTGTGTGAGAAATGAGTTTACTATATATATACAGGTATCAATATTAAGAAGTAGATGTTACTTCTTTCTTATGTTGTCGATAAAGAGACTACCAATAAAATAATACAAACATAACATGAGTGCAAACACTAAAAGAAGAATAGAAACTGACGTGATGAAGTTACTAATGAGTGATCATGATGTTCGTCTGATTAACGACAACATGCAAGAATTCTATGTCAAATTCAAAGGTCCAAAGGATACACCATACGAAAACGGTGCATGGAGACTGCATGTGGAGTTACCAGATAACTATCCATACAAATCACCAAGCATCGGGTTCGTTAATAAGATATTCCACCCAAATATCGATATCGCATCGGGGTCCATCTGTTTGGACGTCATAAACTCAACATGGTCCCCTTTATACGATCTATTAAACATTATAGAATGGATGATCCCAGGTCTATTGAAAGAACCAAACGGTAGTGATCCGTTGAACAACGAGGCTGCTACTATACAGTTAAGGGACAAGAAACATTACGAAGAGAAAATTAAGGAATACATCGATAAGTATGCAACAGAAGAGAGGTACAACGCCACGTTTGGGGCTGGTGATGACGAAGAAGACGAAGACGAGGATATTGAAGAAGATGGTAACGTAGCTGGCTGCGATAGTGATATCGAGCTAAATGATGAAGAACTGGATGAAGTGGATATGGACGACGACGACGACGAAGAATTGGGTGAATTATCAGAACTCAGTGATGTCGAAGACAGTGATGAAGAATCTGATATCCCAGAGTGAAACCATAACAAACAAAATCTTTTAAAAACAAAAAAAAGAAGTTACAGTACTGATTTCACTTTAAAAGAATATTTTACATAGAAAAGTGACAGATCACACAACACCAAGGAAATCCCTTCAAGATCCAGCGTATTCACTCACCATCAAAAACAATAAATAAATAATAAACGTCTGCTCAGGATCGAATCACGAATAATCTTTCTTTCACCTATGGCGGAAGTCAAAGCCAACTGGAACCAACATAAGCTCACTAGCTAGTAAAATACATAACCCTGATCGCATCCCTATCTACACTCAACACTTACATATATACATAAACACCACAGATAGTCCTCGAACAACCAACAAACAAACAATCAAACAAACTGAAACTCAGAGATAGGCTGCTTCTTGATAGCAGTGAAAAAAAAAGTTGCTGCACGAATCAGGGGAGTGTTGCGGGTCCGAATCGCACAGAAAACACCGTACAAGTACAAATAATATTTATTTATTACACGGGGCCATTATTTTGTGTATAAGTTTTCAATACTTTAAGTTTTTGAAGGGGTTGTATATGTTTCAATATGCTTACATGAATTGTGTAGGAAGCAACTCGACCTTCTGGTGGGTAGTGCGTTGTGCTGCACACCAAGGAAAGTAAAATTTAGCCGTTTAGATTAACTTTATTCGGTATATATATTCTTATGTATTTGCGATCATTTATAACTTGATGAAACTAATTACTATTTTGAAAATTTGAAGTTAAATTAAGCAACCAGATATTTCTGTTTATATAATATACTAAAAGTAAAAAAACCTATTAAGATGTCTGATATTCCAGAAAACGTTAAAGGTGTTGTCGAGTTCGATCCTTACTTAAGACCTTATGCACATGTTCTTTCTGAAAGACGTTATCTAGCTGATAGATGGTTACATGATATTACTCATGCTACCCCAGATGGTTCTTATCAATCTTTATCAGATTTCACGAGAAACTCATATAAATCTTTCGGTTTACATGTTAACGAAAAGACCAAAGAAATTACTTACAAGGAATGGGCTCCAAATGCTCAAAGAGCTTTCTTAGTTGGTGAATTCAATGGCTGGAATCCAGAATCCCACGAATTGAAAAACAAGGATGAATTTGGTAATTTCTCCATGACTATTCCACCAAACCCTTCCACTGGTGATTACGCTATCCCTCATGACTCAAAGATTAAGGTTAGATTTGTCTTACCAGATGGTTCTGATATCTATCGTTTACCAGCTTGGATCACAAGAGCTACTCAACCTTCAAAGGAAACCTCTAAACAATTCGGTCCAATCTATGAAGGTAGATTCTGGAATCCAAAGGAAAAATATCAATTCAAAAATCAAAGACCAAAATTTAACGAAAAACATGATTCTTTAAGAATTTACGAAGCTCATATCGGTATCTCCAGTCCAGAACCAAAGGTTGCTACCTACAAAGAATTTACACAAAATGTCCTACCAAGAATTAAATACTTAGGTTACGATGCTATTCAATTAATGGCTATCATGGAACATGCTTACTACGCTTCCTTCGGTTACCAAGTTACTAACTTCTTCGCTGCCAGTTCCCGTTTCGGTACTCCAGAAGACCTTAAAGAATTAATTGATACAGCCCATGGTATGGGTATTTTAGTTTTATTAGATGTTGTCCACAGTCACGCTTCTAAGAATGTCGATGATGGTTTAAATATGTTCGATGGTTCCGATCATCAATACTTCCACTCTTTAGCTGGCGGTAGAGGTGAACATCCATTATGGGATTCAAGATTATTTAACTACGGTAGTTTTGAAGTACAAAGATTCCTATTATCTAACTTAGCTTTCTACGTCGATAACTACCAATTTGATGGTTTCAGATTCGATGGTGTTACATCCATGCTATACTTACATCACGGTACTGGTGAAGGTGGTGCTTTCAGTGGTGATTACAATGAATATTTATCTGCTGAACGTTCCGGTGTTGATCACGAAGCCTTAGCTTACCTAATGATAGCTAACGATTTAATTCACGAATTATTACCAGAATCTGCTGTTACAATCGCAGAAGATGTCTCCGGTTATCCAACCCTATGTTTACCACGTTCTATGGGTGGTGGTGGTTTTGACTACAGATTAGCCATGGCCTTACCAGATATGTGGATTAAATTATTAAAAGAAAAGAGTGATGATAAATGGGATATGGGTAACATTATCCACACTTTAACAAACAGAAGACACGGTGAAAAGGTTGTTGCTTACGCCGAATCTCATGATCAAGCTTTAGTCGGTGATAAGACTCTAGCTTTCTGGTTAATGGATGCCGCTATGTACACTGAGATGAGTGTTCTAAAGGAATCATCATTGGTCATCGATCGTGGTATTGCATTACACAAGTTAATTAGATTAATTACTCATGCATTAGGTGGTGAAGCTTACTTAAATTTCGAAGGTAACGAATTCGGTCACCCAGAATGGTTAGATTTCCCAAATATTAACAACAATGACAGTTATAACTATGCTCGTAGACAATTCAACTTAGCAGATGACAAATTATTACGTTACAGACAATTGAATGATTTCGACAGAGCTATGCAACATTGTGAAATGAAACACCAATGGTTAAATACTCCGCAAGCTTACGTTTCATTAAAGCATGAAGTCGATAAAGTTATCTCTTTTGAACGTAACGGTCTATTATTCATCTTTAACTTCCACCCAACGAACAGTTTCACTGATTATAGAATTGGTGTTGAACAAGCTGGTACTTATCAAGTTGTTCTTAACAGTGATAATAAGGAATTTGGTGGTCAAGACAGAATCGATGAAAACTGTGAATTCTACACTACTGATTTAGAGTGGAACAACAGAAAGAACTATATTCAAGTCTACATTCCAAGTAGAGTTGCTTTCGTTTTAGCCCTAAAAAAATAAATGCATATCCTCTCTCTTTAGTGCCTCTCTTTAGTGTGTAATACCTCTTTATAATAAAACAACAACATGAAATCAAATCAAATCATTTATAAACTATGATAATTTTCTAAGAACATTTTTTCTTTCTAGCCTATAAAATGAATGGTATTAAACTGGATGAATTAGAGAGCCACTCCTTTATGTAAAATTTTCGGTTAAAAATATATTTATTGTCAAATTATAACATATAGATTAATATTATCTGATATTCTAAATCTTTAACCGAAATATACTATAAGTCGAAATGGCATAATATATTTCTCAAAATCCACAATACACTGGTTGTATAGTGTAGTGGTTATCACTGTCGGTTTTGATCCGACCAACCCCGGTTCGAATCCGGGTACGACCTATATTTTTTAAATATTTTGATGTCATTATACGTGATATCGTGAATAGAGGTTCATCTTGAATATATGTCAAATATAGGCAATAATTTTAAGAATATTGAAGAAAGCTACTTCGAACAAGACTTATCAACTAGATCTAATTTAATCTACATTACTATAATAATAGTCTAGTTTATATTGGAATGCTGAAATAGATCTAAAATTTCCTTATATCTGAATATTCTAAATGAATCACATTTCAAAGCTCGATGGTACGGTCGATACCAAAATTGATCGCCGTCAGAAATATGTAGATATGTTAAATTCTACTATTGATCACGCACATAAACAGATTAATAGATTATCCAAACAGATTGATGATGCAGAAAATGTTTATAATGAAGCTATTAAAGATAGAATATCATCCTACGCAAACGAATTAGAGGATTTTATGAGATGTGCAGAAAAAGACACCGAACAAACCAGTGATGTTGAAGATGACGAACCAAATATTAAAGAAATACCGTGCTGGGCATTAAAATTAAAATTAGTAGAAATGGACGAAGAACAATTCCAGGAGAGATTTACCTTAAATTTTGATGAAATTTTAGAAATTAATACTTTCATTAAATTTCCGGAATCTATATTAAAGCATGGTAACTCAAAAATTGATAATATCTCAATATGGTTATTGTTATTTAATAGATTTACCTCAATGGAACCAGATGAAGAAATTGCAACATTCTGCGGCATCGATATAACAGAATTCCATTATTTTATGAGCAATGCGTTAAGTTACATTTATTTGAAATTTCATGCAAAGATGTTCCTGGACAAGAAATTCACTTCAAATTCGAATTTTGAGTCATATAATAGAGTTATTAAAAGAAATTTCAAAGATATCAACCGACACAACGGTGTTGGATTTCTTACTACCTTTTCTCATAGAATATTCGATGTTGGAACTGCGTCCCAACCGGGACCCAATTCACTACTAAACGAATATAAATACCAAGAAATAATTGTACCTACGGGTACTTCTCTACATTTATCTGATGCATATCCAGCTAACGTATCTGATTCATTCTTGTTAAGCAATACTAGGCTAGAAGAAAGCCTACTAATGGTTTACTTAAACCCAGAATATAGAGATCAATTTACAATTTATACATCGAATAATCTAAGTCCAGATAGTTCAACAGAGAATTTAATCCATGACACTAGTCTTTATAGCAGACGTAAAGTTTTTGACAGTCTCAAGATGAATAATGAAGCTGTTGAAGAAATTAGAAATATATTTGTTTCGTATGATAAACTATTAACGTCATTTGGGCAAGTTAATATCAACATACGAAAAGACATCAAGGAATTTGAACAAATTATAAACTCCAGAGAAGATACACTTTCAACAAATAGTTTAGATGGAAGTGCTAAGACAGATGAGAGAGATCCAAAGAGACAAAAAGTAGATAGTGATATTTCCTTAACTACAATACTCACCACAATTAATAACCTCCAAACCTTAACTACCTTTCCTTACATTTTAATTTGTTGGAAATCAAGTCCACTGAATAAGTTTAATGGTACTAAATATTTCATTGCAAACTTTTTTATGAATTTAAAAAACTGTTTCTCATCTAACGTTGTCAGCAGGGCCTTTCGAACTAAGAAACCCAAGCTTAGTGAATATTTACAAGATATCCATCCACTACCAAACAAGACTTTCTTGAATGCAAATGAAGAATTGGTTGTTATCTTAGGTGAATATGAAGGTACCCTTGATAGAGCTGGTGATAGTTATGTAACAGACAAAAATTTAAGTTATAGGATAACGATCGATTTTAAGAGTAAATACCCTAGAGTTAGATTAACTTCATAAGACATACAAAACATTATACGTATTCAAAGACACTTAAATATTCAATACAAATTACTATTCATGATTTTTTTAAAGATTATTATTACTAATTTATATATGATATAATATATAAATTTCTTTTCCACCCAAATTTTTCTTATTTAAATTACAGAACTTAAAATATGCTAATGAGGTTAGTTCAAAAATTCTAAAATTTGTTGAGTTATTTTGTACAATTCTAAACTTGCATCTTCAACAGGTTCAGAAGATCTTGAATTGTCATCGTCATTGTGTTCTATAGTATGAGCATTTCCATTATCATCTGAACCCTTAACATTAATACCAGATTTCTGTACTCTTTCAGAAGTTAAATCGGCCATTCTCTTGACGCCTGTTATTAGTTCTTCATCATTCTTAACTAGTTCTACGACTTTAACATCATGACTCTCTAATAGTTGTAAGATTGTCCATAGAGCAATATGTTCAAAAGTTGCGTAGTCACTCTTTAAGAATCTAGATAAGAAATCGTGGATACCACCATTTGGAGAATTCCAACAATCAATAATTTTATTATAGTTATTAATTCTAGAACATAAGTTAGCTAGTGCAGCGGCAGAGTTACCAGAAACTTCTTGATTTTGTGAGAATGTCATTGGAATTAATGCATCTAGAATATCAGCATTTAATAGATCTAATTTAGAAATATCAGCTAATGCTAAAATAGCAAAACAGGCAGAAATTTCACTTTGTACACTAATAGGGGAATTTAGTGCTAACTCCTTACATTTTTCAATGGCACCACTTTCAAAGAATTCCTTACGATTCTTTTCTGACGAGGCTGCTAAGTTTCTTAAGGTAGAGACAGCATGGCATTGTATTTCTTCTGAGTCCTTGTAGTCTAATAATTTAACTAATGGCTTTAAGAAACCAGCATCAACAATTAAACCTTCGTTTAGAGGATGGATGGAAATATTTCTAATACATGCTACACTTGCTAGGATTAATGGTATTGAGTCACTTTGAATCAGTTTAACAAGATGTGGTAAACCACCTGCTCTGACAATTTCTAATTGATAACTTGGATCAGAAGCTAAATTTCTTAAGGCTAATGTAGCTTGACATTTAACTCTTGAAGAATTAGAATCCATTAATGCTACCAGCTTGGAAACTAAACGTGGCTCAGTTTGTGATAATTTTTCTCTATTTTCTTCATCAACAGCAATGTTAGACAAAGCTGTAGTACAATAATATTGAACATCTGGATCGGTGGAAGATAATAAGGAAACTAAGACAGGAACAGCACCTGCATTAACTAACTCCTTTCTATTTTCACCAGAATGGGTCATATTTAATAAAGCACCAGTAGCGTTTCTTTGTACTCTAATATGTTTAGATTTAGCTAATTTTGTTAATGGTACTAAAGCTCCAGATGTAGCAATCTTATGTTTATTATCATCTATGGTGGCTAAGTTTGTAATACAACCGACGGCATTACATTGAACTTCGACGTTGTTACCCATCATTTCATGGATTAATGGTTCTAAACCACCCATTTCGACGATTAATAATTTATTTTCGTTGTTTACAGCGAGGTTACCTAAAGCTGCACATGCTGCTACTTGAATTTGTGGGTCATTGCTCTGTAAAAGTATTAAGATTGGTTCTAATACTTCTCTGGATACAGGCTTAACGTATTTTTCTGTAATTTCTGCAAATGCTAAAGCTGCACTTCTTTGTAAATTTAGATTATCTGAGTAAACTAAAGTGGTTAAAGCTTTTAATGGACCACCAGAGTAAAAATCTAAATTATCTTTATCTTCTAGATAACTTAACAATGAGGTGACAGCTTCCCTTTCATTATCCGCTATTGGAAGGACACTAGAGTCATCATTTGAGTTTATTCCATTGTTTGGACCTCCTATAGATGTATTTGTCGTGGATGTATTTTTTAGGCAACTGCAACAAGCACCCATCTCTATTAAGTATTATTCAAAAGAGGAGTGTCTCGATATACTATTACTAATTACTATTCTCCCACAGGTTTGCAAATAGAATCTAATTAGTTTGGATAAAAAATCTTATAACCTTTACAACTGGTTTAAACCAAACGCGTATGTTATTTTATTGTTGTGAATTTAACAGTGAAAAGAAACGTAGAAACTTTAACAAAAAAGTAAACAAACCGATTCTATTGAAGTGAGAAACTTATAAACACCTTGGATTGTTTTCAAATGTTTAATAATAACTTATAATTCTATGCTATAACTAAATAGTAAAATGTATTTTATTTGTCTTATCTAGGCAGCATTTTGGTACCAAAACAGCAAACTAAAATTAGTGTAATCTTGCGAGGAAAAGTTCCAAAACAAAGAAAAAAAGGACCGCCCCTCAAACTTACCCGGCAATATATTTAAATCACAAAGAGTATAATACATTGAAAGAATGAACTTATTGAGGTATCTAGCGTTGTGTTGGTTGTTGTTATTCTATTCTTTTGCTGATGCTCTACAGGTATACATAGATATACTTCTTATATAAGATACACGAAGGGGAGACTGGTGCCTTTTAAGGGAGCACCTACCATGTTAGACCAATGGCCCCATTTGTGACAAATGTATCTACTGTACCGAACTTACGTAATGAGTTCTTTTGGGAGTACACGTTCTTAGGAATACCACAGTCAATAATGACAATTGGGTTGTTATTATCAGAGCCAAGGCTACTGTCACGTTGTATGATGTGATCCATTGTCTTCAAACAGACTAATGGCCATGAATAAGAACAAATAACTTTATCCACACTTTCGATGGAGACTTCAAAGTTTTTAACACCGGTACTACTATCGTGACCAGAAGGTAAATCGATAGACCATATTTTGACGTGTTTGTTTAATTTAGTATTGTTACACCAATTAATAATTTCAACAATCTTGGTATTTGAACTTCTTGATTGACTGAAGTCATTTAAGTTAGAATCAAAACCTTGCATAGCGTCGATAATCAATTCAACAGGGCTATTTAACTTGGCCATTAAAACTTGTAGGTTACTTAAAGAGTTAACAATCTTACCACCACTGTTCTTGAAAATATCGATTTTATTCAATACAAATTTGTCTTGAATATCATTAATTGGACATGAAAATAATATAATGACTCTTAATTGCTTCAATTGAGATAAGTATCTGGCTAATGTTAATGCCTTAATACCAGATCTATTAATATCTGAAATTAATATGACAACTAATGGTTCTGGGTTAGAATTTTGAACAGTTAATCTAGCAGAACCCCCTAGATTTGTCTTAACTAAAGAACATGCATTGTAACCAAATATTTCGTTTAAGACATCCTTAGTGATGTCAAATGTTTCATTGGCGATTCTTTCAATTTCTAACAACTCCACTGGGGATGCCATAGGTATTAATTGATTGTTTTTCTTGTTTTTCAAAGTTGGTGGTGTGTTTGATAACGAAGCTGATCTTGATGTGTTTGATTGACTGATTAGCATTTGCTCTAATTTGTTCAATAGTTGCGAATTGTCGCCTTTACCATTACCTGTGATACCGTTCAACTGATCTGCGGCATCATCAGCATCAGCTTTATTGACAGCTGAATGTAAAAGATGTGTAATATTAATTGATTTAGTAATTGGTAAATACTTTGGGTCATCGATGTCGTCGAATTCATAATCGTCATCGTCGTCGTCATCATCGTCATGGTTCTCATTAGAGTGACTGCTATTACGATTATTACTACTAGTTTCATCTACTTCATCTTCTTCCTCGGTTTCGAAATCTTCTATTTCATTATTAGAACCAAATTCAGGTTCGACCTTATCCCAGTGGTCGTCCTTAGCGTTAGGGATAACCATCTCATCATAATCGTAGTTGATATTGTTGATGCTATTAACTTTACCGTTATCATTACCGTCGTTATTTTTCTTGTTGAATGAAACTAATCTCTGATCTGGATCTATTTCATCTTGCTGTTTCAATTGAGCAAAGACATCTTTCTTGTTGAATAATGTTAAATTAGATTGAAAATCAAAATCTTCCTGATCCTTAATTTTTCTAACATCGTCGTCTTGCCAATCACTAGCATTATTACCACTATTCATTTTAATATTGGAAGTGTTACTATTATTATTGTTGTTATTACTTCTAGACTTACTATTGCCTCTATTATTGTTAATGCTCATATTTTGTGGAGCAGTTAATACTTTCAAATCCTTTAATCTCGAAGATCTGACCTTAAATGCCTGGGAGGTACCACCGTCACCAAATTTTACGTCATTAAGTGTTAGACCTTTAGCAGTTGCCCTAGCAATTTTACCTTGAATTAACTTTCCATCCTTTAGTTCTACTTGGACACCGTAGCCTACAAATTGTGAACGTTCTGTCATGCTTCTAGTTTCTATGTATGCCTGATTGATCTGGTTTATGTTTATATATGGGCCTTATCAAATATGCTTATGTTATACTTCTTCCTACAAATGTTGATAAAACAGAACCACATTATCAAGTAAGCCATTTTCTATTTATTTGCTGTTTTGTTAAAATTCGTTTTCAAAACTTTCGTTGTCAATTTTTACCCGGTTGAAAATTTAGTAGAACAATATGGTTTGATAATATAGAGTTTATTAGAGGAATAGAAAAGTTATATAAAGAGAATAGTACAAAGGTTCACAGTTAAAGTCGAAGGGGCGTCTTATAAGACGTATAAAGTAATTATGGCACCGACAACAGAGAAGATGAATGGGACATTGCCTAGACCGTTATTCATGATGTTAACGTATTTTAATAAAGCTTGTTCACAATCGCAGTATTTGCTCTTGTTGGCAAAGTTATCTAAAATATGGTTAGTATCAGCAGTCTTACCACTGGAGTGTACCAATAATAAGTAAACTAAACCCTTGGTGATGTTTAACATCATTGGATCAATTTCAATTAGTAAATCGTAACGGATGAAGTTGAAATAGTAACTGAATAATATTGGTATTAGGTTGTTTGTTGTTAACCATAAACCTACGATAATAAATATATTGTAATCCTGCTTGCCTTGGAAGTAGTTTTGGATCAATAGTAAGAATTCGATAATACTGAAGATAACAGTGATAGTGATCAGACTGGAGAAGAAATCTTGAACATTTTCGTTAAGCTTCTTGGTAGATTCAACGATGTCAGTGAGACGGTCTTGTAAATCGAACTTGAAGTTGGCAGCATTACCTTCTTCATCAACCTTACTGAAGTTTAGGAAGTTGTAGTACTTCTTACCAGCTTCATTAGCAATGCTAGAAACAGTACTGTTACCGGCATCATTTTCTCCTTCACTCTTCAAAGAAGCATCAGCACTGCTGTCAATGAATGACTCAAAAAAGGTTTTTAATTCAGGGTATTCAACTTCGGTCTCTAATGGTTCATGTAAAGCGTATAAGTAATTTTCAAGAAATTCAATTAAATCGTTTTTCTTAGCGTTAGTTGGGACATCGTTTAACTTTAACTTGTTGCATAAATCAAGTAATTCTGCTTTCTTCCAACGAGTGAAAGAATAATTCTTTTGTGGTTGTGACGCTTGTTCATCATCACTGACATTAGTGGAACGAGTGGGACTGGTAGAGGTAGACATCTTTACTTTAATAGGGTCTACTTGTAATTGAGCTGTGGCTCTATGAATAGTACGTAAAAGTATATTCCCTTATTTCGTATGTTGTTTATTTTTATTTATTTATTTATTTATTTATTTATTTATTTATTTATTTATTTGTTTGTTTATTTGTTTATTTGTTTATTTGCTTCCCGAATTTCGCTGTTTTCCTTTTGTATGCAGATTTCCCGATTGGGAACATGAAGAGTATATCATATACCAGATAGTCATATCAGTGATGAGCTCTGTATGTGTGTGTGTGTGTGTGTGTGCGTGTGCTGTGTCTGTCTGTTCTTCTGCCATGCTGTTATCGTGTTTATTATTCCAGGGCACGTCTCATGAATTGTACGGTATCATCCAGTTCTGTTTGTACTTGTCTTGCAATGGTCCATGTTGGTCCATCGGTGACGCTGCTCATTATGCCATCGCTAACTGATTTCTGTAGGATTAATTGTAAGTTATGTACACTAACAGGGGTTGTTGTTTTTATTCTTTCTAGATCTAAAAGTTCATTCACAATCTTTTCGTTGTTTTCGTCCTTTTCTAAATGTGAGTATAACTTATCTAATATTTTATTCTTAGATTGCATCTTGTTTAACACAGTGTCCCTGTATAATTGTAATAGCTTCTCTCTCTTTGGATCTGTGTTCTTCATTGTGATAGGGTTGGCAGATGTAGTAGTAGTGGCACCAGGTGTAGTGGAACCGGTAGATCTTCTATTTGGCGTTCCAGATTGTGAATTTGGTACTTGAACTTTAATATTACTAGAGTTGATTTCAAGCGATGGTATCTTCCTAGAAGAGGTCAAAGATTCTGAATCCATAGGGAGTGATACGAGCTTAGTGATTTCATCTTCTAATTTACTAATGTATTCGATTTGTCTGTTTCTATATGTACTATATTTTTCTGTGATTAATCTTTTAATATCAATGATCTTTAAGTTATGGAAACTTAATTGACCATCTACTAACACTATTCTCTGTAATGGGAACAGCTCCTTTATCGTGCCTAATATATCATTGATATTTAACTTGTTTACCACTACCTCTGTACCATCTTGATCTTTGCAAGTCATAATTTGATTAATTAATATATTATTTTGAATCTCATTCGTTAGTTTCACTAGGGATAACTTAATATTGCTACTAATGACAACATTATCATAATTAGAAGCATTGCTACCTCCATTATTGGTACCATTTGGAGCCGAATTTGCTTCGTTGTCTTGTATCTTAGGATGCGAGTCCTGCGTTACTTTTGGCAATAATAAAGAATATATTATTTGTAATACAATTAATTCCTTAACTAGAGGATCAATAATTCCTTCGACACCCATAATTACTCGTGATTCACGTGGTTATTACCGTTGATATTCTGTTTCTATTGTTATTTCAATGAATATTTCATTTATTTTCAGTACAAAACAACACGAAAATAGCCCATTGAAAAAAAAAAAGAGTTGAAGATGTTATATATATTGATTAATTATATAATGCAATAACATCTCATAAGTGAACATTCATAAAAAGGATTAAAACAGCTAGAATGTCTAACGAAGAGAAACCATTACCAGATTCATTACCTCTACATTCAAAGAATGTCGGTTCATTTCATAAACTACGTATAACGGATGTATCAGCTTTATTCCAGCAGTGTGAAAATGAATTAAAGGAATCACTAGACCAATTTATGGAATGTGTAGATAACATGGAAGAGCTAGATCCGCTTGTTAAGAAACTATCTGGGAATTTCGAAGTGCTAAATCAAGAACAAAAGAATTTTAAGGTGTTAAATAACAGTTTAAATAATGCGATGCGTGAATACAAAACAAAGTCTGAAGAGTGTGAAGATATCGATTTAGATAACTGGGATAGATATAGGAAGAAAGAACTTACAGCCCCAAGTCTCTCTGAGATATTCTGTAAGAATAACAGCAATGATTCAACAGTACAACCATCTGGTAGAGAACGTGTAACAGAAACACATAGAATACTGAGTGTGCTACCGTATATATGGGATGATCCAACAAGTGTTATACCGGATGACAATGATGAAGAAGATGATCTAAAGATTGATGGTGGTAATATTGAACTGACGTGCCCTATAACGTGTAAACCTTACGAAGTACCGATGATTTCAAAGAAATGTCAACATGTATTTGACAAAGCTGGTATAGAAAGTTACTTCGATCAAGAATCCGAGAGAGGTTGTCCGCAAGCTGGTTGCGGTAAGACGCTGCGTGTCAGGGACTTTGAACCTGACCCAGTGATGGTACTACGTTGCAAGATAGCAAACTTAAGAGCACATAACCATCGTAGGGAAGATGATCTAAACCTAGATGTCTTATAAAATTGCATTATATTGGTCGGCCCGAAATATTTAGATCCGAGCCGATTCGGATATTTCATCATGAAATTTATTACCTTTGAATAAAATTTACTATATAAAGATGTAGGTAGATAGAAGAATATTATAAAGATACGAGAAGAATAAGAAGAACCAATCGATCATATAATGAATACTAACATTGAGAAAATAACGTACTCACAAAAAGTCGCAAGAATTTTGAAACATTACGACATTGATACCGTTTTTGGTCTAGTTGGTATCCCCATCGTTACCTTTGCGAATGATTTAATTAAGGAAGATATCAAGTTTATTTCATGTCGTAATGAACAATCAGCCTCGTATGCTGCATCTGCATATGGGTATCTAACAAATAAACCAGCAGTACTGTTGGTTGTTGGTGGCCCAGGTCTCATCCACGCATTAGCAGGGGTGTACAATTCAATGAGTAACAGATGGCCCTTAATTGTCATATCAGGTAGTAATGATAACGGTTCCCATCAATATAAAGGAAACTTCCAAGAGATGGATCAAATATCCTTTCTAGGAGAGTATCTAAAGTTTAAAGGGAAATTAAATGAACATAATCAAGAAGTTTTATTATACCAAGCATTTAATAATGCTATCCAAGGAACTCAGGGTGTGACATATATAGACTTTCCAAGTGAACTAATTGAAAATAACATTATGGTAGACCCTTCTATTAATAAATCTTTTGAGATACCACAGAAGATCAAATCTGCACCAGATCCAAATACAGTAAACACGGTAACGAAACTGTTACTAGATAACAACTCCATGAATAAGAATATTTTGGTCGTAGTAGGGAAAGGTGCCGTACACTGCGCTAAAGAAGTCTCTGATTTTATTAATAAGTTTAACTTCCCGTTCTTACCAACCCCTATGGCCATGGGTATTATAGATGATAACCATCCAATGAATGTCGGATCCGCGAGATCATTAGCCATTAAAGAAGCCGATATTGTACTTGTATTAGGTGCGAGATTAAATTGGATATTACATTTTGCAGAATCTCCAAAATGGAAATCAGATGCTATTTTCATTCAATGTGATAATCATCCAGAAACTTTGGGTTTAAACAACGAAAGAAATGCATCATTATCATTATTAGGTGATATAGATCTTACACTGCAGGCACTTTCAAAAAAGTTACAGGAAACCAAGCCAGATTATAGACATTCAAAACTATCATTTGAATTACAAGAAAAAATCGAACAGAATAAATTAAACTTAATTCAATTAGAGACTCCAAAATCTCCTACTGATGAGTTAAACTACAACACCGTATACAAAGTATTACGAGAAATCAGAGATGATTCAAGGAGTATACTGGTAACGGAGGGAGCTAATTCGATGGATAAAGCTAGAATATCATTTCCAACTTCATTCCCATTACGTCGACTAGACGCAGGTACCAATGCTACTATGGGTATCGGGTTGGGTTATGCAATGGCATCCAAACTGGCACATCCAGATAAAGATACTATTTTAATTCAAGGGGACTCAGCCTTTGGATTTTCTGGTATGGAAATTGAAACACTAGTAAGATTAAAATTAGGAGTAGTTATTGTAGTTATGAATAATTCTGGTATTTACCACGGAAACGATCCAGAAAGTTCAACAAAATTGAGTGAAAAGTGTAGATACGATCTGTTAGCTACTGGTTTAGGTGCCAAGGGTTATTTTGTGGACAATTTAGACGATCTAAAAGTGAAATTTACTAAAGCATTACAAGATAGTAAAAAACATCAAACAGTGAGCTTACTAAACGTCATAATCGAGCATGGAAAGGGTAGAAAGGTTGCCTTTGCATGGCAGAATAAAGCACGTATATAATCTGACAAACAGTACTTCTATAGCTATTTAAAATAGAATAAGATTAAACATAAAAAATGAAAAAAAAAATACCCATATAGTGCAAAACTATTCAAAATAAAACAGTTTGATTTCTATATGCAGGTAGTACAGTTGACTTGTCAACCGCACTCTTGCAGAGGAACGAAAACTCTCAGAACAATGGTAGACCTACGATTTAGAAACCTGCTTACACAAGGAAGAAACCTTCGGGCTGCTTCACAAGAGCAGGTGGGAAATTCGGTGGAACTCTGTGGGTGCGGCTCTTCCTGGCAACAGGAAGATGTCTGTCCAGGCTGTCCGCCTAGGGATTTTCTCTAGGCGGAGGGTCTCTCTCCGTGAGGATCTTCTGGGGAACCAGAATGGCAAGGCCGCCTACTTGTAGGCGGTGGACGCTGTTATCAGAAATATACAGGGAGCGGACTTTGTTTGTCAAGCCTAGTGCTAGACGGAGAAAATTCGTTTTCTGATGGGAATGGCAGCGGTGAGCCCGTTTGACGCGGTTCCCAGTACGCTGGGAGTTGTGGTCTGTTCAGTGCAATCGTAGGACTGTTCAGCCTATTAGGCTGGATGGAACCCGATACCGATTATTGGCGTTGTTCTGAGCCTTTCATAATTTTTTGGTTGATATTAACGATATGTTATATTATATTATAGTTATAGTTATTTACATGTAGATAAATGCTTTGTGATTATATTTGTGTATTATATAGAGATATATAAGAGACCAAAATTCTGGCTTTTAACGGCCCAGACCTTGACTCATGGCAGCGTTTTGTTCTTGGAAACGTTGTCCAACACGTTCACTGTGCTTTAGGAACTTTTCAGAACACTTCATGATACAGCTTTGTTCCTTGTTAGTTAATTTGGAAGAAGTGAAATCGTTAACACAGTCACTGAAACATCTTTCAACTAAACTGGAGTATAAACGCATGAAATCCTTCATTTGTTTTTGTTCCACTACCTTTTGGAATTCTTGTTGTTCCTTAGCATTTAGAGCGTCCATTATTGATTATTATAGATGTGGTTATATTGTATGTACTGGGTACTGGGACCTTCTTTATATGTATCAAAATACGCGAAGATGATTAGTGTGTGTTAAAGTAAATCAGTCATTTACCAATTCTGTTTTTCTTAGAATTCGGAAATTATGCAAGAATCAGAAAACTAAAGGATGAGGAGGGTAAACCCGGTACAATTATATAGTGAGAATATCGTCTTTTATCGCTAGTTTGATTAATATTATATGTATGTATGTTTTGATACTAGTTCTTGTTACATCTCTTTAAGTATGCATCCCAACCAGCTTTTTTGTAACGGTCACTTTCAGCAGTTGGATCTCTACCTTTACCGAATAGACCTCTACCAACAATGATGATATCAGAACCAGTAGATACCACATCGTCGACAGTTCTGTATTGTTGACCTAAGGAATCACCTTTGTCATCAAGACCAACACCTGGTGTCATAATTAACCAATCGAAACCTTCTTCTCTACCACCCATGTCTCTTTGAGCAATGAAACCGATCACGAATTCTTTATCACTCTTAGCGATATCAACAGTACCCTCAGTGTATTCACCATGAGCTAAAGAACCCTTACAGGAAAGTTCAGCTAACATTAATAAACCTCTTGGTTCCTTTGTGTTTTCATCAGCAGCCTCTTTTAGACCCTTGACGATACCAGCACCGGTGACACCATGAGCATTGGTGATATCGGCCCATTCAACAATCTTGTAAACACCAGATGAGTATTGTAACTTGACAGTGTTACCAATATCAGCAAACTTTCTATCTTCAAAGATTAAGAAGTTGTGTTTGGCAGCCATTTCCTTTAATGGTTTAACAGTACCTTCCATGGTAAAATCATCTAGAATATCAACATGGGTCTTTAATAAACAAATATTTGGACCGACTTTATCCACTATAGCTAATAGTTCAGATGTAGTACTGACATCTAATGAAGCACATAAATTGGTTTGCTTGTCTTCCATAATTTGGAATAACTTGGAAGCAACTGGACTTGGGTGCTTAGCAGCTCTTTGTAGGTAAGTTAGGTTTGACATCTATAGTATTATATTTGTGCAGAGTTTTATAGGTTTTTGGACGTTACAGCATACACTATCTTGTTTGTATTTAAAGGAATCTTTTTTTTTTCAATCATAGTTCCCTTATATATGCATCATCTCATCGCTATCAATTATTTGAACTTTTTCGAAAGCTAAATTTTTCACCGGAATTGTCCGAACGTACAAATTCAGTAGGATACTTTAACGTTTTCAAAAGAAGTCACATATAAGCACAAATGAACTTTATATCTATAGCACTCTACTATATCTTTATATAAATGAATTATATATTAAGGGTACATGTATGCGTATGTGCCATACTCATGTTTATTAAACAAACTTTAAAAAATGCAATAAAAATATTATTTTTCTTCAATAGGGACAGATGGTGATTTTAAGCTTGATACATCATTCTCTTTCTCAATATTCTTTTTATCCATAATCATTTTCTGTAATTGGCTTTCAACACTTGGAATCTCAACGTATTCATTGTAGATATTTAAAACCTTCATATATGTTTCATTTGTGGTGTTTCCATTCTTAAAATGATACAGGTAGATCTTGGAAATAACGTCAAGGATCTCTTGAATTGGTAAATTATTTGGTATGTTTTTCTTCTTTTTCTCATCTTTACTAGCCTCTTTATCATCAGTAGATTCAGCCGGTTTTAGTAATGTCATTAAACCAAGCTCCAATAGTTCTTCAATACTGGTTACTTCAGGGGTTAGAATTTCCATATTTTCAGTTAAAGCAACCTCCAATGAACTTAATGCGTAATTACGTATTTGTTCACATGGATTGATACATTGATGAGCCAATGCCTGGACTATAGCAACTACTTCGTTTCTATTTATAGTTTTTATTTCAACTAAGTGGGCAGTTAATTTAATCGACTTTAATGATAACTCAACTGTATTTTGGTATGGGCTATCACTACTTATCTTATGACCAGTCTTAACAGATTGATTGTATTCAGCTTCCCATCTACTACCAATAGCACCAATAGAAGAGATCTCGTCTAATAAACCCAATACTAACATAAAGTTGTCTTTATTTAGATGCTGTGAGCTATGAACGATCTTGTCTTTCAAATAATCATATATGGCTTCGGTATTTTCAGACATGACAGCTAACGTTCTTAGTACTTTCCAGAAGCCTTCATTCTTTAAAACATATTGACTATAGTTTGAAATTTCAGTTAACTCTAATAACCTTCTAATCAATTCCTTACCTTGTGGAGTACCGAAGTATTTTCTTGTGTATATTTCATTTTTGGCTAATAATTCTTCATTGATCAATTGATTTAACTTTTGTTCTTGACCATCAACTACTGAAATTAAGAGAAGTTTGTAGGTTAGTAATCTACGAACTGTTCTCTTTGTGATTCCTGTCATTTTAGTTAATTCAAACAATTTATCTAATAAAACAATTTCTAATTCTTTCTCATCTTTACAGAACAATAATAGAGCAACGGAAACTTCAACTAAAAACAATAACTCAGCTTCAAAATATCTTGAATTATCATCAGTAATTTTAGTCTTAATGGAATCAATCAAAGTTTTGATGAATACTGGTTTGATAAGAGCTTCATTACCGAAGACAGATGATGGAATATTACTTGACTTTATACACTCTAATGCTTTAACAGTTGCATCGATTTCATCTTCAGTTGGTTCTTCATCACCCTTTAGATATGAAGCGAATGTTGAGAATAAACCTCTATTTTCATGGTTTTTGTTTATGGAAATTTCGGCTGCTGGCTTTGGTAGATTACCAATTACTAACCTTTGTTGTAAATCAGGGAATATATCAGGGGACATCAATAAATTCTCGAATAAATTCGTTAGCATTTTAACAAGAGTGTTCCATAATTCTGACGATATTATATCAACATCCTTTGTATGATGGAAAATTCTGAAAAAGATAACAGTACATAGTTGAGCCTTAAATGATCTACCAAGTTTAACGGCTTGGTTGCTTACAGGTATCTTCGCTTTTGTTTCTTGATCTGTGATCTCAACAAGTGGAATGCTATCGACATCTAAGTATGAACTGTCAATATTACTTGAGTCATTAGTATCAAAACTACTATCTGATGCAGATTTATCACCCTTATCTCCACTCTTGATGTAATTAATTGGACCACACAATGTTGTGATACTAGCAATTGAGCATAATATATCATTGTAAAGTTTTTTGAAATTATAAAAGGTAGCGATAAAAGCACATTTATCCAAACTGGTTAACATTCTGCTAGTAATATGATCATCGCTGGCAACAAGATAGATCTTGAAAAAGGTGTTAACAATACTTGCACCAGTATGCTTGAAAATTGTTCTGTCAAAACGAAGGAGATCAACGGGACTTAGGTCACGAATTGGATCGATGTTATCAGATTGAATTTCTGTCATAACTGTGGTAGAGGAAATTAAGTTGTTCCAGGCGTCTTCGAACCATCTATCATTACCATGATGTTCCTCTGGCATAACAATTTCCTTATCTCTGATTGAGCAATAAATTCTATCCAAGTACCAATGTGGGAAATCGTTGCCATTACAACACCCTCTTAAGTTACCAGAATAGTCGTTGAAAGACATATGCTCTTTAACTTGTGGATTATGTAAATCTGTATTTAACATAATAATAGAATAACTTAAAACAAATACAGAATCGGAATCAGGTTGGACAAGTGACATATCTTCAATTTCTTCCTCTTCTTCTTGTATGTTGGTTTCTTTATCAACAGAAGATTGTTCCTCAACTTCTGTAGTTGTAATAGAGGTTTTATTGTCATCGGGCATGTTTTTTAACTTTGTAGAATCATACTCTTGGCATTCAACGTATCTCTGTGAAAATGACTCGACGATTCTCTCAATTTGTTGAGATTCACCAGGTAATCTGAATTTAGTTAACAATATTCTAATAGCCTCGTCCACTCTTAGACCTTTAAAGTCAAATAAATTGATAAACTCTTTTAGTAATGAGGTCTTCTTTGGATCACATAACAATAGACCGATTGTTTTCTTATTCATTAAACTATTATTTTCAAACAGGAAGGTTGCAATATCGATGTCTGAGTCAGAGTTGATGAACCCTTTCTCAATTAATAAAGGGATACCTTTTTTAGCCTTTTCGTTAAAGGCTTTGGCACATTTAATAAACTCTGTCTTACGTTCTCTTTGTTTCAAAATATGATTCTCGATTGTACTTTCCTTGATAAAATCTGCTTTCTTAACATCTTGCATGTGATCATACATGTCATCTACAAGAGAGACTAAACCCTCCAGACAAATTGGAGGTACACTCTCAGTTGTAGCTAAAGCTGATTCAGGTAGAGATAGTTTCGATAATACTTTTAAAAAATTTAAAGAAATATCGGCTCTGTCTAGATTACAATCGAATTTGATGAAGGTAGATGTGAAGAACGATGGGGATCTGGTCCATAATATGGAGATCTGTTCGATCAATAATTCCTTAACAGCAGGAGGTTTGGGCTTTTCAGATTCAGCATTTTTGTCATTTTTATTATTTTCTTCATTATCTAGTAATAAAGAAAAGATACGGCTTAGAGTTAATTCGATTTGCATAGGTAAGTAATTACCTAAGATAACAACTAAACTTGTAAATAATTGCAAAGAAGCTTGCAATAATGAAAGTTTATTGGTGTTTTGGATAATGTAAAGAATACACTTAAAGATGGGGTCAGAGATTAAACTAAATAAACGTGGATTTAGTGGGAATTTATCACCACAAAGCTCAACGGCAGTGTTAATTAGTTGTAAACCAAAAATTCTAGTTGAATTTGTATGTTTCGCTTGGTTTTCTGGAACTATTAGAGATAATAATAAATTCAGGTATTGCTTTACAACTGGCAAGCCATAATTTGGGTCTAATATATCCGAAATTTTTGGCTCTTTATCAGTTTGAGACTCAACGTGAACCTCTTCTATTTGTGTAACAGATGTACCTTCGGCTAATTTGATTATTTCAGAGTGTTTATTTGACAGCTTTGTATTTTCATTAATTTCATCAGTATCGTTGTTTTCATTGGTTTCATTTGTTGACATTAACGAATTGTTTGAAGTTACAGACACGTTATCTGCCTCAGTAGTACCAATCGTATCAGCTTTTAGAAGATCTTTAGAGTAACTTTCGTCGTTAATATATTTCTGAGATGCATCCATTGGTTGAATGTTTTTTATTTTACTAAAAATTTTAACTGTTATGGAACTCATTGTAGCTTCAGCAGCCTTTCTTAAAACTTCGGTTCTTCTCTTGTTACATGCCAATGACATGATTGTTTGGACAACATCATACATGATGGAATCAGATAAGTAATCACCATATGGGGAGTCAATAATAGAATGCAACAAAATAACGACTTTTAATAGTACAGAATCATCAGAAGTTTGTTGTGATGCTTCGAATCTACAATGAGTTAATGCATTTACTGCTTCTCTGTAAGCTGCAACGTGATTTTTAGAATCTTCATTGATGATTCTTAATGTAAAAAACTTTTGAAGAGCATCTAAGGCTAATGTTGTAATGTATCCTGAGATCGAACTAGTACTGATAATTAATAAAAATGGTTGTAGAAGTGTCAGAGAATCAATGTCTTCTAACGTGTTTAGCTTGTTTAGCATCAATCGAAGTTGAATGAAACCAGATAAAAATGGATCATTGTTTCTGTTAATCGATAGATTGTTGAAGGTATTTGCTAGAGAGTCATCTTGATTACTGAATATTTCACTGTTGCCACCTAACAATGCAGCCACCCCAGTTTGTGAATTATATTTGGTATATTTTCGTATATCTGTGGATAGATTGATACATTCTTTAATAACAATGGTTACTGGATCAACAGCACCTATTTTTTCAGATGTCATTTTTACCGATATATTCAATGATCAAATAACTTATGTCTATTTCTTCCTTTCAGGTTCTTTAATTATAGATCAATTAAAATATCCAAAAATTTGTCAGTAAGATAGTGGTATTGTGATTTGAAGTTTATAGCTATATCTTCAAACTGATACAATAATTTTCTACCGACCAATGCTACTCTTAGGTATCTTGATAAATTGTATTAATCAAACTTGGTTTGCTTTCGGACGTTTCTACCATATTAACATTAAATATTTCAATGTTCATTTTCCTACCGTGTTATTTTCCAAATCATTGTTTACCCGGTTTTACAATATGTGCACGTGATTGATGTTATAATATAATGTATATTATATTCAATTATTTAAATATATATCGAAGTCTGAGGTACTAGTTGATTTCACACTATGGTATAGATAATGGGAGTTAAAGTATAATTACTTTTAATTTTCAAAAGATTTTAGGTTGAGATTGCTAGGCTTACTTTAACAGAAATGGTCAAGAATACCAGAAGGTAACGTCACATACAAAAGAAGGCCTTTCAATTACCTACATTTTCAGTCAATTATAGGTGTAAGATTTCTGTGAATTGTTCTTGCAAGTTAAGGAAAATAATAATGTTTAATGGTATACTCTATTACTGGATAATTGATGTAAGTGCAAGTCTCTAGTTTTATTAAGATATAAAATAAAAATAACTAATTTATAAACTGTATATACTTTAAATAATTAAGATTTTCAAAACGGTTTGCTACCTATTTGTTTGTATAATATGCCTATTAATGCTTTACTTTTGTAAAACAATTCAAAATATTGATATGATTATTCTTGTTTTTCCGTTAATTTTTCATTATAAAAAGTAGAGACATTAGTTCCAAGAATACTTAATTCAGTCTTATTATTCAAACTATTAAACCGTTAAACAACGTCAATTATACTTGTTTTACTTCGAATTGAACGGTCTATAAAATTATCTTATTTATCTGTAAACACCATTAAACATGCGCAAGTGGTTTAGTGGTAAAATCCAACGTTGCCATCGTTGGGCCCCCGGTTCGATTCCGGGCTTGCGCACTTATATTTTTTTGATTTTAGTATAGATATTGTATGATCATTAACTGGAGCAGTTAAAAACTAATTTAAAATGCAGTATTCTTTTAGTTGTATATTTATATATGTATGCTAACTATTTTTTGGCTAATTTTCTTTTAGCATAATCTAGTACTTGAGAATTACCTTCCTTGGAGACAAAGAATTTTCTCTTCTTATCATCCTTCCAAAGAAGAACACCGATATCTTGGGCATATTTCGATAATAAATTGTATTCAGTACTATTTTCAAAATCAGAATATAATGAACCATCGTAGCAGACAACTCTATCTAATTCCAGTTGCCATAATCTAACCTGATCAACTACGGTAGGTGGTAATATTTCTAAGGTATCTTTACTATTTGGATCTAATTCTAATTTCTTCTCCAGGGATTCTTCCGCATATCTTCTCATTTGTGGATGTGCATGTGTTTCAAGATATGCGATTATTTGTTCGGCCGTAATACCATTCATCAAAGCTCTTCTGATAGATTCTCTTGTAATTTGACCAGTAACCATATTAACGAATCTCGACTTCAAATGAACGAATAAACTTAGGATAGCAATCTGTAGTGGTGAGTTTGAGTACGAATATAATTTGAAATTGGTTTCTATAATCAATGCACCGTCAGGTATATCTTGTATTCTACCACCAGCTTGGTCGAGATCGTTATTTGAAGCATCAGCAGGAACATCGGCTTTGCCAGATGCAGAATTATCTTTATTTTGATTAACAATGCTATCAATGGCACCAGATGCAGTTCTAAGGACATTCTTATTATCAGATGTAAGCATAATACTTAGATTTGTTGGATAGAAAATATTTGCGTCAGTATGTTTTTGGAAGATTAGGCCATAATCTCTCAAATCCTTCAGCATATTTCTCTGAGTGTCACTAAGTCCCTCTGTACTGTAAGCTTTACCGATTTCTAAGGCACCTAACATGAAGATAAGGTTTAAAATATCAACGGGGTCCATTTGTAAAGATTCGGCCATCTTTAGATATTGTAATAGTAATGTCCATATCTGTGAGTTAATCTCTTGTAACAAAAATTGGAAACCTTCGTTTGTGATTTTAAACTCAGCAGTAGATTCAATTTCTTCCATTAACTTACTACTCTTCAATAAATTTAAAACATTTGCAGATGGAATATTTGACATTGGTGTACCAACCATGAAATGTAGAATTGTTTCCCATTTGGTTGAAGAATACTCGTTCAGTAAATCCATTGATATACTAGTATTTTCAATAACAACACCAAATGAGTTATCAATTCTGCCACCAGTTAATGCATTCTTAAAACTTTCTCTGAATGTTGGGTTTAAAGCGATCATTAAAGCACCGTTTTCGTTCTTCTTAGGCATAATTAGATGAAGTGATTTCATAGATTTAATTGCATCCTGGAACTGTAGTTTACCATTAACCTTTACCCATCTATCAAGATCACGAAGTAATATATAATTTTCGTTAAAAACCATTGACATGATGAAGAACTTGGCTAGTTGTGGTAGTAATCTATAAATGGCTAAACATGTTGCAGGCGATTCATAAAGCCTAGTTTGAACTTGTTGCGGTAGTTCTTCTAGATATTGATTAATCGAATGTTTTAATAAGTCAGAACTCATTGATAACTGTTTATTTGATTATCTTATCTAGCACTACTTAACTCCTAGTAAAGATTTATATGATTCTCCTCTCTTTAAAAATACATTATCCTAAATTTCATTTTTTCATCGCCATTAAATTTTGTAGTGATTTAATTTTCATGAAATCAAAATATTTCACTGATATTGAGATCCTAATATGAACATCTATTCCGGAAATACTAAATCGTAATCTATTCTTAATCTTTTTGATAATTCTTCCATAGTCATCTCATTATTTTTTGATTCGCCTAATTTATTTTCTAGTGATTCAAATAGTTTAGTTTTTGAAGTTTCCATTTCGTTAATCTTTTCATCCATTTTTGATTTATACTCTTCTTGCACATCTAGTGGTAATCTTTGAAATTCCTCTGATTCCAGTACATCATCAATTTGGTCTTGGATACCGTTATCCATTTGATATTCTATTTTTCTCTTTTCTGCCTCTATTTCTTTTTTAATAAATTCTTCATAACCACCCAGCTTATCTATCTTAAACAAAGTTGAGTTTAGCAGATATGACATACCACCTTGTGTAATATTTCTCCATTTTTCTATTAGTTTTAAATTTCTTGCTTCTGTTTTATCATTTTTTAAGATCTTGATTACCTGTTTTAAGTTATTTATTTCTTTGGTATATGTGTTGATTTGTTTTTGGAGTTCACAATAAAGTAATCTACTTTCCTTTGATAATTTCCTATCCTCAAACGTCACAGGTTTTTTTTGTCCCATTTCACCACTAGTTGGAGTATTCTGAATGCATTTCCTTGTAGATGCAAACGGGCTCTTAAAGGGACTCTTGAAAGTTCCCTTTTGCTTTTTTACATCATCTTGTTTGGGAGTGCTCGTTACTAGTGTCGTTTCAGAATCCATTGGAATATATATTACTTATTCGTTATATTTGGTTGGCTATTATGATATAAAATAAATATGTTTATGGTCAGCGGCTATTACTGTTTTAAAATAAACAAAAACAAACAAAAATAGAATTAGAATTTATACCCACAGATAATAAATAATGCTAAAGTTTTATTAATACTAAGATGTTGAATGAGGACTATAGTAATTGCTAAGGCAATTGTTACTTTGTGATTTATAAGTGCACATTTCTTGGTCAAAATTTTATTGTTAATATTGTTAAAATTTTCCCAGAATGTAACTAATTTGACTAAAAATATAGATATCTAGTGAAGCTACTTACCTACTAACGTTATAGAATAGTGTTTAAAAGGATTAGGTGGTTCTGTTAAATCTCTTTGGGGAAATTGTTTCTTGTTGGAATTTGATATAATTAAAAATTTAGCAAAATTCATTCATTTTTCTTGGCGCACTAATTTGGTAGTATTTGAAATTGTATATTTAAAGGTTCTCTAAATATGTCATCGACAGACAATAGTTTAACAGCTTGCATAATAGCACATCAAGAAGCAACATCTACCAAACAGTTATAGATTTCAATGAGGGAAATGGATGGTAAATCTGAGGAAGTATTGAAATGCCAGAACTGTCATCTGCCACTGCAGATCGATACATCCCTGTTAGATTTAAGTTTATCACAAAGGAATCTGCTATCAGATAATGCAACAGTATCCAATACAGATACTGTACAAAATAGAAGGAAAAATATACCACTAGATAGAATCAATCGCTTAAAGGATGCTAAATCCATTGATGATGTAAATACAATGCTGAAGTTACCTAATACTAAAATAGTCAGTTCATACATTTATTTGGATAAAGATCAAACAAAAAAAGTTACTCCTGTCCAAAATATAAATAGCAAGTACAAAGGAACAGAACTATTAGTTAGAAACGTTGCAGAAGATGATATGGATTACGATGATATGGACGACGATGATGACGAATTTACTTCGGTAAGGACATTATCTACTCAAATTAATTCATTGACTAATATATTTAATATATTATCAGCAAGAAGCAATATTGATTATCCAGTCTGTCAAGATTGCTGTAATTTACTAATTTCAAAGTTAAAAAATGAATATGACAATGTTGTTAAAGAGAGAGATGTATATCGCAACTTCCTAGATAAATTAGAAACTCAGAATAAGATTAATAATAACTCTAAGGAAAAAATACCAAGCACAGCTAATCAAACCGAGAAGGATAATTCTTGTTTAGTGAATGAAAAAGAAAAACTTCTGAAACAACTTATAGAAATGGAAGATGAAAATGAAAAATTGGATCAAGAAATTGTAGAGCTACAAAAACAGTTGGAAAATCAAGAAAAGATTAAAAACGAAAGTCTGTTGATGGAAAATGTTAATGACCTGGATAAAATAGAATTTATGAAGGATATGCAATTATTGGAAAACCAATATAATTATGCATTGAACAACCTGGATCGATTAAGAAAAACAAACATATATAACGAAACTTTTAGAATTTCACATGATGGACCATTTGGAACAATAAATAATTTACGACTTGGTAGTTATTCGGATAACCAGGTGTCGTGGAACGAAATAAATGCTGCAGTTGGTCAAATAATATTATTACTTGCCACTATTACAACAAGACTAAAAATAAAATTGCAAGGCTATAAACTACAGCCGATTGGATCATTCTCAAAAATATCTAAATTTGACCAAGAGACTAGAGAATGGATTCTGTTCGAAGCCTATAGCGATGAGAATTTTAAGTTTAGTAAACTTTTCAGAAAGGAAACTAACTTTGATAAAGCTATGGAAGCTATATTAGAAATTATAAAGCAGATCACTGTATTCGTGGTCAATCCAACTACATCCAATGTGCAATCGACTCTACCGGAAGGAGATAGATCAGTTGAGAATAGAAGAGGCAGTGGTACTCTTGGTAATTCGATTAATGGCACAATAAATAGTGTTGATGATCAAGAACTACCATACATAATGCAGCAAGGTAAAATTAACGATATAACTGTTAAGTTATATGGTAGTGAGCCAAACCTTCAATGGACTACAGGAATGAAATTTTTGTTAACCAATGTAAAATGGTTATTAGCATACTCTTCTAGTCGTTTAACTTCAATTTCTAACGAGAATTGATTTATAGTATTATATGTATCACTATATTTATATATATATATATATATATGTGTGTGTGTACTAAATAAGATATTCATAATTACGATCATAGGTAATATAACTAATTAAACATTTGCACGGTTTTAATTTCCTACCACCATGAATTAGCAGTGCTCTTATCACTTTGTAACCCTGTATTTTCATCCATTACATCATTATTCCTCCAGCTCTGTGTATTGCTGGGTCTTTGGGTTCTTGGAACTTCATGAGGTTTACGATAATCTCTTGTGTTTTCAAACCTCCCACCCCTTCTAGGTTGTCTACCACCTGAGCCAAATCCATAGTTCTTGGAAGGTCCTCTTTTTCTTGAGAAATCTCTTAAAAATGAAGGAACTTCTTGATTTGCTTCCATTAAAATCTCTAAAAGACTATCTACAATATTCTGGTTATTTATGTTAAAGAATGATAATGCTACACCGGTGTTACCTGCACGACCAGTTCTCCCAATTCTATGTACATAGTCATCGATATCAGAAGGTAAATCGTAGTTAACAACTAACTTAACATGTGGAATATCTAATCCTCTTGCTGCCACAGCTGTTGCTACTAATATATCAGCTCTACCAGTTTTAAATGCATCAAGTGCACGTTCTCTTTCAATTTGTGTTCTATCCCCATGAATCGCCGTTGCACTAAATTTTTGCGTAATTAAGAAATCTGTTAGACTATCTGCCATTCTCTTAGTTTCAACGAAGATTAACGTAACACCTTCGTGTGATCCAGCTAATATATCCAATAATGCAGATTTTTTATCAAAATCTTCGACATAAACTACCTTTTGTGTAATATTCTCTGATGTTGATCCAACTCTGCCAACAGATAAAAATACATAATCGCTCAAGAAATCGCGAGCTAGGTGTTGTATATTTTGAGGGAAAGTAGCTGAGAACATCAAAGTTTGTCTTTTATCAACGTGTGGCATATCACATTCCTCGACTATATGTCTTATTTGGGGCTCAAACCCCATATCAAGCATTCTATCAGCCTCATCGAGAATCAGATATCTAATATTGCTTAAAGAAATCTTACCTCTCTCTAATAGATCATTTAACCTGCCAGGAGTTGCAACCAAAATATCACAACCTCTATCAACCTGTCTCATTTGATTTCCAATTGGAGCACCCCCATAAACTACACATGTTTTAACCCATGATCTATAATTAAATTTACTGGCTTCTGAGAAAATTTGTGTTGCCAACTCTCTGGTAGGCGCCAATATTAACGCTGTTGGAAGACCTTTCCTCATGTAAAAAGATGTTGCAGTGTTGGATAATGATTCATTTAAAGGGCCTGTCTTAAACATCTCCGATAAAATTGGAAAAAGAAAACCACCAGTCTTACCAGAACCCGTTTGTGCACAACCCATTAAGTCTCTACCATCGCATACAATAGGAATTGAATATTTTTGAACTGGAGTAGGTTTTGTAAAATGAGCTAACAAAATGTTTTCTAAAAGTAAGGGATCCAATGGAGGAGATTCAAATTCAGTAATAGGTTCAGGAATATTTGAACCTGTAGCTTCCACAGGGATATCTTCGTAATTATCAAAATTGATACCTTTTGTTGTAATTTCGGTTGCAGGACCAAATATTTTCTCTTCAACTTGGTCGTTTCGTGGGGCTGGGTTATGTTTACCGCCTACCCATCTACTTGAACTATGACCTCTTCTCTCTGATTCATTGTATCTATTTTTAGTAAAGAAGTTGTTACCCGATTGAGAACTAAAGAAACCTGTAGATATCTGCCTGCTTTCGTTCTTTTTGCCTGAACCTCGTAAATGAGGTAGTACGTATTGTTTGTCGCCATTCATTATGTGCAACAACTATAATATTTTAATCTAATACGTAGTTATATCCTTCAACCCCAAACACAATAGTTCATGTAAATATATTGTAATATATTACATATTACTTTTATAAGAATATGTGTCATCGCCGTATTTTGCGATCTCCCTTAATATCATGTTCAATTTTTCAAATATTAGGGTTTGAATGTCCTAGTTTAGGGCTTATAAAAATACGAATTGTGTTTTGAAATTTCGTGCAATTGCATAGAAGAGATAGATAGGCAGATATTTATGGGGAGTTTATTAAATCAATTGTTTGAAATAGAATAAGTGAACAGAAACGTATTATAGACAGTATACTGAATCAATATGTCGACCATATCGAATCTGTTGAAGAATACCAAGATATCCCAGGTCCCTAAGTCCAAGGTAAAGCTGAACTCGAAACAATTTAGGGTGAAATATTTTCCTACCCATCAGATTATTGAAACTAAACCAGCAACGTTAGACAGACAAGAATGGGGTCTTAAGAATAATATTCCTTCTAAAGTTAAGTCCAAGTATCTTATTCTCGATGAACTGGATACAGTTGAGCGTATGACACAGTTCGAGCCAATTGGTGGTTCTCAATGGACTAGATTAAGATTTCAAGAGATGGGTGTTGTACCACAACTTCAACAAGGTAGACGCAATCCATTATTTAAATCAGAGAATATTGTAAATGATCAAGGCACTAGCGCAAGTAATAATATTATTGGGGACGATCAATTAAGAGAGTTATGCAACGAGCTCGGAGTCAATGAAAATACTAAAAGAAGTGTTCTTAGAAAGAAATTGACGATGATCAAGAAAAATAGAGGTGATTTTAAGGATTGGGTATTGAATAAAGACCCAGAAGCTGTTTTAAATAAGAAATTCAACGCAGATGAATTGAAAACCGTTGGTAAGAAATTTTTAAATGATAAGATTAATAGTAGTTCACATGGTGCAACCAACGTTAAGAACCAAAGCAGATTCATTGGATCAGGTGGTTTAAGTTATCAACTAAAAGGTCGTTTAAACAACTCACCAAATGGTGTAGTTCAAAAGAATATTGTTCCAGGTAGAATTACCAGTCATGGGAAACAAGAAACTAATACTGCCGCTATTGGTGGTTTTGTTGCACATGCTTCTGGTTATGAAAATAAGAGAAACAATTATAATAAAGGAGATTTCATTAGAGAATCCGTTTATCCATTTAGAATTGAACATGTTTCTGTTGGTAATAATGGTAGAATCCAAATTAAAGCCAATGGTAATATTCAAATGAATAGTGGTAGTGGTAATAGCGATCTTGAATTTGATCATCATCTAAGGGGTCGTAGAGGATCATACGGATACGGTTATGGTAAAGGTAGAATGCAACAACAACAACAACAACAACAACAACAGCAAAGGAACCAAGAAGGAACTGCTAATATTCAAGATGTTAATGAGAAGGCTAGTGATTTAGTTGAACGTTTAAGAAATATGAGTATTACTAATTAAAATAAAAGAAGAATCATGTAAATATTATTTCTTTCTTTTTAAGAAGAAGAAGAAGAGAATACATTTATGTATTAATAAATAAGTATAAATATTAAATTAATTTTTTTTATTGATAAAGATCATAATAATATTATTAAAAAATGAATAAAAGTAGGAGGTTAAATGAGTGCATGGATGAGGATATTATTACTATTATAGCATTCTATAAATATTATTATCGTTTTCCACTTTTGATAAATCATCAAGTTGGCTCCACCAATCGAAAAGATAATTTTCACAGATGATTTTAAACCATGGAGTAAAACTATAATTTTCGCTATCATTTAATAATTTTTTAAAAGCGTTGATATCGACCCATTTATAGTCTTCGACTTCATTTAAATTTGGATTCACAGTGATTGATTCACCTTTATGAACTTTAAAGAATAAGATATAATCAATTTCATGTTCACCCCATACATTTTTAGGGTCATTACATGGAGCCATATAGTGAATTCTATTTAAGAAGTGGAAATCACCTTTAGTTTTAGTTTCTTCCTCAGGGATACCTAATTCGTGTTCCAATTTTCTTATGCATGCAGTAATTGTACCATTAACGTTTTCATTTAAATCAGGAATAATAGCAGTAGAACCAATTTCTTCGTCAATAGATAGAGGATGAGAACAACAAGTATTAGTCCACAATAAAGGGAAAGTAATTTTTTCCTCTGCACGTTGTTGTAATAATAATTCATTTTTATCATTGAATATGAAACATGAGAATGCTCTGTGTAATAACCCTAATTTAATGTTATCCATAAGATGACATGTTTTCTTAGTAGCGGAACCTACGACATTATCATTCCAATCCAGAACGATACAGTTTTCATTCATCAATTGAATCTGGGTTTCATTATGACCATTGAATGCCTTAACATCATTATGTGTTCTAGTAGAGTTTTCACTAGATTTTGAATTTGGTCTTTGTTGTAATGGGATGACATCTTGGAACTTAGAAAGAATTTCTTGTTCTGAAAGACCCTCAATTAAATTATAGTACTCTGAATGTTTGTCTAAAAGAGTCATTGTTGCTTTATCTCACTTTTCTGATTATGTGCTTCGTTTCCTTTTTGCAATGAGCTGTTACTTATAAATATATAAATTGCATTGTTGCAAAATCACTCATCTGTAAATCTATTCACAATATTTTTTCCAGTTTGTGATTTAAACGATCACCTTTTTTTTGGTACGGGTTCTTCCGATAAGAGCGCATAAATATAAAATATATATGACCTGTTGTAATTCAGTGTGGTGTAGTGATTTTAATAGGGTTTATTATAAAATGTGCGGCTGTGTTATTTTCGTGATATGTGATTATATATAAAGATGGGCGGTTAAATTATATCTTTTTTCAAAAAATATATATATATATATATGATTATATAAGAAAGATATTTCCTTAAAATTACAGTTCACTTTGTGGTCAGTTGAAGAGATAGAATGTATTCTGTGTATAAGTACAGAACACATTTAAGTTTTGATGCGCTTGCGAACAATGGAGAGTACACTGAGACTGTGTTCATGCAAACTACAACAATACGCCCATTAGTGGGCTCTAACACTAGTTTCATGAGATACATTTGATAAAGTACTACTACCATTTGCCGCCCCGTTGAGGTTATTTGTAAGTACTAGCACACCATGTTGTATCTGTGATGTTCTCTTTTGGAGAAGACTGAGATATGTGTCATTTTCAACGGCGATGCATATGTGTTCTTTATGTTTTTAAAATAGAACAGGTGATTTGCGAAACATAAACAAAAACAACCAAACAGGGGAATTCATTATTTACATTTTTGAAACATAAGGTTTAATGCATGTTTATTTTTCTACTAAGGGTGTAAGATTTATTTATTTATATAATAGCAAATCATTAATTTCCGTATACATATTGTGGCTATTATTATTATTACTATATTAACCAAACTTAGAAGCTCTAACTTGAATAACAATTCAATTTAGATTCTATTTATATTCTATATAAATATACTCTTTTCATCATCCCCCTCCCATTAACATACACATCAATGTCTGCTATACAAGATCCATTGGAAAACTTCTATAATCAATTCCAAAAGTTTGTAGAAAACAATCCAAATGTCATCTCTTCAGCGAGAGCTGCCTCTCAGATCCCTGAGTCCGCTAAGGCAATAATCATTCTATCCCCTTACTCCTTACACCATATCTTCCCAAGAGAATGGGTATCGAAGACTTACAAAAAGACCATCGTAGAAAGACCAGAACGTCTGTTAGCTGCTTCTATGGGTATCTCAGCAGCTATTACAATGTATCCTGCACTATTTAACTTAAAATCATCTCATACAAGACTAGGTTCTTTATCATCACCTCATGTATTAAAAGTTCATGGTTCACAATGGCCAAAGAAACTAGTGAAACTTTGTAAAGAAGCCGATATCAAATTAGCTAATGGTGAAATCGAAGTACCAGATACTTGGAACGCAGGTGATATTTACTTAAGTTCAAAAACTTTACTAGCATTAAAGGGTTCCTTAGGAGCCATCGAAACTGGTGTGGACTCCATTTTTAATGGTCCATCTCCAGAACACATCAGTAACAGAGCATTCGTCGCCATACGACCACCTGGCCATCATTGTCACGTCTCAATGCCATCAGGTTTCTGTTTACTAAACAACGTTCATGTAGCCATCGAGTATGCATTCGATATGTATGATGTTACTCACGTTGCTGTATTAGATTTCGATCTACATCATGGTGATGGTACTCAGGATATCTGTTGGAAACGTGCAGGTTTTAAACCAGAAGGTGAAGCTGATAATGAAAATGATAATGAAGGTAATCCATATAATGATTTCGATAAAAAACTCGCAAGATTTCCAAAAGTTGGTTATTTCTCCATGCATGATATTAATTCATTCCCAACTGAAACAAGTTTTGCCACAAAGGATAATATTAAAAATGCTTCGACTTGTCTCATGAACTCTCATGATCTGAACTTATGGAATGTTCATTTATCAAATTGGTCTACTGAAGAAGAATTCCAAAAATTATATCGTTCCAAGTATAGAACTTTATTCGCTAAAGCAGATGAATTCTTTAAGACCGCTAAATATCAAATGGAACACCCAGAAACAGAAGATGAAAATGGTGAAACCACAGATGGTAAACCAGTGTTTAAGAAACCATTTAAAGGTTTAGTCATCATCAGTGCCGGTTTCGATGCATCTGAATACGAACAAACAACAATGCAAAGACATAACGTTAATGTTCCAACTGAATTCTACACAACTTTTACCAAGGATGCTTTAAAATTAGCACAAATGCATTCTAAAGGTAAAGTACTATCTCTAATGGAAGGTGGTTACTCTGATAAGGCTATTTGTTCTGGTGTCTTTGCCCATTTGATTGGTTTACAAAATCAAGATTGGATCAAAGAATGGGGTTCCGAACAAGTCGTCAAAGAAATCTCACGTGGTTGTAAACCAAGTTGGAAACCATATAAGACAAAGAGAACTGCTGATGTCATTAGAGTATGGGCAGAAGAAGTCATTAAATTAGGTAGATCCATGGTCCCAGAATTTGACGAGGTCATCTTCAAGACTAAAGAAAAACAAATCAAGCAACAACAACATCAACAATCTGCATTAATTGGTGAAAACCTAAATGAAAGTTTGATCTCTGCTACCATATCACAAAGAGTCACTAGAGCATACGCAAAAGAACGCAAGTGTGAGGTCAAACATGAAAGAGATTATCACCAAAGAGAACAGAAACCTGCTAAGGAAACTGTTCCTTTCATGAAGATCGAATTCTCAGATGAAGATGAGAATGAAGATGAAAATTATGTCTACAACGAAGAATTAAACAAAACATTTAACCGTACTGTTGAAGATATTACCATTGATGACATATCGAGACATTTAGAAACTTTAGAAATCGTTCAATCCGATGACAAAGAAGAAGAACAACCACGTCACAATGACTCACATTCATCTCGTCCACATACTCAACAACGTCGTCTACAAAGTAATGGTATGTACAAGATTCCTTCTTCTACAACAACAAATCATCTAAGACAAAATCGTAACTCTGTTACCCACAACACCAGTAGTAACAATAACACTCAAAATTATGAAGATAGTGATATTTCCATGATCTCCCATATTTCAACTATCAAACATGCTACTAGAAGTGGTGGTAAATGGTAAATTTGATCCATAATAAATACATGGATTAAAATGTATATAAAATTTTAAAAAAATCATTAAAAAATCGGTTTTCGTTTTAAAATTTTATTAATATTAAAATCGTTATCATGAAATATAATTACAATATATATAAACTAATTTAAAATTTATATATTAACATGTGTTCGTCTTTGTCATATAATAAATCAAACTCCTGGGATATGGATATCTAATTCTTCTCTCTTATCGCTACTCACTGGCTCTTCGCCCTTAAAGATACAATTGAAATCAACAATGAATGGCTGCAGCATAGCAATTGGAATATTTAAAGTTGGTGAAAACACAATGCATAGGTTTCTTAAATTCATCTTGTTGTATTTACTATTTTCATTGATTCTGGTTAATAATTCGAAAAGTGAAAACATTAAAGAAACGTTTGCATGTGGTACTTGATTGTCCTGGATTAATTTTCTAAATTCAACTGCAATAGACGTTGGGTCATTGTGATGATCATCAACAACCTTTTTGAACAATAAAAATTGTTCGTCACCAACAATTAAATGTGGTAATTTTCTTAAATAAAGTTTTAATAACCCACTAATGGTATTGACACCTATGTAATTAGCACCATTTTGTTCACCACCTCTATAGTTACAAAGATCGATATCGCAATCCCTATCGAACTCTTCTTGTAATGTTTTAATTAATGTACTTGAACCACTCAATCTAAAGATACCTTCTTCTTGAATACCATGATTTTTATATAAGTATTCTAGACATCTGTAAACAACACTCGGTATGTTGTAAACACCTTGGTATGAATGCGAGCTTAATTTCAAACAATTATTGATTGATGAACCAAACACAACATCATGAGAAACAGTATTACTCTTGAAAATTGGTGATGGAACGAAGCCTTGAGCCACAGCGCTTCCACTTGTGTCTGCTTCGTTCCATGAATATTTTTCAACACCGGCATTGTCTATAACATCATTATGATTATTATTATGTGCTCCTGAATTAGAATGTAGAGTATTATTAGTCATTGCTGAAAATTTCTTAAATGGGAATAAACTTCTCTTCTTATTTCTCTTTGAATCTTTTTCCTCGTCCATATTGTTGCTGCTACCTTCAAATTGATCATATGAAGTTGATTGGAAACTGTCGATACCATTTGAATTTGAATCTCCTTGAGTCAGATCAGTTACATACATTTGATCAGTACTGTCATTCATTGAACTATTACTCAAGTTGATTGCGTTATCTGGAGATGCTAAAGATATATTTTTCGAAGAATCGATAAATCTGCTTATACTGGATATCCATGTTTCCCTTTCCTTTGGAGTTTCAGTACAAATATAATATCTGGAGGCAGTTGAAAGACCACCCTTCTTCTGTTCAGTTAACAAGAACCCATTCTTGGTACCGTATCTATCATCAGGTAGATTTGGTAGTAATTCAAGTGTAGCTTGCCTCAATCTAATACTTTCAGTTGTTTCATCACCATCGATTAATTGTAAGTAATCACTATTTAAGATACCGTATCTAGGTTTCCAGGAGACATTGCCACCTAATGCTTTCTTTGGTCTTCTCATCAGTAGATAACCTTCCTTAACTGTCTCTTCTAATAAAAATGGTGATGTAACTGTGTCTGTGCTCATGAATTGTGCAATCTTTAAAGAAACGTTCTTAGGGAATTCAGGAATATTAAACATGGCACAGAAGTAACTATTTAAAAGTTCTCTTCTTTGATCAACCTTTACAGGTATTGTTGTTTCAAATAAACTTCTACCTGGTAAATGTGGTAAAGAAATAGTTGATATATGTGATTTTAGGTAGACATCCAATTCTCTTATCTTTTGAATTGATTTTGAAAATTTGAACATTTCCTTATTGGAATTTCTGTCAATGACAGCAAATAATATAAGTTGAACTTCTGAAACTGAGTGTGGGTCGATATATAATGTACTTAGAATTTCCATTCTAATAGTACCAAAATCATCAGGCTGTACAAATAATGGAATGTCGGATGTAAGCATACTAGTTGGATTAGATTGAACAGTAGCTGTACTGTCTGCCCTATTTGCCCTTGGATTATTGTTAACTCTTAATGAGTTATCATTTGATGTAACTTCTGTAGTTGGAGATAATCTACTCAATGAATTGATGGTTGGTACTGCAGTATTACTCATAGAATTAGCTTGAGTATTTACACTAGGAGATCCCAACAGTTTGTCATCAATACTACCAGTAGCTTTATTTCCATATTCTTGTCCCATTGGTTGGTCGTTGGTACCAATGTTATTGTTGTAGTTTCTGTTTCTATTTAAAATCACAGGTGAACCCAATTTAGCTCCACCAGGAGAAGATGTGGCTGTTGGACCTTGTGGTGTGAAAAATGATGGAGGAGCTGGTGGTAAAGGACGGTTTGTATCTATGTTCTCAGGTGCTTTCTGTTGTGACATAGCATTTGCTTCTTCACCAAATGAATCGGCTAATAATTGCGAGAAGTTGTTTAGTTTGGCTTTAGCGTTAGGTGAGAAGTCTATCTCTCTATTAGGCGAGCGACTTGGGATGTATTCTGCTGATCTTTCAAAATTACTATCCATTTGCGAATACCTTGAAGATCTTTCTGAAAGATCGACATCCCTCTCATCATCATTGCTATTTTTTAATGGAGAATGTAAATGGTTATTTATGACAGATGTTACTCTATTGATTGTCTGCGGAGAATTTAATTTATCCTGTGGAATAGATGATCTCTGGGATTTATTTGGTGATTTAATTGTGATTCTGGATGTTGTGTAAGTGACAGATGCTGCAGGACTTGAAAGTGATGGAGTCTGGGATGGTAAAAGATAATTAGAAGTTATATTTGAAGCATTATTCGTAATAATATTATCATTTACTTTAATTACTTGTGCCGTCTCGATACTTGAAGAAGAATTCATATTTGAACCGACTTCCTGTGTATCATCTTGCGCAGTAGATGGAGATTTTATGATGTTATCCCTTCCTGAAGATATTGGAGAAGTGGTGCGTGATGCCAGATCTTTAATGTTTCCACTTCTTTCTGTCGATCTTGGAGGTAATACAATGCCTTTCTTTAGATCAGGAGAATCTATTGTTGCAGCCTTCACTTGATTTATGAGATCATCTAGGGAGGAATTCTTATCCTTTTGCATCAAGTTGATAACTTTCTTCAATGAAATAATGTCATGCCTATATTCTTTTAATTCTAATTTAAGTTTCACATTTTCCTTGAATAATTCATCATATGGTAATCTATTGTCTTCTAATTCAGGTTTTTTTTCAATATCATCAATAGCTTTGTCTCTTTCAGAAATATGGTTGTCATATTGTGCTAAAAGGTCCAATGTGGTGCTTGTACCTATTTTACCGGACATTTCTTGTGATTTGATAATAGAATCGATTTATTTGTTCTATCACGTAATCAAATTGGATTTGGAAATCGACTAAAAAACTTTATATACTCTTAATTGTATTAGGAGTAATCCAAAAACTTAGATATTAATGATTATATGGCCTATAATGAGAAAAGAATGTAAATAACTCTTTCAATTGCTTCCTTTACCTTCCTTTATACGTGGTTGTTCTCTTTCTTTAATTCAATTTAAAAAAATTAAAAAATTAAAATTAAAATCAGATAGCGCGTAACTGTCAAAAGATATATAAAATATGACTTGAATTTTATATTGTACTACACTTAACCTTGAAAAAATGTGGTGGTTTGATTGATGGTTTACTAGTTATTTGCTGTTAACGGTTGTTTAATCCAATCTGCTTAGTTTTTTCAAATTATCAAATTCTCTATTTTTTTGATCTTTAACAAATTTGACGCGTGGTGTTGCAAATTTGCAAAGATGATTAACAGTCATGTTTTAAAAGAATAATTAAATATATATTTATAAGACAGGTTTATATACAACGCTAGATATTTATATATCTTTTAATAGGATATCAATAACTTCGTTCAAGTAATCTGATGAGACTATATGTTTTTCTTGAATGGCATTAGTCAAGGAACCGCTATTGCTGTGTTCAATAACTTCCCAACCGTATTGTTCTTTTAATTGTTCGTAAGATTCTCTCCATTGAGATTGTCCCCACCTCTTGCTTCTAACCTCAATTTCGACTTTAGGCCAAGATTTAGACCCGACAATGACACATAATGGAATTCCCATGGCGTGTGATAAAGATATTCTCGAACCTAAACTAAAACTCTCTTGAAAACTAGACATTATGTCTTTCTTCTTTAATAATGGTGATGACTCTAGTTGTTTTAACACGTTTTCGTAGATATCTTTTGTCTTAGAGTCTGGAGCTGTACATATCGCTACAGAATATGGGGCTATTGAACTTGGCCATCTTAATCCATATTCATCTCTTGTTAATTCTGCGATAGAGGCAATAACTCTGGTGACGCCTATACCATAACAACCCATTTTTACTAAGGTATTCGAATCGTTATTCTTGTCTGTGAATTTGACATTCAATGGTTCGGTGTATTTGGTATCTAAATTAAAAGTATGAGCGACTTCAATACTCTTAGCACTAGTTAATGTACCTTCGTTACATGCACCACAAATTTCATGGTCGACAGCATTTACTATCGAGACACCATCAATCTGACCAAAATTATTCTTTAAATAATTCTTCAATGGAAAATCTGGGAAATTAGATTGAGAATTAATTCTGGCATCCATTACTCTTAATATCTTAGCGAACATCATATCTTTATTTTCATTTTGGAAAATTTCAGTGATTTTGTCATTCTTCAATTCTTTTAAACTTGTATCAATATCATTATCCACAGACTTTAAGGCTAGACCCCAATTCAATTGTCTAGTAGCAGGGAAATAGAAGCATAGAAGGGTACCGTGGTCTTTACTTAATGCATACTTTACAAGAACATCACTAATTTCTTGGCCTTCTTTCTGTGGATAAGAGATAGCTTTCTCAGAAGTAGAAACATTGTGACACTTCTCATTGTTGCAGCTTAAAATCGTACTTTCACCTGCAGGAAGTGCTAAATGATATTCTATACTCATGTTTCCACCAATGTCACCACTGTCAGCCCAAGCTCTCACTATTGGAACATTGAGTGTCTTAAAGATATCAACGAAAGTACTGTTTGTATCATTGAACATACGCATGGCATCTTCTTCAGAGCCAGCAAATGAATAAGCATCCATCATTAAAAATTCCCTAGCTCTTAGTAGACCACTACGTGGTCTTTTTTCATCTCTATATTTTCTCCCAATTTGATACACAATGGTTGGCATATCCTTATAACTGGTGATAAAATCTTTCATTAGTTGCGTAATATCTTCCTCACATGTAGCAATAAGACAGTTTTCTGCTCCTTTACTATCTTTCAATTTGAAAAGTTCAGTATTGCTCCATCTACCTGTTTTCTGCCATAATGCCTTCGGTGATAAGGAACTTAATGATACTAATGGGGCATCTAAATTGTTTTGCATTTTGTCATGAATGATATTTGACAATTTATCAATTGTGCGAACTCCCATTGGTAACATATGGAATAAACCACTTTGTGATTTCTTAAAGAAATTTAACTTCTCCAATAGATCTGATGTTGGTATTGCTTTTAGCGATTGTTTTGAAAATACATTTTTTGGTTGAAATATAGCAATATTACGAGTTGATTGTACTACTAGGGGCCTGATCTTAGGCATTCTATAAATACTGGTCATTTTTAGTATATAAGACCTACTGGTTTGTGTGTTTTTGACGAAGAACTCCAACTTTACTAGGCAAGCTGTTTGATCATCTCCTTTAATTTCATGTTTTTATTTTCGAGTCTTGAAAAATTCCGATACCATGCCAGTAAATAGAACAAAACCTAGACACGACAAATTATATAACACAAAATAATAATGGATATAATGTCTTTCTTTGGTCGCTCAGAACTATTTTTTTACATTCACTATCAATAATTTTAAAATATAGGCCACTTATAATTTGTTTGATAACACCAAATTATAGTAATTGTTCTAAATTAAACAAAGGAGAAGATTGCGCGTATTAAGGTTTTAAGTATCCTCCAAAAATAGTCGAATCAAAATTATGGTATTCTTGGTATTTTTATAAATTGTAGAGTTTCTGATATAATTTAAAGATTTTATCATTTTTGTTCTTTTATTTATTTAAAATGAGTACTTCTATTAAACTAAACATCAGTCAAAGTTAAAAATTTATAACAAATGACAAAATTTCATACCTTTAAGTTGATGTAGACAAATTAAACTATAAGTTAATGTTGCAATAACAGGTGAATAACTAACTCTTCTCAAATATTTTAAACATTTACCTTTGACATATTTTCCTATTGTTTCCACTGATAAAGTTCCCAGTCTAAAATACTACCAAACCACTAGAGGCTCGAACGCCTAAAACCATTTGTGTCATTACCAATTGTTCAGCAGATCGTTCCCACTGACAGGATTATATCTTGTACAACATTTATAAACTTATAGTGATTGATACTATTGTAAATCAAAGGCGGCTAACTTTCTTTTTATACCTATCATCCTGACGTTACCCGCCTGCAAAAATTTAGTGATGGAAATGAAAATGGGAAATTGGATAATCAACAACTGGCAAATTAGAATAGACTTAACACAGGTAGTTGTAGAGCTAACTATTAACTGTAGAAAAGAGATAAAACTGAACAAAAGGACTGCATTGTCTTATTTTATAGATAAATAGGAATATCAGTAGGCACATATTGTCATGTCCAATCAAGAAGCCAGTAAGGTGTACGAACTTATAGTAGAATCCGTCATCAATGAAGTTAGAGAAGATTTCGAAAACGCTGGTATCGATGAACAAACGTTACAAGATTTAAAGAGAAATTGGCAATTAAAGTTATCAGATACGAAAGTAACGAGGTTTAACTGGGATTTAAACAGTATAGCATCGATAGACCCAACTAATAATAATATAACTGCCCCATCTATGGAGAGTAATAGTAATAGCCAGAATCTATTAGTGAAAGAAGAAGATATCGACCAAGGTTTAATCTTACCTGGTTTTGATCCAAATAGTAACCAGCCAACTATAAAAGAAGAGGATGGATCCAACACAGTTCAACCAGATTTAATACAAGCCAACAACTCAATTGAGAATGTAGAAGCAAGTGAAAATATAGAAGACGATGATAAATTAGATGCACACAATAATAATAACGAAGAGAGTACGGGACAACATATTGAATTAGAAGTTAGTGACCCACATGGAGACATAGCCAATCAGGTACGACTACAAGAGAAGAAGGCAAAGAGAAGTGCGCTACTAGATACAGATGAAGTTGGTTCTGAATTAGATGATTCAGACGATGATTATTTAATTTCAGAAGGTGAAGATGATGGACCAGATGAAAACTTAATGTTGTGTCTGTACGACAAAGTGACTAGAACTAAAGCTAGATGGAAGTGTGCCTTAAAAGATGGTGTAGTGACAATTAACCGTAAAGATTATACTTTCCAGAAGGCTCAAGTTGAAGCTGAATGGGTATAAAATTACATTTCTTCTTTCGGTTGTATCAATCTTATGTAAATTATTAATTAATCTCCCCCGCAGGCAAATCATACATTAATATATACGTTTCATGGTAAATATCATAAAAATAAAACTATCAATTAACTGGATATATACCGCCTTCATTCTTTACAAATATACTTTCAATATTTTGTAAAGTAATCTCTGTTTCCAAGACCATAATGTCATGAACTGCACTACCGATATGTGGTAAGGCTGTAACATCCCATCTTTGTAAAAGTTTAGTGTTGATCTTAGTGTCTTCATTCTTGTAAACATCTAAACCACAACTGTTAATCTTACCCGAGTCTAATGCTTCAAGTAAAGCATCTTCATCAATACAGGAACCACGACCAACGTTTACGATTCTAACACCATCTTTACACATAGCTAATGTGTTTTTGTTAATAATGTTATCGGATTCTGGATTACCTGGTAAGGACAGGATAATGATATCAGCTGATTTCCAAGTTTCTGGATCTTCAATTGAACCACAATACTTGGCGTTATAGCCTAAAAGTTCTTTTGGAATTGGGCCAGAACGTTTATAATATTCAATTTCCATATTGAAACCAAATTTTAATTTCTTACCAATCATTTGACCAATGGAACCAAAACCAAGAATCAAAGCAGTCTTACCAGTTGGTGAGTCTACTAGCTTACCACCAACATTATAGTTTTGAACAATATTAATTGTTTCACCATCGCTTTTCTTCTTTGTTGGGTACTTGAATGGGAAAACATTACCATCAGCATCTTTCAGATCGTTAGTTTTAATGTCATCAGCAGTACTACCGATGTGTTCCTTAGAGGCATCTACATCACCAGTTTCTAAGAAATTAAAACAGTATTGCCAGAAATTAGTCATTCTGAAACAACTTAGCATTAAGAACGCAGCCAAGTCACTAACGTTATTAGCAGCATTTGGGCCCACGTTACAAAGAACGATATTTTTTTCTTCTCGAAGTCTTTTATGATCAATGAAATCACAACCGACCCATGGAACACAGATTGCTCTTAATGATTCTGGGAAGTGGTCCCAGTATGGTTTTGGGCCACCAAGAAATGTGAAGAAATCTTCTGTGATATAAATACAATTGATTTGTTCTTTATTCAAAGTTTCAATGAAGTCCTCAGGTGTTGTGATCTTGTATCTGATGAATTCAATTGAGTTCTCAGTCTCTAGTTTAGACCATAGAGGAATTGAATCATCCATCTCATATTGGAATTTGTATGGAATAATTACTTTAGTCATACTTTTCTTTTTTTAATTTAAATTTCTGTTTTCAATCAAATGTATTACACAATTGGTATTAATTATAACTAGCACTATGTGTTTATTTTAATATATAACGTCTTGAAATGGATATATATGTATCTATCTATATATCTATATTGTCTGTTGTGAAGTTAAATGTTGTTTTGCGATCACCCATAGTTTGACTAAATTGGAGATTCCCGAAATTGCCGACAAAATCGATGATATTAAAGAAACAATATTGTTGAGTCTAGAAGATCTTATGGTGAGTAGTTCTGCAGAATTCGTTACGGAATCGCAAGTTAATCTAATTAAATCTAACCTGTTTAATACCATTTCTTTATTTAAGTCATTTGTGTTACAATGTTTTAATTCTTGATATCTGTTGCTTGCTGATCTTAAACTGTACAATGAGTCAACTTCGGCAGCGAATGATACATGCCTTGAGACCACTTTGTACAATGATTTATTTTTCAATAGGTTTAATTTATATAGCAATGATAATTCGTCGAAAATAGAAGCGTATAGATTAATGGAATCCTGTAAGACTAATTCATTACAGTATGTTATTAGATTACTTGTGACTTTGTTTTGGCTTTTTGATAAACTCCATAACCTGCTAACTAAAGCATTAAATTTAAATGGAGATGTACCAAAACGTAAGAGATATCTAAAGAAACTCAATTGACCAGCCAATTGTGTAAGATTTTTCAAATCTTTAATCTTGAAACCATGGAAAACAATAGTTAATTTTCTTAAGATATCTAAGAAACACTTAATAGTCTTGGCAAGTTTATCCTTACCAGCTAAAGTGCCTATTAAATACTTTAGGATATCGATATTTCTCACTTGCTTGACATTCTTATTTAGTTCACTTGGAATAGGAGTCTCTGATTGTTCACAGACAGTAGCATCTTCTTCATCTGTTTCTAGAGCTTGTTTTTCCATATTGTTTTTAACCAGCACTGGAACTGGAGAGCCTCTAGTTGCCATATATTGCAATATTTTAGTTTTCTCAGTAGTATAATATATTATTAAATAAGCTAAAGTTTATGGCAACAACACTTATATAAAGTAATGTTGTACAATCATCGATTAAGTGATCCATAGAGTTTCCAGTGGAAATTTCGCGATGAGTTTCCCATTTGTAGCAAAAAGCACTATAAAATTTCGGCCCGATTTTGCCCCGATATATAAGCTAATCTCAAAAGCTAGGAAGATAACAAGTTCATGGTCTTGTGTAATGTTGGATACGTGAAAAAACAATAGTTGGACTAATCAATAATAGTGTCAGTAGTTGAATATTATTGATAAAAAATGTTTTAAAAAAGAATATTTAGCGCCGCCTGGTTTCGATCCAGGGACATCAGGGTTATGAGCCCTGCGCGCTTCCACTGCGCCACGGCGCTGATAATTCAGTGGCATTATGTTCCTTAAGCAAAGGCCTAATCTTCACTAAAGGTTTTGAAATTGAAAGAAATATAGATTATTACTGCTGACAGAAATGCACTTATAATAGAACTGTTTGATCACATATTGACGAAAATAAACGCATAAATAGTCGTCTATCTTTTATCATTCGAGAATTGCCTTTTCGCAATTAGTTTGTGTAGTTTCAAATTACTAACAATGTACCAGCCTAAAAGTCCGATGATCTACCTCATCAGTGTTCTCCTCACGATATTACAGTGCTGTAGCGCTCACAGTGAGCTAGCCCGTCCACTTAGTGATTATTTAACAAATACGACCGGAATGACTAACACCAGTAATGTTACTGTAACGACCGGGCGACTGGCCATCGGTAACCCCAGCTATCTCTGGGCCAACAACCCTATGGCTAATCAAACATTTATGAATGAGTCTGAGGTGGCCAACATTGAGCTGGACGCCGAAGGTATTAGAGCGTTCACGGAGCAACTTAATAAGAATCTGCTTAGTGATCAGTCTGGTAATAAATTGTTGCGTAGAGATGGGCAGCTTTATTCTGTTGCAGAAGTCAATGGCATTGTTGCAGCCATGTTGGGTATTTCTACTAATATAGTGACCAGAGACGAAGAGGAGTGTAGAGGTCAGTATAAGCATGGCTTCACTAATACACTTAAGAGGTTCTTTTTCCATGATGATTCAGCATTAAAAATGAACTGGAAGGAGGCACTGTGGTCAACTGCCACTTGGTTCATTCATGATATATCAGGATGGGCCCAAGAGGTATTGGCCTTTATTGACACGGTTATGAGTGGTTCCACAAAGAAGGCTTGCAACGGAGCGTTTAACTGGGTAAATGTCAATGACGAGGATGGTAAAACATACACTTATGCGGTGTCTGTTTCACCGTGGACATCAGGTAAAAACTGTGATACTACAGCCAGAAATGAAGTGCTTCAAGAAGCCTTTGCACTAGCAGAATCTGAGGCTCATATTGAAGACGCTACAGGGTGGTGTACTTCCCTCACACATAGTGGTACATGGCATGTCGACGTACGTATTATGCGTTGGGAAGAGGGATACTTCTGTGATTCTCTATTAGCTAATATTCAATGTGAGAGCTTTGATTTCTGAACATTTATCCAGATGTAATGAGCATTGAGTCCATGTGTACTAAGGAGATAGTAACACGAATAACTGCGATTACCTGTTAAGGTAAGTTGAGTATTCTAGTAATAATGTAAAGATACATTAGGGCCAGTCAAGGTAAACTAGTTAAATATTAAATGTATAAGGTAATATAGAGAGGGTTTGATTACTCAAGGAAGGTGTTAGAAGTTTGTGAACTAAAGGGTTAAAATCGTTAGCTAAGTCACTGTTAGTTGACAAAGAAGCCGTTTTTGGTTAGAGATCAAGTTATGCGATAATTTATTTGAGTATAAGTCTCTCCTCTTATTAAAGTGTAAAGTATAAATGATTAATATACAACAACATAAGAAATAGTTTGGAGCTAACGATTACAACCCTTCGGGTTAATTTCCATATTTAGTGGATCATAATATCAATAATTGTCAATAATACATTTAAATTATCATCTAGTGTGATTCCTATAAAATTTTGTCATTAGTTGTAGACATGTTGTAACGATGATTTGATTAAGTTGTTATGGATTAATATATTTTCTCCAATGAGTATTTAAAATATATATAAAGTAAATAATAATGTGAAAAACTAATTCTCAGATCATGGAAAATGTAGCCCTCTTTAAATGTTTATTTTCCTCGAACTTCCAACCAAGTTGTGTTGTGTTATGTTCTACTGTGTATTCTATGTATGCACGATCATTTCAATAGTTTTTATTTTCACAACGAAACTAATACTTATTTCATATTATTTTCGTATCTTATTTGGTGAGTTTCTTCTTACACGTCCAGTCATTTCTATAATAGGAAACATATTCCAAATATCGACGCATCTTGCGGTTGTATTACATGTTTTGTGTCCTATATGCTCTTATTCTCATTTTAACGGTTGATCGATCATTTTTACATACCCGACATAAAAGTATTGGCTATTTCTAATCCAAACTTCGAACAGTCTTATGATTCAGTCTTTCACTCTTTAATTGTGGAATCGTAAATTCTTGAATGTTGAACCCACATTAAGATGAAAAAATAATTAAATATTATGTTGTAATTGTTCAAACTATAATAATGAAGAATGCTCACACCAGTTTACAACTAAGGAGATTATTCCCCACATTAATTAAACAAGCGAGCATTCCCCTCTTTAACAATCTACAACATCTCTCTTCATTGAAGTAACCTCAGTTCTAAAAATATCAAACGATATACTGGAAATCGCAATGCAGAGTACAATGACCTTTCACACAACTGCAGAATCTCCGATTACACCAAGTGTCTAACCACCTCACTACTTCCAAAAGTGACCCCACATTGATCAACTAAAACCTGGAGTAGAAGGGATAGTACTACAGTTAACCATCATGAACAGGAATGCCAGCCTATAGTGCCTATTAGTATTTCATCAAAATGCATGGAAAAAATAACAATGTTGCATCGCTTCTACGATGTTTTCTGTGCAATTATATTAAAATCGGCTGATTTTTGAAGCGCATTTTCCCCACCACTCCATATAGAAAGTTGGTGCCATTGTCGAGGATTTTCCGGTAAAAATGTCAGTAAAGAGTATAGGGTATGTAGGATGGTAGTGGGTTGAGTGACTGTTGTGTATCTGATTTGAAAGATATAAATACTGAGTTTTAGTTGTGAATGATTCATGTTATCAATCTTCTTTCTCTATTCTAATTTATCTTATATGTATATTATAAAAAACTATCAATTACAAATATAATTACATTGAATCAATATTATTCTTAATATGTTTCAAGAAGAAGAAAATACTGTTTCCTTAGGAAACCTAGATAGCTCTCAATCTATCATAAACACTCCAGAATACAAGGCAGATCAATCCTCTTTTGATGTCTTGAAATCTTCTCAAACTCCAGATGATGGTTATGAAATTCCAAAGAAACCAGCTTCCGCTTACTTTGTCGTTTCTTTCTTCTGTCTATTAATCGCTTTTGGTGGTTTCATCTTTGGCTGGGATACTGGTACCATTTCTGGTTTCGTCAATCAACCTGATTTCTTAAGAAGGTTCGGTCAAATAAATGGTTCCGGTGTACCATACTTATCCAAGGTTAGAATGGGTTTAATAGTCTCTATTTTCTGTATCGGTTGTGCCATTGGTGGGTTAGTATTCTCTAAATTCGGTGACAATTACGGTAGAAGAATTGCTCTGGTTATTGTCACGTCTGTCTACGTTGTCGGTCTAATCATCTCTATCTCTTCTGTCGACAAATGGTACCAATATTTCATCGGTAGAATTATCTCTGGTATGGGTGTCGGTGGTATTGCCGTCTACTCCCCAATGCTAATCTCTGAAGTTTCTCCAAAACATTTAAGAGGTACTTTAGTCGCTTGTTACCAATTAATGATCACTTTAGGTATCTTCTTAGGTTACTGTACTAACTATGGTACTAGATCATACAACAATTCTGTTCAATGGAGAGTTCCATTAGGTTTAGGTTTTGCTTGGGCTCTAGCCATGGTTACTGCTATGTTCTTTGTACCAGAATCTCCACGTTACTTAATTGAAAAAGGTTTAATCGAAGAAGCTAAGCGTTCCATCGCCATGTCCAACAAGGTTTCTGTCGAAGACCCAGCTGTCATTGCCGAAGTTGATTTATTATCATCTGCTGTTGAAGCTGAAAGAGCTGCTGGTTCCGCCTCTTGGATGGAACTATTTACTCCAAAGGGTAAGGTTTTACAAAGAGTTATCATGGGTATGATGGTTCAAACTTTACAACAATTAACAGGTGCAAACTACTTCTTCTACTATGGTACTACTATCTTCAAGTCTATTGGTTTAGAAGATTCTTACCAAACTTCTATTATTATCGGTATTGTGAACTTTGCTTCTACTTTTGTTGGTATCTACTTTGTTGAAAGATTTGGTCGTCGTAGATGTCTGTTAAGTGGTTCCATTGCCATGACTGTCTGTTTCGTTGTCTACGCTTCTATTGGTGTTACTAAGTTGAACTTTGGTGCAGGCAAAGAACCTGATAAGAGTGCTGGTAATGCTATGATTGTCTTCACTTGTTTCTTCATCTTCTGTTTTGCAACTACCTGGGCTCCAATTCCTTTCGTCATAGTCTCTGAAACTTTCCCATTGAGAATCAAGGCTAAGGGTATCGCCATCTCTGTTGCTGCTAATTGGTTCTGGAACTTCTTAATCGGTTTCTTCACCCCATTCATTACTGATGCTATTAACTTCTACTACGGTTACGTCTTCATGGGTTGTCTATGTTTCTCATGGGTCTACGTCTTCTTCTTCATTCCAGAAACTAAGGGTCTATCCTTAGAAGAAGTCAACACCATGTGGGAAGAAGGTGTTTTACCATGGAAATCTTCCCAATGGGTTCCACCATCTCAAAGAGATGCCGACTACGACGTTAACGCCTTGGCTCACGATGACAAGCCATTCTACAAGAGAATGTTCTAAACTCAACTACTTTAATATTTTATGACAAAACTTTCTCTATTCTCTCTTAATTAATAAAAATTATACTACTTACTTTTATATACTAATGAAGTTTCAAAAACTACAATAATCTGCTTTCAAACTCTGTTTATATTTACTGACATTACTACATTTCTATATAGTTGTCATTTGTCAACCCGGACTTTCAAATCTTATTACCCTGGTAAAAATATATATTATAAAGATAAGGGTCATTTGAGATGAGGCTGATCCTTTACATAAAAGATAAGAATGTCAATAAAAGTTACACAACAACAAAACTAAGAATAACAAATAATACAACAACAAACCAACATATATATACATATACATATACTATAATGAGAATACCGTATGCGATTTTCAACTCGAGAAATTTATGGTCTTCATTTTCAACCATTTTTGATATCGAGAATGAATTGCCTCCCCCTCATTGTCCAATAGATCTACCAAGTACATGCCGGAATAGTACGATCATACCTGATACCTGCTGTTTTGAGTACCCAGGTGGCGTGTTTTTACAATCACAATTCTGGAATTATAAACCTAGTAGGCCAGATTTAAACTCAACGCAGATTGTAAGCGAATTAGGTCCCTTAGATTCTTTTACAATTCACGGTCTATGGCCAGATAATTGTGATGGTTCCTTTGAACAGTTCTGCAGCCATGAATTATTTATCGACAATGTTTATAATCTACTTCATTCAGGTGTTTTCCAGGATAGTGAAAAGTTATTTGATGATATGGATTTATTGTGGAAGAGCAATGTTGTGGGTCAAGATGAATCACTTTGGATCCACGAATTCAATAAGCATGGTAGTTGCATTAAAAATTTGTATTCTGAATGCTATAAGAGGTGGGGTTTAGAATCTAAAATTTCTGGTGTAGATAACGATGAAAATTATTGGAATCAAAGAGGTGTAATTGATTATTTTAATACGTCAGTTACTTTATTTAAAGGGTTAGATACATTTAAGATATTAAAAAAACACAATATTGTACCAAGTATTGGTAAGACATATTCTAAGGATGAAATCGAGGAAGCCTTAAAGGGTGAATTCAATAATCAAGAAGTGTTTATAAATTGTGATGGAAACAATGTAATTAATGAGATTTGGTATTACCATTTATTACAAGGTTCCTTTTTAAATTCTAACTTTATTCCAATTTCTGTGAATGATCTTGGATCCAGGAAACCATCCTCTAGGTGTCGTCCTGATGGTATCAAGTACTATCCAAAGGGCTATTTCCCTAAAGGTAGTAACCCTAACCCACCAAATGGTAGAAGAGGAAGAATAGGTACTTTAAGATTAACCCATACTGAAAGTCAAGATAACGCTGGTTTTATTATTAAGAATGGCCATTGGATGACAAAGGATACCCCTGCTAATTTCGAATTAATAAAATCGCCATTTGGAAATTATAATCTAAAATCAAGGCTAGGATATTGTGCTATTGATACTGATAGCGAGTTCTCTTGTCATTATAAAAATATTCAAGAGGCCAGTCAATTTGAATATGATGAAGAAGCTCATCTTATCGGATACTCCAACAATAACCAATGGGGTTCTGATATTAAACCTAAAGATACGAAACAAAGTAAGTTGTTTATTACAAATGACAATGATGAATTAAATTATAAGTACAAGTTACAAATGAAGTTTATAGCGTTATGAATTAATGACTTTATATATACAAATAAATCTATCTATTGATCTCTCTTCTTTGAGAATAATAAATTAGCTGTCTTATCGTCTACAATTGAAAACGGGCGTTCAACAGTGGGAGATGAAATGAATTCTTGATTCTTGTAATTTTGAATATCATTATTACCATATTTATCTCTTGTTTGATAACTGTTACTTCTACTACCACTATTGCTGCGATTGAATTCATTATTGTTCACATCATTATAGTAGTTTATATTATCGGAATATGAAGATGCAGATGCGGATGTAGCTCTTGTATATGGCCTATCCGATATTGTGTTACTATTTGTCAACTCAATTACTTGTAATTTATTCTCTAGATGTGATAATTTATCGAATAATTCTAGGTTTCTCATCTTTTCATTATTAAGATTAATCTTCAATGATTGTATATCTGTTTGTTGTCTATATATCATATCTTTTAATGAAGTAATTTCGTTAAGTAAACCAGCGTCGTTTCTATTGTTATAATTCAGGCTATTATTATTCTCCGACATCATTGGAGCTCCCCTAGAGTTCATGTAGGACATCGATGACGAAGGTGGAGCAGGATAAGCTAGGCCCGAAGGTATTCTAGAATTAAAGTCTGTAGAAGAAGAGGATGGCAGAGGAAGTTCACCTCTAAGTTGTTGTCGAAGAATACTATCACTAGTGTCTCTACCGATATTTATATTGCTCTCTGCAGGGTTATTGTTCCTTGCGTTAATGGGGCTAGAGTTCAAGTAACTGCTTCCCTTTTGACCGATTTTGGTGTTCTTGAACATCTTCAACGGGGAGGAATTCTTATTCTCGAGTTCTTCCATTCTCTTCATTTGTTCCTGATGTTGTCTCTTCAGAAAATGCAAAGTGTCTTCATTTTCCGGTCTCTTGAAGAACTCTTGTATATCATTAGATTGTTCACCAGAGTGTATAATATTGGATCTCTGGATGTTATCGTCCATTTTATATATTTTTGGTTTATCCTGATCCCTTGGATTCTATAAAATGATATTCAAAACAATTTCACTATATTTGTTTATTATTTACAAATATTTTCGTGATGCTTTTGCTTTGTGATTATTTAATTTTTTTAAACCTAGACGCGTCTGTTATAAATTATCTAATAGTTTGATTCTAGACATTTAGGCACAGAAATACATACTTGCAGTAACTCTTACAATTACTGTACGAAATATGCACTTTAGAATGATTCTTAACATATTAACAGAAACATGTGAACTTGTGTAATACATAACTATACTTAAATATGCTCTACAGCACCGTTAATACATACTTGTATACAACCCTAGGGTTACAACACACATTCCACAACCCCACCCAATTATAGTGCAACCCCACGGGAATAAAAATTCAAGCCCTATAATTGAGGGTTCTTTTTTATTTTAATGATTTACGCAACCCTATTTATTTTTGTAATTAACCCTAATATACGCAGAAATTCTAGAACGGGCCATTTTTTCTATAATTAAAATGATACGATAATAATGAAATATCATGTAAGAAATGAAACAACTGGCACCTGATCCAGATTTAATCTTGTAACTGTAAGTTATATTTAGAAAAGGTATATTTGTATTATTAACTGATAAATTAACATAAGTTATAGTTTCGTGTTATATTAATTTGAAATTTTTTACTTAGTCGTCCACCACCTTTTAGGATTCTCAGGAAATTTATACGTAATTTGATCTCCGTTAATATCAGCCACCTTGATTAGATCAAGTTAGGAGTTTTAATTGATTCTGTTATTTTTAATTTAATTTAATTTTAAGTTTTAATAATAAAACAAGAACATAATCGATATACGTTTCCTTACTCATAATTTATTCTGTTTCTTTACTAGAAGCAGCTAACAATTTCAAACATACATTATTTAAAATATTAAATTCAAAATAATGAGCAATATTACTGCTAGTGATATACCTAGTATACCCTTCAAGATGGGACCAAATAGTATATCCACGCCATCAAGGATGGTCACGGATTTCGTTGATCTAAATGCATCAGAATACCACATAGATAACCTGAAGTATTGTCGCAATATATCATCTTTAATTAACGATTATTCAATAACTTCATTAACAACCGCATCACAACCACAACATTCTCCACTGGCATTAGGATCAGCCTCTTCTACAACGTCTGATCATTCATCAAATGTATCAAATTACAATAATATCTTAATATTCGATCTCTCTCCAAACGAATCGACAATCCCTTCACTGTTCACAGTGTCATCTCCTGCATCATCTTTATCAGCATTATTATTCAATAACAATAAATCATCGCTACTACTATCTCAGAGACAAGTTTACAAGTTTCATTTAAATCTACCTAGTACATTACTTAGGAGAAATAATTTTAAGTTCGAAAACTTACTACAAATTACATTCACTGACGAGAAAAGAAATAAACTGCTAAGTTTAATCAATAACTCTAACGTATTCATATTTTTTGATAAGTTTTCAAAATTGTCCCATTGTTCGGTCCAAACTTATTCTCTAATACGTAAGTTTGAAAAATTCTTAAAATCTATTAATATACCAAACTACGAACTAATACTATTATCCTTAGAGAATAGTCCAAATGAAAGTAACAACACAGATAGTAATTACTTGGATCCACAGATTCAAAACAACGCAGTAAACATTTTACATTTCCAAAACAAGAAGAAAAATCTTATTAAAAACAGAAGCGGTCTACAGAATTTCAATTTAACCATTACGATACCCAAGAACTCTGCAGGTGGTGCTTTTGTCAGATCAATAAAGAAGGACTCGATTCATTACTCACCAGACTCATTACAGAAATATTTCAGCTTTAAAATACCGCAAGAAATTGAATTAAATGATCAATGCTTACCTGTTTGGTTAAGAAATTATACAGACAAGACAAAAGTTGATAAGATACTGTTAAAATTGCTAGAAAGTTTTGAACTATTAGAAGATATCGAAATTAAAAGATTATCACTTTGTCTGAACAATAAAGAAGACACTGAATTAAAATCAAAGGACATTAATAGCATCCCTGATTCTGATTTAAATAACTTACAATCATCAGAATCATACCATAAGATTTATTCTTTGTCCCATTTACAGAAAAGATTCAAGAAATCAAAATCAGATAGCAAATTAATCAGTAGTTTCATTTCTACTACTCCATCAACACCTTCTATAACTCCAAGGGATACAACCCTTATAAAGAAGAAAAATAATTTGACGGGGTTAGCATTACCACCATTAGTTATATCGACGGCTGTTGACGTTTTTGATAGTAAATCGAAAAATAGTTCGAACTCAGAAAGTAATAACCTAAGCAGTGGTAACAGTGAAACTTTACTAACTCCATTATTCAATTATGAAGTATCTCAAGGTATTCAATCTTTTAACAAAAATAGATACTCGAATATTTTGCCTTATGAACATTCAAGAGTTAAATTGCAATACTCCCCTATTATTTACAATCAAAACAATAGTAGTTTAAGAGCCCCTAATAACACGAAGGATAAATGCAACAACGAAACCGCTTTAAATACCACTTCATCTCAAGATGAAAATGCATCTCCAACTTCTGCAACAAGTTCAAGTTCAAGTTCAAGTTCAACATTAAACAGAAAGAGAAAAAGCAACTCTTACTTCTCTTTAAATTATGTCCCACAATACAATCCGTCATACTTGGCATCGAAGAACTTAGTGTCACCAACATCATCAATATCATCTTGCACTTCATCTCCATCTTCAAACCTAGAAAATGAAGACGGCTCCATTTCTAATTTAAGATCTGATACAAGTGAAGTTAATATCAAGAACTTAATAAGCTCATCCGAAGAACCATCCGATATACCATCCATGGGTAGTTCCCCAATTCTTCGTGCAAAATCATCGAAATTATCAGCTACTGCTGTTCCAACAATAGTCTGTGACAAACCAGAAGGCCCTACAGATAAACTCGAAACCCGCGACACTGAGCCACCACAATTTAATGATTACTTCAATGCTAATTATTTGGTTTTACCACAAATTAATCCAGATTTTAAATATATTGCTACTCAAGCGCCTCTACCAAGCACCATTGATGACTTTTGGAAAGTTGTCATGTCTAATAAAATTAAGGTTATTTTGTCATTGAACTCAGACGATGAGTTACAGTTGAAAAAATGGGATATCTATTGGGGCAGTACATACAACAAGAACAATAGTACTTATACCATCAATTTAATTAAACATGTCACCAATATCTACAACTTAGATGGTTGCACTTTAAGAATCTTCCAGGCTTTAAAGAGGAATGGCTCATCAGAGGAATACTGTATCGTTTATCAATTACAATATTCGAAATGGCTAGATTCATGCAGTATCGATATGGGTGACCTCCTAAAGTTATTCAAGATAAAAAATTATTTGGTTAGTGCTCCAATTAAATTTCTATCTAAATTAGAATTACCAAGTGAAATATTAAGTGAACTTACAAACTTACAAAAGAATTGCGTCAATTTCCGTAAATCAAATATGTGCGGTAGTGCACTCAATAAGAATATTCCTCTCTTAGTTCATTGTTCAGCTGGGTGTGGTAGAACTGGTGTTTTCATCACATTAGATTTCTTAATCAACATTTTATCGAAGGGTAAGAACAAGTCAAATAGGATTGATGTTTGGAATATGAATCAAGATTTAATTTTTATCGTTATTAATGAATTGAGAAAACAGAGATTGTCCATGGTCCAAAACTTGACTCAATTCATTTCATGTTACGAGTCAATGTTGAGATATTTCTCCATTTTAAAAAGTAAATCAGAAAGAGAAATATCAAAAGGGTTAGCAATTTAAGCCTCAATCATGCATATACTTTTTATCTATACTTGCATACAATACCCCTTTATAAATCCTTTTTATTCATGCGCTAATATATATCATGCCTCCTACGCAAAAATCATCTTTAATGGTATAATACGCCTCATTTAATTTAAATATAATTTTCAAATCTTCAAAGAGGCTTATATTCTTAATGAAAATGTAGTTTAATACTTTATTTATTATATTAATATATAAAAATGTCTATTGCTGTGGCTTAATAGTTAAGAACAACTGTAGGCTTTCTAATAATCCAGGGTTCACTGTGTTTAATAATTCATTATATCTTTGAATACCTAATGCTTCCTCTAAATAATTTAGAGTTTGGCTAATGAATTCCTTAATACCAATGTTATGCACATAATCATTATTCTTTAATAATTCATGATGTCTCAACTGTTCATTACTCAATGGATAATATGCTAATGATTGCTCTGTGACAATATCGTTCAAATGGTATTTTTCACAGTCACCGATGCTATTTTCATTAATTTCTTCTAACATTTCTATCCAAATAGCCAAAATGACTTCAAAATCACCTAGAATAGTTAGCATCTTAGTTCTCAATAAACTTGAAATACCTAACATATGAACCTTCTTTAATTTTGGATCATAGATTTCCTTGAAAGAAACGACCCAGACAGATAAAAACTTTTGTACAACATCTTCAAATGCAATATCCTTAAAGATGACCTTCTTTTCCCTTAGAGGAAATTGTGCGTTTTCAATCATTGTAGGTAACGATTGATGATAATTGGATAAAAATTCTAGCAATGCATCTGGATTGAAATAACTGATTCTAGCAATTACTTGTAATATTTGTCCACATTGGTAAGAGGATAAAGACTCCTCTAAGAAAAGACTGTCAGATAATGCCTTTAGAACACCTGTTTGGTAGAAATTTGTAATTAATAAACTTTCATAATCTGATTCATTGGATAAAATTAAGATTTCCCAAATTTCCAGAATTAGTTGGAACGAATCTTCTCTTAGAGTTAACAAGTATTTAGACATATCTTCAAATACCTTCAATAATGCTTCTGAAGCAAAGAACTGACTTTGACTTAATATTAAAGAGTAACTTTTTACAATTTCCAATAATGTAGGTAAAATTTCAGTTCTTGAGTTGATTGCATACTCTAAATATGGTAATATTTCGACGAATTTTTCGTCAAAGTTATTATGCTCTTTGATAGAATAGTTTTGCAACAGAGATCCCCATAGTTCAAAACCATCTTCATTTAGAAGTTGGTATTGTGGTGAAGCAGGATCACATGCAACTGATACTAAAGGAATTGCAATTTCCCAAGTTAGATATGAATAAGATCCTAAAGATGATACTAGATGCCTTAATAATCTTAATAATGCATTAGATAAAATAGTTTCTGACACGTTGTTAGTTGAAATTTCCCAGAGGTTTGGAATAGCTTGCAATATTTCAATTAATAAATCTCTGTTCAAGAGTGGTTTAGTTTGAATAATAATATCACTCAAAGTATTTAGAACATACAATCTAGTTTCTGTCAAAGAGACTGCTGGTAATATTTCCCTTAACAACAAAGTTACTGTATCATTCAAATAAGGTTCAAAAGTATCTTTATTAAAATTCCAGTCATCAACCATTGTTCTTAAAGATTGTACTACGGTTAGTAACACAACTTTATCCTTTTCTGAAGCTAAGATTTCTCTAAAGAATTTGTAAATTAAACCTTTACTAGCTTCTGAACATTTGATTGTAGACCATTCGTTTATAATTAGTGCTACTCTTCTTTGGATAAGTTTTAATTGATCTGCATTAACACTAGTATTTGTAGCCTCCGGTAAGAAAACTTGAGCTAACAATGTATCGAAATCAACTGCTTCACTAACTGCACTAGCACTCAATTGAAAACTAGCATAAATTGCATCCTTCTTTAAGAAATCATTGAGAGAGTTAGTTAGAGTGGATGCCTCATTCTCAATCTTATTAAGTAAGTATGGTACTAATAATTGTGAAAAGTTGTTAATCAAGTCTTGGAAGAAGTTTTCTGCACATGGTCTAATTTGGTACTCATAACTTGTCAACAATTGTTCATTAATCCATTCTTCTGGATCAATAAACCAATTTTCTAATTCGGAAGGTCTTATCTTCAAATACCAATTCATTAAGATATCAACTAATTTTCTAATTAAGTCTTCATTTAGAAATTCGATGTTTATTTTCTGAATAGCCTCCTCGATACTCATTTTATCACTTCTTGCCTTCATAGTAATAACATTTTTCTTGTTAACGAAATCAATTACTCTCTTTAACAGTAAGATACCTCTGATAGTAGTTTGCTCCCAAAAGTCACCAGTAACCTCTGAATTTTCAGAGTAAACTGCTGGTGCTTTTTCAAATATTAATTTTGTGTATGCAATAAGGATTTGTGTTGAACATGGTAATAATATAAAGTTAGCTGGTGAATCTGTTACAATGTTATAATACAGTTTACCGTAACACTTGATGAATTTTTCATATACTGGAAATTTACCAAAGTTATCTTGGTTATTGATTAACAATTCAAAATGACCAATTGTTAATTTTATGAATTCTGATACAGATTCATCTTTCTGAGGTCTTTCATAACCTTCACAGACGATTCTTCTTAAAACTTTTAAAGCTAGATATGAAATTTGAAGCTTTGTTAAGTTATCAGAGTAATTCGATTTACTATTAATATCAGATAAGGACGAGGAAGTCCATTCATCAAAAGATTCTAGATATATTCTAACTATTAGAGGGAAGATTAATGGTACTTTACTTTGCATGGCTGGTTTACACCTACCAATTCTTGCAGTACCTAGGATCTTTATAATTTGATTTGTGTGTATCAAAATGTTGTATAGTTTAACGTGATCTTTCCTGACATGCTCGTTTTCTAATAACTGCTTCAAAGATTCAAATAGAGTAGGCCATTCAACTGGGAAATCTAGACGTGCAATCTTAGATGCAGCTTGTGCGTTTTGAATACATAACTGGTTATTTTGTTCATTAATCAGATCAAATAATCTCGATCTAATGGATATTTTTTCATCCTTATTAATAGCATGTATCCTAGTAGATCTCCAGTATTTGTCTATACCGTTCTTGAATTGAATTACGGCTAACCATCTGATCTGCAAAGAGTTTGATAACTCTAAATAGATGGATTGTAATATATAATGAAAACCAGATTGTGTTTCCCACTCTTTTAATTGTTGTTCAGCTAACCTTTGAACTGGAGAACCGGCATGTTGTGGGTTGCTTGCCTGTTCCAATGTATCTACAACATTCGATTCTGTCAAATTTGTTCCGTAATAATTTGACATTATTATACACTGTGTAGCGTTTGTATTGTTTAATTAATTATTAATAGTATCAGATTGATATTAGTCGTTAATAGTATTGTACTAGATTTTTATGAACCTTTGTAAATGACCCTTCAATGTTAGTCAGATCCTTTTTACAGTTTAACTTTTGAATATTCAGGATGTTCAAGCCCTTGTGCAATTTTAGCGGAAACCGAAAATTTTTCTTAGAGTAGGAACTTAGGGTATGTATAGTGCCACTATATAATGATAAAAGATATATAAACGTTGCATTAACTAAGCTTTATGTATTAATGAAAGAGTTTGTTTTTGTGCAATTTATCGTATTATATTACAGTTTATATCAAAGTCAATATATATTGTTCCAAAAATAAAGGTATTACATAAAATAATCATTATGGGAGTGTAAAGGTAGGTAGGAAAAAGTAAGCGAGAACGTAGTCATATGGGACTAGTTTATACATATATATGCTAATGATATTCTCAATTGAAGAGAAGTATAACTTCGATTGATTATATTCCTCACTGAAACCCATAATTTGGTCCGATTAAATCTGACAACATTGCTATGCGAGGTATTTATACACGTTTAAGCGGCCCAACGGTGTGCTTCATCGTCACCAGACCAAGTATGTTCGACATAACCTAATTCTTCCTTAACTCTTTTGACGGTAGCCGGATTACCCATATTCTTACCTAAATTATCAGATATCTTAATTGCGTGGTTACCATTTACATCTAATAACTTGATAACAATATTTAATGGTTCACTCTTTGCTGAACTATCTGATTTTAATTGGAAATCGTTAGTGAAATTAGTACCAATACCGAAGGAGGCAATTAAACCATTGTCATGGGCAACCTTACCGTATTGAATAGCTTTTTCAACATTTAGTGAATCTGAGTAACAGATAACCTTCTTGAATTTTGGTAATTTAAGAACGTCATGATAATGATGTGCGATCTTTTCAGTATATTTAGTTGGGTCACCGGAATCTTGTCTAACACCTACGTAAGCATCAGAATATGGAGGAGTGAAAGTCTTTAAGAAATCATCTGTACCAAATGTATCGGTTAAAGCTAAACCAGCATGTTCTGGACCAAAAGTATTGATCCAGTAATCCATAGCGTCCTTGTTACCATGTATATAGTCATCAGTTAAAGATGCAATACCCATGATCCATTCATGAGCAACAGTACCAATTGGTCTAACGTTGTAATTCTTGGCAAATAAAACATTTGAACTACCTAAGAAAATTTGAGAGTACTTTTCCTTATTTTCATTGACAGCTTCCATTATACCTCTTAAAACTAAATCCTGAGTATGGAAAGATCTACGACGTCTAGTACCAAACTCACTAAATTTTAAACCATTTTCTAATAATTGAAGAGCTTTCTTTTTAGAGTTTTCAACTTGACCTTCGTATTCCCAGTCAGTATCAACAAATTTGAAATAAGCTTCAGAGACAAGAGCTAATAATGGAATTTCAAAGAGGATGGTATCCTTCCATAAACCGCTAATTAGTAAATGAATATTATATCTTTGTTCACCGTCTACCTTTCCAATACTTTCAGTTTCGAATTTTATTTGCTCGTTTGGATTTAGTTTAAGTTCATCACTACTGATATAATCAATATAAGCCTTTGGTAGAAATGAGATTTCTCTCTTTAAATATTCTATTTCTTCCTTGGTAAAATGCATGGTCTCTAAAAATCCAATTTGCTCACGTAACCAATTGATAGCAGCCTCATTAAATGTCATCTGACTAGATCTGTTCGTATATTTGTATGTGACATGAGCAGTTGGGAAATTTAAAAAAACTGCAGCATGCATTGTTAATTTATACATGTCTGTGTCCAAAAGGGAAGTAATAATTGGTTGAGACATTCTTACTGAATTTATTTGATACGTATCTGGAATTTATATTGGATATTAAGAGTAAATTTCACTTTTATAGTCCTATCAGGCTGTCAAAATGTATCAGTGAAAAGGGGTAAAACTAATAAAATAATTGGTCAATTGTAAAGAAAATTAAAAAAACGTCAATATAATAATAATAACTATATCTTATTGATATGTACTCAATTTATATAGAATCCTTCAAAGTTAACTTGCTCTAATTTAAGTTCACACATCTGTCATCATATATGCATATTAATTCTTATATAACCTGTCGTCCAATTTTCGAGCACTTTTTCGCTTCAAAAAAACAGTCATGTGACTTTGCGGTAATATCCAACGTATGATGCGATTTGGAAGCAACATACGATATATATTAAGTCATTTATATAATTAATATATTGACTGATGTGTTTCTGTTTGTTTTGTTAATGTACAACGTTTATTAAACTTTTGAAATTATATTCATGTATATATCTATATCCGCAATTATATTTATGTTAGAGCCTTTATGACATTATCGAATAATGTCTCCATTGGAATATTTTGAATATTTTCAAACATGTTGGTGAAACTATTCATGTTAATCGATTTACCGTTCTTGCGGCTACCACTAATGACTTCCATCTCGATGTCTTCATCTTCTTCGTTGTTGGTGGACTCTTTGATACTTTCAATATCGAGCTTGTTCTTCTTGCGGGATAATTCTCTTAGTTGGTCTAAGTAGTTATTGCTTCTTTCGTTAGAACCGGTGTTATTAGAGCTTTCTAGATCTTCATCGTTCGCTATTAGGTTGTTGGTGTTACCAGCTAGACCATCTAGGATACCTTCTCTGTTGACTTCGTCTGACATTTCAGTGCTGACAGTAGTACCAACAATACCAAATCTTGATTGTGTATCTATGAAAATGAAATCGGTATCATGGTTCCAACCGATCCAGGAGATATATTCATCATGAACAAAACTGTCCAATTTTTTAGTTAGGCCTGCATTGAAAATTATAATATTGGATTTATATTTAATTGAATTTGTGTCCTTATCATCATCTACTCTTTGATTTATGACAATAGCTAATTTTTCACTCTTTTCATCGCAAGCAATTAATCTATCCAAATGGCCATTCTTGTAAATACCGTCAACGTATGGATATAAGTCAAAACCATTTACAATTTTACCCATTAATAAATCAATGACATTTAAACTTGTCTTAGTAGCAACAATCAAATTAGTTTCACCAATCAATTTAATGGCTTGGATCTCTGAATCTAAAGTAAATTCGCCAGTAGTGTTGACATGATCATCATCTGAGTTTTCAAATTCTAATCTCTTGAAGTTTTCAAAATCAAGGATTTGCAATTTATCATCGAAACCATGGAATATTAAACTACCATCACGAGACCAAGCTAGAGAAACAGAGTTACTGAAATTTATAAAGTTTGGCATCAATAATTTCTTTAAACACCAATTCTTTTCCATAGTGTCAAATGCCCAGTATTTCATACCACCGTTGTTATCAGTAGTTAGACAACCGATACCATTAGAGACAGCCTTTGGAGCAACAATAATCTTAGTGACGGGAACACCAACACCATGTGGGTTTAAAACCTTAGTCTTTAGAACCCATTGGCTTGAATCAGTTTCGGAACGAACCCAGAACTTTAAGACATGAGATAAATCCTTAGAGGACATTAAATCATCTGGTGGGAATTCAACTTCGTAACTTATTAACCATTGACCATCTTGGGTAACCTTGATGGTTTGTACTTCAGGGTCACGAATGTTTAATTCTTCTCTGACCTTACCCATACTGTTACTCATACCGTCGGTTAAGTATTGGAAAGAAACTTGTTCATTTTTGTAGAAATCAAAAGTTTGTAAAGCAGATTGATGTGGGATGTAAAGTTGTTTAGTCTGTGGGTTTAATTCAATTGCAGTAGTGAAATCTTGTCTCTTGGCTTTTAATAACTTTCTCTTTTGCTTCTTTTTTGAGATATTTATTTGAGTATTTGATTTAATCATAGAGATTGGTTGAATGGTATCCTTAATTGGAGAGCTGAAGAATGGTAAAGGACCAGTAATAGATAACTTTGAAGTTAAATCAGCTGAGTTTAAAACGACCAAATGATAATCTGAATTACTTTCATTTTCGGTCATTTGTAATGCTAAAGCGTAGTATTTACCGACAGTTTGAATATCGACAATGACACCATTTAAACGTGGTAAGAATTGTTGAACATTAGTAGATAATTGCCAGAAATTTAAAACTTTTTCCCAACCACCAGATAATAGATAAGAACCATCGTTAGTGAATGTTAATGATAGTACTGAATCGATATGCCATTTCAATAATCTATTTTGTAAATCTGATAAAGTTGTGATACTGATAACACCGGATGCGAAACCTAAGGCTAATTGAGATGCTGAATTGTTGATAGCGATGGATGCGACAAATCTTGAGTTTTGATTACTACTGGATGCATTAGTGTTATTTGTAGTATGTTGAGAAGTATGCAGTAATGAAGATAATGCAAAATCCTTTACTGTGGAATCGTCAAAGATCGATTGTATCAAGACATGTCTGTGGTTATTATCGTTGACATCTCTGTATAATACTACCATAAATGTTTCGTCATTGGACCAATTTGAAAGGATGATATTTTCAATAGTTTTAATCTTAATTAAGTCAACTTTCTGTGGAGATTCTTTAGACACTTTAGATTCTGGGAATTTCAAATCTGACAACTTATAGTTGAATAAAGAGTTCTTACTGTTCAATGTGGTTAACGCTTTAATAGATGTTCTTGTAGATTCATCGATGAAAATCTTATAAACGTTTTCATTTTCACTAGTCTCTAAGTTTAATTGAAAAAACTTTGGAGAATCAATCAATTTACCCTTGTAATTTAAAACAATAACTTGACCTAAATTTGTAAAAATAGTAATAAACTTATCCTCTTGTCTCTTTTCAACATCATTAACAGTAATATCACCTAACAGGATATCAATGATAACAATATCTTCTAGATGCTCATTATTGTTAAAGATAGTGGATAACAACAAGTTGTTAGCATACTTCAAAGTCTTGATACATTGTCTAGTCTCTAAAGAGTATATCTTAATCTGGTTATTAAACGGAACAATATAATTTTGTTGATCATATGTTAAACATGAAATGTTCTTCTTACAACTCGATGCATCCAAGAATCGTGGCAGAATAGGCTTACCACCTGATACCACCGATAGCTTGTACTTCTGGGATATAGCAGATTGTGTCATGGCCTCCTGGTTACGTAATCTCACTTACTTTATCAAAAACAATTCAATACCATAATATCCTCTTTACAATACTACTGTAAAATTTATTTAAACTCATCGGGCATCGAAAATTTTTCAAAATTAAAAAAACAGGTCTACGTTTCAAACGATAATAACAAATATAGGGCTACCGTGTTCAGCGATTTCAAAAAATATTTTCTCTTTTGAAAAAATTTGAAAAAATTTGAAATTTAATTATTAAGAATAACACTTTTAAGAAGAGATGGGATAATTGTGAGTGATTGTTTAATAGACAGATTATAAAAAGAGAAACGTATAAAGGATATTGAGTAGACGAGATGATTGTTCCAGTTAGATGTTTTTCCTGTGGTAAAGTTGTTGGTGACAAGTGGGAAAGTTACTTGAACATGTTACAAGAAGATGAACTAGATGAAGGTACTGCTTTGACCAGATTAGGTCTAAAGAGATACTGTTGTAGAAGAATGATCTTAACCCATGTTGATTTGATCGAAAAGTTCTTAAGATATAACCCATTAGAAAAGAGAGATTAGGGAGTCTCCTGCATTGAGCAGTAGTCCATTAATCGGTAATGCTTTTATTTTTATTTTTACCACTTTCTTTTTCTACAAACTACACAATATAGCATTTTTTAATAGTCCCATTTTACCAGATGCTGGATCTATAGCATCGGAACAAGTGGTTTGTTAGGTTCCATGTCTTTTTTTTAAATTCCCCTGTGGCAGACCAGAACTCTCCCCTCTCCATATAGACAAGGGCTCGTTTTTGTAAAATATATACAATATTATTTACTTTCAATAAATTCAAATAACAATCAGTTTGCTGTTTGAGATGATCCAGCATGGTGTGTGTGTGTGTCTGTTTGTCCTAAAGGATGTTTCACTATTCCAATTCCTTCCTTTCCTTTCCTGTGATTTTTAGGTTTTTTTTCGTTCTTTTTGTTTTTTGATGATTCGATGGCTGGAGAAAATTAATTTAGATATAAAGATAAACAAACAAAACAAAACATTACAAAAATTTATATCCTTTAATTGAATTCATTTCGTAACAGATACTAAGAATATATACTTACTTCATACCCTCGAAAAAATTAATTAAACATGGCTCCAAAGAAAATTACAAAGTCCAAGGCCTCAAAACCAACAAAGAAAGCTACTGCTTCTGTTTCCGCTCCTTCCAAGAGTTACAAAGATTTAATCACTGAAGCTGCAATTGCTCTAAAGTCTCGTAAGGGTGTTAGTCGTCCAGCTCTAAAGAAATATATCAAGGAAAAATACCCAACTGCCGGTGAATCCAGTACATTCGATCATTATTTCAACTCTGCTATTAAGAAGGGTGTCGAAACCGGTGATTTCGAACAACCAAAGGGTCCATCCGGTACTTTAAAGATAGTTAAGAAGCCAACTGTTACTACCACTATCAAACCAGTAGCTAAGAAGGTTACTAAGCCAAAGGCTAAGAAGACCGTTGCTGTTACCAAGAAAGCTGCCGCTAAGAAAGTCACCAAACCAAAAGCCAAGACTGCTACCGCCCCAGCCGCTTTAACTTACAAGGAAATGATCATCAAGAGTATACTTTCCATCAACGAAGGTAAGGGTTCCAGTCGTCTAGCTCTAAAGAAACAAATGAAGAGTGCATACGCCAAGAAACTAAACAACATCAAGAACTTCGACTACCTATTCAACTCCGCCATTAAGAAAGGTGTTGAAGCTGGTGACTTAGCCCAACCAAAGGGTCCATCCGGTGTCGTCAAGGTTCTAAAGAAAGGTAAGTTAGCTGTCCGTGCTTAAACACAATCACAACTTTTATACACCTCCTTTCGTTTATTTTTTCTATTCTACAACCTTTTTATTATTATTGTCAATATTTGTTATTATTCCTAAAAAATCTAACAAATAATATTTTTCTATCAAGTGGTCCGTTCCCATGTGGTGTTTGCGCGACCCATATATTTGTATACTGTAATATTACTACTACTATTAATACTATTATTTTAATTCTCACTATTGTTATTGATTTATTTATTTATTTATTTATTGATCTATTGATTTTCTGGCATCAAATTTCGCGTTTCGTTACCCGCACCACGTGATTTCGCGTCAACAGCTACAAATCCAATCATACCACCCAATATTACTAGTGTCTATATATCACACATCACTAAATATACCTCCACACAGCATCACAAGACGACCCAAACTTGTATCCACCCAGTTTTATTACTAGTCTTTGTTATGATACATATATAGAATATCGTAACAAACGATCAAAACCCTAAAATTTTTCATCAAACCTTTTTCAGGGCGAAAAACATGACCTAGTTAAATAAACAACACTCTTTGGGTTGGTTCGATAAGGATAGAGGTACAATTCAACGTATATTATCTCATTACTGTGTTCACTGAGCTTGATACATACCCATCAGACTAGTGATTTCCCATATCCGACTTTTTTACGAACGTTTTTAGACTCAACAATTGCTGTTTACCAATATAGGTCTCCATCCAAAACTCGCCAAGTCTGTTTTTTCCCATACAAAATTGTATTAAATTTAAAGTGAAATTAGTTCCGTGGAATATTAAGAATATATCACGAATTATATTTAATTAAGTTTATTTAAGGACTAAAATATTAAATTAATCTCACAAGAGCTTTCTGCTATTCTCTTTTATTTGTTTCTGTGTGTTTTGTGTCTTTATTAAAGCTTCAAACGACCTATTTTTGTTTATCGCGAAAGAATTGAAAAATATATTATTATAGCTCATCGCAATAATGTCTACGATTGACGAAACTGATACTGAAAACTTAAACCGTTTCAACAACATAATCCAAGGTTTACCATTGAGAACCAGACTAACAATATCTTCTTTATGTTTATTGGATAATGTTTCTACTCAATTACTAAGATTTTTGATCTTTAACTCAAATTCTCCTCAAGTTATTGCTTTATACACTAAACAAAGCACTTATTTGAGTTCCGGTGAAACTGAAATCTTTCAAACTTTATTGAAATTATTTAAACAGGTTAGATTGATATACAACTCTAGATCGCCTCTATTGAACGTCCATGATGTTGCTCCAGGCTTGTGGTTCCCAAATCACCCTCCACCAACTTTATTAAGAGGTCACGAAGCTTATATAATCACCGCTATCCGTAAGGCAAACTTATTGACTTTCATTCTTACAGCATTAGGTTGTTTTTCCTATGGGTTTGAATTACTACAAACTACTTTCTTAGACATCTTCTGTCCAAATACTTTATTTACCGGTACTTCCACATCTGATCAAAACGGGAAGTTCTTAAAGTCTCAAGCTATCTTATACTTAGATTTGAAGACTCAAGCCTTTATCGCTGGCTTAAAGGATTTCAAGGATGAATCTAATGATATCCCAGATGAAAAGAAGGTTGAGTTATTACAAGCAATCTTCCCGGATGATTTAGCTAACCAATTAATCTTAAGAAGAACTGGTTCCAACTCATTAGTAACAAATGACTCAATGACTCCATCTGAAAGAGATTTTATAGAAAGATGTGACCGTCGTAGAGATAACTTATCTCAATTCACAAACTTCCAATTATTAGTGGAAAGTTACGATTGGAATCATTTCATTAAAGAAATTCTAGATTATTGTAACAGAAATATGGGTCTAATCATATGGGGTAGAAGAGGTCGTGGTAAGTCTCCATTATACTCTTTTGACAAAGATGAATTTGATACTCAAGTATTATATGCATCTGGCGCCACTGCGCCACCTGATGATTCTTTCGGTTCTGTAAACATTAACGAAAACGGTTCATTTGAAAACAATGATGACCAAATCAATCCAAACTTAGCTAGTACATCCATCAATGCCGGTAGTGGTAATGATTTCTCACAATTATCTAATTTCACCAATGGCTCTAACAGTTTAGGAGAAAGTGGTAAAGCAAGAATGACTCAATCTCTAGTGAGTGCTGCTATCGCTGCTTCTGCTTCCAATGGTATCAAGAAATTAAAACCAAAGAGAATTTGGTCAAAGGAAGAAGAAAATGCTTTAGTCGAAGGTCTAAAAGAAGTTGGTCCATCTTGGTCTAAGATCTTAGATCTATATGGTCCAGGTGGTAGAATATCCGAAAACTTGAAAAATAGAACTCAAGTTCAATTAAAGGATAAGGCCAGAAACTGGAAATTACATTATCTAAAGACCGGTAAAGAATTACCAGAATACTTAAAGAAGGTCACCGGTAACCTAGACAAGGCTTACAGATCTAAGAAGAAGGCTGTTGCCGATGCTGCTGCTATCGATGCTGCTTCCACAGCCGTCGATGTTGCCGCTGCTGCCGTTGCTGCCGGTTCTAACGACGTTTCTCCAACCCCAAATAACGGTGAAACTTCTCAAAGTGGATCCGTCCCAGCACATGATAGCACTGGCGTTGTCTTAGATGAACCAAATCAAGGTCAAGACCAAACTTCTCAACAACGTATTGGTCTATTTGACAGTACTGCTGGTGAAACTAGTAGTTTCGATCCTAATTTAGAAAATAGCATGTAAGCTTAACTTACATTTTAATATGGCTATATTTCCCCTTTGTTCATTACTTCATGCTGTTTATCTTTTAGTATTGTTAAGTTTTCTCTCATTTTTTGTTGAAGCAAAACAGGGCTAGAGTCCCAAAGAACCTCTTATTTGTATCTTTATAACGAAATATCTTTTTGTGTATTTTATTCTTTCCAAATATATATTTAAATTACTATTTACGTATTTTCAAATATATACTTACATTTTCATATGTTACATTCCTTTCTTTTAGAATACTCAAATGTTACACCTTACTCGGTGTTTTTCTTAACATAATCCCACAAACTCTTCAACAGACCATCTGGTAAGCTATATAAATCAATAACAAATTCGCCATCGGTCACATTATTAGTAACATTCATATCTGGAGTATTGTTATCACTGATCATTTGAACTACACCAACTAAATCATCCTCATTCAATTTAGTTAAACCTAAAGCTAATTTCTCAAGATCAACATTACCTTTTACAGTTGAAACAGTAGCAGTTTTAGCTTTTTTAGTTTTTGGTTCGATGGTACCACCAGTTAAAGAACTTTTTCTCTTTGAGACTATACTTTCTTCAATACTTCCGCTCTTTTCTAATTCAGCTAATAAACCTGGTTTATTTAATGGAACTTGAAGAACATGGTCAACTTCATATGATTGTTGCAGGAAATTTAAATCGTGTGGTATCTTCCTTTCACCGGATTTCTCCAGGAAGAAAACACTGATATCTAATGGGAAACCACCCCAACCCTGCTCAACAATCTTGAATGGTAACTCCGTAAATGTTCTGTTTGGATTGGCAAATGTTGGATGCAGATGGTATATAACTTTTTCAAAAATTGTAGCTGGGACTTCATTATTGTTGTCGTCTAACAATACAATTTCAATCGACCATTGACGCACTGGGAAGTTCTCCACTGGTGGCACATCAGGAAGTACATGTTGTTTAGTTTTTATACGAATTGTTCTCTTTACTGTCTTTGTAAATTTGAAAATAAAATATTAATAAATGTTAATAAAAAAGGTCCTTAATGTATATCTCTTTAGTCAGACTGTGAATGTTTTCTTGTGTCAGGCTGAACATAGTTATTCACAGATTGCTATCTTACTGTATTAAATGCGTTTTAAACATACTGCTACCATTGTGAATTCAATCAATTATCTTAATAATGATTTGCAAATTAAATATATTTACTTCTTAGTGAAGATTCCGTGTTGTTAAACTATTATTCAAAGTTTAACTGTGGTTTACTCAGTTGTATTTCATCAACCATTCACTTAACACTTTTCTTTGTTTAATTATTTCTCGATGCTTTTAGCCGAACTATTATTACCCGGAATAAAATGTCACAAATTATAAAGTAATAATACTCTGTTTAAACAAGTAAGCTAGTTATATTTTATTTTATTAAACAATTCAGAGCAATTTAATTTATGTAAAGGTTTAAGATTATTTTATATATAGATTTATCAATGATGGGACAATGGTTAATTAGTCTAATAGGCCTGTAAGAAAATTAAAATTCCTAATAAGAATGCTGCAATCATTGATTTCGAAGATATAGAACTAGATGCCTTAGCTTCAAATTCACCTGCAGTAACGTTACTGGAAATATTAGCCGTGAAGTTACCTGTTGGGTTTAGAACCTTTGTAGTTAGAAGTTCTTTACCCTTCTTAGTTGTGACAGTTTCTATCTTTGGATACATGGTAGTTGTCTTAGAAAGAACTTCAGTTTCCATTGACTTTTTGCCCTTAGTTTTTGAAATGGTTACATGCTTTGTGGTACCTTCACTCTTTGGAATTACTGTGGTTTCATGAGTAGCAGTTTTAACCTTGGTATAACTGCCCTTAGATGGATACTTAGTAGAGTACTCAGTCTCGGTGTGTTCCTTTCCAGGCTTTTCATAGTGATCTTCTTCATTATCACAGTCTTCGCCATCATCATCATCGTTATCTTTCCACTTTTTGTCATCGTCTTCTTTCAATTCACTATCATCATTGTCTTTGTCTTTCCACTTTTTGTCATCATCTTCTTTCCACTTATTGTCATCATCTTCATTCCACTTACCATCATCCTTCTTGTCCTTTTCGCCATCCTTCCATTCTTTATTTTTACCATCTTGGTCATTGTAGTCAGAACCATTGTCTTCGACATTATCATAACCATTTAATGAATGTGGAACATATTCGTAGTCTTCATCTTCATTATCATTACATTGTTGCAATGTATCTGATTCTTGGAAATTAACATCCTGGACTGCTGAATCATTTTCTTTCTTGTAGTCGCCATCTTTATTTCTGTCATCATCATATCCATCCTTTTCTTTGTATATCTTATTAAAAATAGTAGAATATTCCCTAGAGTTAATGAATTCTGGGATTCCCGGAAGATCAGCAAAGACAATATTAGAAGTATGCTCCAGCTTCTTTAATAGTTCTTGTGACATACTACCCTTGTCCAAGTGTACCTTAAGCGGTTTAGCATTTAAAACATCAGACGAATCACCTCCAACATCTTCTGTTGATAGCACAACGTTAAATTGCTCACCGTTAACTAGTAAAGAACCGACAGTTAGAATTATTGGTAATTGATTCCACATTTTGAAATAGACTGGCTACAATCCTCTTGTTCGAATAGTATTGTTCAAACTAGAGAGTTATAATAACAAAAACAATAATATAAATTAGTAAATATGTTATGTGGTAACCTTCAAGACAATTAATTTTTTAAGTTCTTTATATATAATTTTTTGACATTTGTGACACAAAATTTACAGCGTATTATTATCTTAATAATAATACATACTGAAAAAACGTCGCAAAAGGCAATCTGACGTTCAGCCTAAAAGTTAATTTCATATACCCTCTAATGGGATATAATATAATATATTCGTTAAATTATACAGATTAATGTGCTATTCTGTCTAATTCACCTGAAAATGCATCACCTAACCAGTAATAGATTTTCTTGTAGACTAATTTTTGTGCATTATGGAATCTGATTGAATGATCTGAGTCGGGGAAAATACGCATATCGAAATTTTCAACATTTCCAAGATTCAATCTATCGACAAAATCGTAGGTGTTCTGAATGTGGACATTATCGTCTGCTGTACCGTGAATGATCATAAATCTGTTCAATTCTTTGAATGAACCAACGTCATTTACCCTTGAAAGTCCGGTGTAACCTTCTATATTAGAAGTGACGCTACCCATGTATCTTTCGGTATATATTGAATCATAATATAACCAATTTGTTACCGGGGCAACGGCAACAGCATATTTGAATGTACTGCCTTTATCGTACTCAACAGTCTTTAAGGTAGAGAAACCACCGTATGACCAACCCCAAATAGCAACCCTTTCTTGATCAATATGGGCTTTGTTATCTTCAATAAACTTCTTGGTAACAGAAGTAAAATCTCTTGGTTCCCAGTAACCTAATTTTTCAGTGGCCCATGATCTAAATTTCCAACCTTTACCACCGGTGCCTCTTGGTTCAATTTGTAAAACAATTGCTTCTAAAGAAGATGTGACAGAGTGCTCTAATAAGATTGAGGATTTTGTGTTGAAAGTTTGAGAACCAGGTCCACCGTATACATTAACAAGTAACGGATACTTTCTTTTCAGATTGAAATTCTTTGGTTTAATTTCGACATAATGGATCTCCACACCATCATCTAACATCATACTTTTATAACTGGTAATGGGCATATCATACTTTGCTTCTATACTGTTTCTCTTGACTTCATCTGATAATATCAAGGCATTATCACTGTTCACTTTTTTATAAGAAAGAACATCCTGCAAAGAACCAGCAGCAGAGAGTGGTATGGCAGGGCCCATGTATTTCATTAATGCGAATCTACCACTGGAAGTTATTTCAAAATCATAAAAGGCATCCTTTATGTTTGGATCCTGCAAAGTTATTAAATTGTTAACCGGATCGCCATCTATTTTAACCCCGTATAGGTTTTGAGACATTGGGCCAATTTTGTTTGCTGTAAAAAGTATGGTATTGGTATCATATTCATACCTAATGATACCCTTACCCGTAACCTCCCAATCACCTTTAGTTAATTGTGTACCTTTTTCAGTTTCAGTTGTTGGGTAATAGAATAAATGGTTGAAACCATCATCGTCTTCATGTACATCAACATAGCCATATTCCTTTCTTCCTATCTTTTCATTTGGCGGAATTGCTACAGATTTTTTAACCTTTTCAATCCAACCGTTGTAAGATGTTGCATCAATTGTACGAGTATTTTTTAATTCATTCTTTACTGTATTGAACATTTTAACATACAATTGCTTTGAATAACGATCTGTTAGTTTAAACATGAAATTGTTTGGTCCAATCCAGTCTGCATCATATAAAATGACTTCTTCATTTACTTTACTATCCATACTGACAGAATATAAAACATCCCCACCAAGGTTGTACAAAAATAATTCGACCGTTGGGTTCTTTCTGCTAGGTTTTGGATATTTAATTTTTTCGATTGGATTATATTGTTCGTTGCTAACAAACTTTGGAAAATTATAATCGTCAACTTCAGAATCATTGAACTTTGCAAATATAAACTTAGAGTCATCAGGAGCCCACCAGATGGCCTTATCATCTGCAAGAACTTCTTCTTCGTAAATCCAATCTGTTTTAGCATTCGATATAGAAGTGCTACCATCTGTCGTCAGTCTAACAGGAGCAAATTCACCTCTTATATCTTGAAAGTAAATATTATTTTCATAGACAAAATATATGAAGTTATAACTTGGTGAAAAATAAACATAGGATAATCTTACAGGATCGCTTGTATCAAAGTATGGTGAAATTGGTCTAGTAACACCAGTTTCGATATCCTTAATCCAATAAAGTGCAGATGATGAGTGTCTGAACTCATCGATGACATCAGTACCGAAAATAACTTTATTCAAGTCATAACTGGCTTTAATTGATTGAACTACATATTCTTTTTCGTTAATGGTAAACCTATTTGGACCTAAGTCTTTACTGAATTCGGAATCAAATAATTGTTTAGCAAAAAAAGTAACCTTGTCATCGATGTTCTCCGTTGTGAGGTATAAACCTGGATCCATATCTTGAGTTTCAAAGAGGTAAGGGGGATCGATGAAACGGAAGGTTTTCTTATCAATGTTAAATTCTCCTTTGAAAACGTCATTTATGTCAAATGATCTGTTTACCTTTGTTCTACCCTTAGAAGGTTTAACTGTATCATTATTATTGTCTTTATCATTAGAATCTTTAGTAGATGTGCTGAATAAGGTTGGAATAAAGAAAATAAGAAATGATGCAAGAATAATTATAACAATTATACGAGCAACCCTTTTTCTATTCTGACCAAATTCTTTGTTCAGATACCAACTATCCCATGAACTCATTAAAGAAGGTACCTTTGAGTTATCTAAGAATTGACCGTTCTCTAGATCGTCTGGTAACGTATTAGATAGGGGAACAGCAGATATTGAAGTTGTTCTACCAATTGGATGAGGAGCCATGTTATCTAATTCCATGCTATCTATACTTATATCGTAGTCCGTCCTTACTGATGAGCCTGATGTATTCTGTTCATTAAACAGGTGGCTGTTTTTCCTCTTGTGTGTATGTATATTTGAAGACATATGTGACTTTTCTATAAGGTTACAAATGACAATACCAAAATCTCAAAAAAAAATTAAAAAATGATGAATTAGAAATGGTGATTATAATATTACAAAACGTAGATCTCACTTGGAGCTACTATCAATCGATTGTTTCCTTGCTAACTTAATGGATTGTATCAAACGTTTCTTACGGCGTTTGTTAGTAGTAGATCCATTTCTTTAAATTGAGGTTTGTGAAAATCTTTCCCTTCTGGTACTGAATGAAACAATCAAAATTCCTAAAATGGACAGTAATAGAAGACATAACATGCACAGTAACTCCTTCGTTGGAAAGGTAAACATAATGATTGACACACATCTATTTTAAAAAGTAAAATTAAAGGTTTATTATTGTATTATATATCTTAAATAGAGAGTATAAAGAATGAAAATCACAAATATTTATTAATGAGATTAACCGATAATTTATAAAGCAGCTAAAGCAGCAATCTTGGCAGCAACACGAGCCTTTCTTTCGTCTCTGGTTAACTTAACTTGTCTGAACTTGTTGGATTCAGCAGCGTATTGTTCCTTGGTGAACTTCTTTTCAGTTGGCTTGAAAGTTGGGTCGGCTCTGATGGCTTCGTGAGCAGAGTTGTAGATGTCTTCTAAGGCATCAGCTTCAATATCATCAGCTAAGTAACCCTTGAATAATTCTCTGAATCTTTCTTCATCATCATCAGCTAATTCTTCCATGTATTCAGAAACGTGACCACCGAAGATGTAGTTTCTTAATAAATCAGCATCTAATTCTTCAGCTTCGAAATCCCAACCTGGGAATCTGTTTTCAGAGTGTGGAACGTATAAACCACCATCGGAAGCACCCTTTAGGGCACCGAAGACTCTAGCACCAGTAGTGGTTCTTTGTAAACCAATATCTAAGAAGACCTTGAATGGACGTGGACCATCTTCGACGGCTTGGGTTAATTCGTATTCACCTTCGACTTCTTCAACACCTGGGTAGGTTTGATCTAAACCTAACTTTTGTAAAGCTCTTCTAGCGATCAATAAACCAGTGGCGTAAGCAGCAGACCAGTTAGTTAAACCGTGAGTGATACCATACTTTGGTAATTCATGAGAGTAAGCAGCAGCTAAGACAATGTCACCAGTGATAGTAGAGGAGACGATTTGACAGATAATATCCTTGTTGGTGAATCTGACGACTAATCTGTACTTTGGAGAGTTGTACTTAGCCTTGTGTTGAGCGACTAATCTCTTTCTTTGATAGTAATCGGTCTTACCTTCTCTTCTTCTTCTGAAAGGAGTTTGGTAACGGGAACAGTAAGCGGAGGTCTTAACGTCGTTGAAAGCCATTTTTAATTCGTTTGTTGATGCTTTCTTAGGAATTAATTAACAGTATTTAAAACGTCAATTGAAATTTATAGATGACCTTGATATATAGTTATATATTCAAACTTTCACTGATCACGGACGATGCTTACCATGGTTGCACCATACAAATTGCAAATTCATCATACAATTTTTCAAAACGGAAAAATAATAGAAAAAATGCGTCGTGAAATTTTGAGAAATTTAAGAAATATTCAAATAATGAGATTTAAAAATAATGTATAGTGTGATGAATGGGTTGTTATTGTACATCTATACACCACTATATACAACAGTCAAATATAGTTTATAGAAAGAATGAAAATGATAATATTGGTAATTAGTTCTATATATGGAAAAAGTGTATATGTCTCGTTATATGTACATGATATATAGATTTGTGAGTTATTCTCTTAGTCTTTAACTTCTTCTGGGCTTAGGATTTGAACGTTAGCTAGCATTTTTTGAGCTTCTTCAGGTGAGATAGCCTCACCTTTTGAAGCGGCTTCACTGACTGCGGAACCGTCACCGTAATGAGCTCTGAAGAAAGTGTAATGTAGAACGATATCATCAATATTTCTCATAGCTGGATCTGTTGCAAAATCTGGGTCAATGAAGAAAAATACAGGCATGTCGATTTCTTCACCAGCTGCCAATTTTTGTTCTTCGAAACAGAAACATTGGATCTTGTTGAAATATGGTGCTGCATCACCTGGTGAAATACTATAGGTAGCCATACCAATAATATCCTTGTCACTGTTGTTCTTAGCTTTGTAGAAAGCCAAGGCCGTTTCACCAGGTAACACATATACTTCTCTCTGTTGTGGGACGAATTTCCAAGGTAAAATTTGCGATACTTCACTAGTAAAAGAAATACGAATTCTCTTGTCTACATTCACTGGAATTAATTTATCGTCTGTGAACTTTCTTCTATCAGTAATTGGGATACCACCAAAACCTGTTCTAGCACAGATGGCCCTGTACAATGGAACAGCAGCATAGGCTAACCCTAGGAATACAACCGCAACACTCGAGAAATAAAGTGCTATGGAACGGTTCTTAGTCTTACGACCTTCTCTCATCTTCAGTTCGTGTAACATTCTAAGTTCTTCTCTTGTTAGCTTTGAGATATCAAGCTTAGGTATATTTGGAGGTGATTGTTTAACCTCGGTAGCATATGTTCTTTTTAGCGTATGGTAGCCTTGTGTTAATCTCGCATTTCCCAATACTGACTTAATTGATAGCAGTCCTAATGTGCTCGACCTCGTGCTCATAGCAGAGGCTCTAAGTGAGTAATTCCTATATATGGGGGTTCGTAATATCTGGAACATCTTTCGATCAAACTGTTCTTGTTTCTTTATTTAAATGTGGGCAAAACTGTAGTAATAATAATAATAAATAATAATAGTAATAATTCAAAACACAGATAATTTTAAGATATTGATGTGTACGAATATATTGCAATATGTATGTATGTTGTTAATTGCTCTCAGTTGCTCATATATCCTTACCAATTCCCGTACCTTATTTTGTTTGGATCGTTATTTTCAAAAGCCCGAAATAATGATTTTCCAGAATATACAAGATTGAGACATATCGATAAAATGACTATGTGATATCCGTAGTGAGATTCGAGCTTTGTAAAGCGAAACATATCATTTCAAGACCATTTAGATAGCAATAAACTGTTTAATATGGAAGAACAGAATAATTCCATTTCCAGGAGAAAGAAAAGACCTGTTAGATCGTGTATATTTTGTCGTAGATCACATATCAATTGTGATGAGAAGAGACCCTGTTCAAGATGTATTAAGAGAAATATTGCACATTTATGTAAGGAGAACGAAATAGGCATGGATGATGACAGAATTCCTTTAGATTCAGAGTCATTAGGTGAACAATATAAACCAAATGAAGATATCAATAACACATCTCGTGCTAATATATCCAGTTTATTATTTCCACAATCATTCATCTCAGAAAATGTGGGATCTGAGTTCAGTTCATTGAATGAATTTTTATCGATGCTAGAGGATCCTGTATTACTTCCCTCGGAACCTCTGTCGAATAAGATAGACGCTTCAATGATATCTCAGAATAAACTGAGTATGGCATACGGAAATGAACAACCAGTTGCTATACAACAAATACAACAGTCGACGCAAAACAAATCACCAGTGAGCTCACAGCAACCGCAATTACAACAACGGAATTCAATATCCCCAAGACAGTACGCTCGGAGTAGTCCTAACAGTATGGATGGGTCTCTAGTGCCTCAAGCACCACCTACTGCTAAGGAACAATTCTTTCTAACGGCAGCGGATCCAAATATAGAAATAACTCCAGAAGAGAAATTGAAGTCGGTGATCAATGCTAAATTACAAGCAGGCCTGTTGAAACCTTATAATTATGCCGCTGGTTATACTAGATTGCATGAATACATGGACCGCACGATGTCAGCCGAGTCCAAGCAAAGAATTCTGAACCCATTGGGGTCCATTAGACCAGCATTCCGTAGTATTGCTAGATCATTAAAAGATGTCGATTTAGTGCTAGTCGAAGAAGGGTTCGAACGAATGCTGTTAAGTTATGATAGAGTATTTACTTCGATGAGTATGCCGGCATGTCTGTGGAGACGGACTGGTGAGATATATAGAGCTAATAAAGAGTTTGCGACACTTGTAGGTGTCACGGTCGATGATCTAAGAGACGGTAAGATTGCAATCTACGAGCTGATGGGAGAAGAAAGTGCGGTAAACTTCTGGGAGAAGTACTGCTCTATTGCCTTCGACAAAGGACAAAAAGCTGTCCTTACAAGCTGTACTCTAATAGAAAAGGACAGCCATAACCAGCACAACTGCTGCTTCAGCTTCACAATCCGCAGAGACAGATACAATATCCCAATCTGCATAGTGGGAAACTTCATCCCTATATCATAACGCACCCAGCATATACCTACATGTACATACCATTATATCTAGTCTATAATATCCAATATATCCAATATATATATATATATATATCTGTTGTCATAGAGATATACAGTATTAATTATTCGACAAATCAAAGCTGGGGATCACGCGCATATAGAATGGTTCGGCGTAGATTCGCGGTGAAACTTTGGAGGATGGGGCACTCACTATGTTGATATCTTTATATATAAAGGAACTAGTATGATATGGGTTGTTACAGTGTTGTTAATGTATTCTATGTATTGAATTGAAAGTATAGAAGTGTCCAATTGAACTATTGTTATGTCTCAAACACCTTCTACTGCTATCGCTACGGGAAAACCGGCCGCTCCTGTTGATGAGTCATTACCATTCGGCTATCAATTCATTGCTGGTGCTGTTGCTGGTGTCTCTGAATTGGCTGTTATGTATCCATTAGATGTTGTCAAGACTAGAATGCAACTACAGTCCAATACTGTGAGTGCTGATTTAAAGTATAAGGGTCTTTTCGACTGTGTCAATAAGATTGTAAAGAAAGAAGGTATAAAACAGTTATATAAAGGTATCTCATCGCCTTTCCTTATGGAGGCTCCAAAGAGAGCCACCAAGTTTGCTTTCAATGAGAAGTTCAAGACTATCTATACTAATCTATTAGGTAATGATAATAAGAACACTGTTGCTATCATTAGTGGTGCTTCCGCCGGTGCTGTTGAAGCTGCTGTTATTGTTCCATTTGAATTAGTTAAAGTTAAGATGCAAGATATCACATGTAAGTTTGATTCCCCAGTAGGTGTATTAAAGGATGTCATTAAGAAAGATGGTTTCCTTGGTATATATGGTGGTTTAGAGTCTACTATGTGGAGACATGCTTTATGGAATGCTGGTTATTTTGGTGTTATTTTCCAAGTTAGAAACACATTACCTCCAACTAAAAGTAATAATGAAAAGATTGTTAATGATTTAATTGCCGGTACCATTGGTGGTACCATGGGTTGTGTACTAAACACACCATTTGATGTTGTAAAATCTAGAATTCAAAGTAATAGTAACTTTATTAAATTAGAAGATGGTTCTGTTATTAAGAAATATAACTGGGCTGTTCCTTCTATATTAAAAGTGTACCAAGAAGAAGGTTTCAGAGCTTTATATAAGGGTTTCGTACCAAAAATTGCTAGATTAGGACCAGGTGGTGGTATTCTACTGATTGTATTCGGTACCATTACTGATTTCTTCAAAGAGATGAGACGACAATGATCTATATGTTATGTACTATTTATCTATTCAAAATTCCATTAATCATAAAAATAAAAATAAAAATAAAAATAAACATTTGTGCTTTGTAAGAATATGTATGAGGTTATAAAACGTAATAGGAGTATATAACAATGCGAATAAGTTGAAAGTGGTCAATCTATTTTAATAACGACGAAGTATCGAATTTTCTAGATTTACTTTTAGCTTTATAATCATTGATAGCAGCTTTGATAGCGTCTTCCGCTAGCATGGAACAATGTAACTTCACAGGAGGTAAACTTAATTCTTTCGCTATATCTGTATTTTTAATCTTATAGGCGTCATCTAGTTTCATTCCGTGAACTAATTCAGTCATATATGAGGAAGAAGCAATGGCAGAACCACAACCAAACGTCTTAAACTTCACATCCTCAATGATACCTGTCTTATCATTGACTTTAATCTGTAACTTCATCACATCCCCACACGCAGGGGCCCCTACTAAACCAGTTCCAACATTAGAAAGTGTCTTATCCATAGAACCAACATTTCTTGGATTAGTATAATGATCGATCACTTTAGGATGATACAATCGTTTAGTTAAAATTGGTGTAAGCTGTACTCTCGTAGCACTAAACGTGGTCTTTATCATTGGTAGCATTTTTTCTGTATATAGTAAAATATCTAATAAATCTTTATTTATTCTACTGTGTTCCTCAATATCGATCAAAACATCATTCTTATTATCCCAAGACCCTTCCTCTTTAAATATGCCAATGACCTTTCAGGACTTGGCGGAAATAACATACGGATATAAATTAATTTGTGGAGATGATTAATACAAAAATGCATGGGTTTTGATTTCCGATATATCGGATCAGGGTTTAAATATAAAGTTAGGGTTTATTAGATTTATTATAAAACCCTAACTTTATATTCAAACCCTGATAAAAAGAAAAGGAGTTCCGCGGAAATTGGAATGAAGAAAAAAATTGACAGAAAAAGTTACGGCTATATGATATATGGAGCCTGTAAATGAAATAGTTCAATAGTTTATATTGGATTTATTATATAGGTTTATTTAAAGAAAAAACAGACATATTGAAATTTAGGTGTCATTACGGAATTGAAGATATAGCATAGTATTGAATCATATAGTTGATTTTATACAGTCTGTGTTTTAGTTTCCCACCTTATCTTCACTATATACATTAAGTGTTGCCTTTTTTTAAATAATCATGTCTGTTATAGAGAGTATTTCAAGTGCAACAGCTGGTCTAAGCACTAGAAATAGCTCATCTACTGATGGTATTGTAACCCCACACAAAGATCACTCTAATAATGATGCTCGCAACCTAGATATACCTTTTGACTGGTTATATAAAGGTAAAGGCAAGTCTAGAAAGAGGTCCAAATCATCGCATTCGCCTGCTAATAAGATAGACGGTAATAAAAAACTGGATGTGCCGTCTAGAAGATCAAGATCTACCTCTATATCTAATGCTGCGTTGTCTACAAACCATTCCTCTTTACAGGGCACTGATTCGTTTTCCATGGACCATGAATTAGAGAAATTCCCAATTTTAACTCCTATAAGCAGTAGAACTGACAACCATAGAGACTTCACAACACCATTGAATGATAATTCAAGTGCAATCGATGATTCTGCTGGGTTTGACTCGCCAGAAGCAGGCACAGGTGCGTTGAAGAAATCTTCAAGATCACGTTCTATCACCAATGCTGTCGCAACTAAATCTGGTTTCTTATCAAGCAACGCAAGTACTGTAAGTAACACTCTGGGGGTCCCAAAATCAAGCAGTGCGATCAAAAGAAGCAGTTCAACTAATGACAAGGGTAAGAAGTCTTTATTTGGTACCATTTTCGGCAAGAAATCAACTAAACCAGCTCTAACTCTAGGTACTCCTTTGGTAACAACAACAGCTTCAGCATCAAAAGAGAAACTCGTTCTAAAAACCATCAATACAACAAACCCACCATCTCCAAATACAAGAATTACACGTGTGGCATCAGGAACCATCAAAGAACCAGCATCTCCTCTAATTGATATAAGTTCACCATCTCTAACACCATCAACTAATCTATCCATGATCACAACTTCCTCTTCATCGTCTTCTTTTACTTCTCGCAATGTAGCACACATTAACAACTTATCAAAGGTTTCATTAAAGAGAGTCAGGTTCAGCGTGAACAAATTTTCTGATGATCCTCCACAACAGTTACCATCCAGAAATCCAACTTTCGGTAATGTCTTAGTCCCAGACGATATGATTAGTGATTTACCTACTATATCATATGGTATTACTGCTGTTCAAAATCCTACTGCCACAGATCCTGCAACAACTAGAACAACATTCAGCAAGGATTCTAGAGAGTATAAACATGCATTGGATATTCAAAGAAAAGCTTTGAAAGAAGCAGCCATGCATCAAAAGGAAGCTCATTTTGCAGCCAAGAGAATTGAGTACGAAGTCACCACTTTCAAATCAGATCCAGACTACAAATCCAGCCCGACTTCTAATACTTCCACAATTAAAGAAGTTGCCGAAGACATAGGTGCTGGAAGCACATTCCATGCCGATAATTTGGAAAGTATCGATAAACCAATTCATATGCATCAGCATCATTTTGGTAACGAATCCACAGACGATGAAGAACAAGAAATAACCTTGGGTGTAGTTTATACTAGATGTTGCCATTTAAGAGAAATTTTACCTATTCCATCCACTTTAAAGCAAGTTAAGGGTAAAACTGCTCCTTTGCAAGTATTGAAATTTCTGAACGCTAAGCCAACATTAATTGACGTCTTATCCTTCTGCGATTTTATCTCTATTACTCATATTAATACAGTTGTGTTTGATAACGTTTACCTAACACCAGAAATGTTTAGAATTGTTATTTGTTCAATTGCAAACTCCAAAAATTTGGAAAAATTAAGTATGAAGAACGTTCTGATTGAGAACCAAAGTTGGATTCTTTTCTGCAAATTCTTATTACACAACAACTCCATCATTAAATTAGATATATCACAAACAAGCACAAAAAATATCTTAAAAGATAAGAACAGTACTGTTGAGATACCAGATAATAATGAATTCTTAAGACACAACATGGATTGGAATTTATTCGCTATGGTATTAATGGAACGTAAAGGTAGACCAATTGAAGAATTGTTATTAAATGGTATCAAATTCAGCAAACATATCTCTCTGGATACATTTGAAAACATATTAAACTCTTTCAGTCAACAAAAGAACTCTGCAAGAGAACATGCATCTTTTGCGTTAAGATTGGGTTTAGCAAACTCCGAAATATCAGTCAATTTCGAAAGATACCTATTAAATTGGATGTCTACCACTAAGAATTCAGCTATGAGTAAGACTTTCTATGTCCAAGGTGTTGACACTTCATTTAATGACATATCACAATATGTTAAGACTATGGTCAACAGATTATCATCTTTGAATTACAACAATTTGGAATACTTTACTTTAAATAGTTCAGGTATCCAAACCAGTTATGATTTAGCATTAATTATAAAATATTTATCAAGATTACCTAATTTGAAGTTTTTAGATTTGAGCAACATCCCACAAGTCTTCCCAGATATCTTACCATTCCTACACAAATATTTACCAAGGTTTAGCTCTTTGAAGAGAATTCATATGGATAGCAATGATGTTCCATATAAAGAATTATCCGTTATATGTAATATCTTATTGAAATGTACTACATTGACTCATATCTCAATTATGCAACATACACCACTGCCAGAGGATGAAAACCAAGTTAAATTTGCAAGAAATAACTGTTGGGCTGTCCTATATGGTTTGGTTAGAGATTCTCATAACTTAGTTGGTCTTGATATCAACTATGATGCGGTTCCAGAAGAAATTCAATCTAGAATTGCTTTATCTTTAGTGTCTAATATGAATAGAGCTATGGGTTCATTTGTCGAATTGGACGATTTAACCACTCAAGATAACTTATTATTCGACGGTTCATTACTATCTGATACCGCTGAACAAGTTCTAGAGAAGTTAAATAGATTAAAGGAAGATTCGATTCAAATGAATGCTGCTGATAAGACCAAGATTGACTCGACCAAGAAATACCTATTAAAGAAATACTTTGAAAAATTACATAGAGTCCAAGGTGATGTTCAAAGTAACATTGATATCTTATTTGAAAAGAGACGTGTCTGTGAATTAGAATTACTAGAAAAAGAAAACCTGGTAAGATTCTTATTATTAGAAAAGAATTTATGTAATATCCTGGAATTATGTAACAATATTCCAGAGTTTAACAGTATCATTGATTCTAAAGATCAATTATTCAAACACGAAAATAAGCATTTTGAATCTACAGCTGAATCTGGTAATTCAGAGTCTGTTGTTAATGAACCTGAAACTGAAACTGATACATTAATAAGACCACATTTGATGGCTACTGATTCTGGTAGAACAATCGATTGTGTTACTGGTAAACCATTGCTATTTAAATCAAATTCTTCCACTTTAATGCATGGTAAGGAGCAAGAACGAGAAGAAGGTGAATTACATAAATGGGGTTTCTTTGTTCAACAACAAAATGATATCTACCCAGATAACAACGGTAACAGCGTTGATACCAATAAGAGTTTAGGTAGTGATAGTAGTTCTAGTAGTACGACTAATAGTACAACAAACACTACTATGAGCTCCGTCGCAACAGATCCTACTCAGTCTACCAAGAACCTAATCACCAAGATTCCATCTGGTGCGGATCTTAGAAGCGCTATTATCCAAGCCAAGGGTATTGATTCAATCAGCGATCTGATCCATAATGTCAGTGACGACAAAGTCACCTTGGAGACCATTTATGGTCATGAATGTGTCAAGACTAAAGTCACCGAAGCATATGACAGGTTATTGAACGATATTTCTGAAGGTAGAAATGTTACTGCGAAGAGCAGCGATGCCGAAAAACAAAACCCATAAAAAATAGATAACTTAATAATAAATATGTAACAGTTCTATAATTTTATTGGAATAGATATATTCATATTGGAAATAGTAACAGTTACTTGATTGTATACATACTATAATTCGAGAATGGCATCCTTACCAAGTTGGTGTCCTATATACTCATCATTAAAGCATGATCCTGTAACCGGCCAAGAGGTTTACTGTATCTGTAAGAAACCAGATGAAGGTGGTCTTATGGTAGGTTGTGATGGTTGTGATGATTGGTTCCATTTTAAATGTTTGAAAATACCAGAATGTTATAGAAGTCTCGTGTTTTCCTTCTTTTGTCCTTATTGCCAAGCAGGTGTCACGGGTCTACATAAAGACGATAGAGATGTTCCATTGCCTAAATCTCTATGGAAACGTAAGTGTAGATTATCAGACTGCTACCTACCATGTGCAGAAAATAGCAAATACTGTTCGGAAGAGCACGGTTTGAAATATATGAAAGATATCGTTCAAGGTATACCGAAGGGTAAGAGTGATAAAGAAATCAAAAATGAAGAATTATTGACAGATATGCTTATAGCATCTGGTAATAGCCTTGAAGATTTCAAAGGCATTGGCCAAAAGAGTTTTATCTATGATGATATACCTAATGATATTGATCCAGACCTTTACAATGAGATTATTGAAACAGATTCAGGGCTACAACAATTAATGAAAAACGTTGAAGATTCAGATAATGTTACATTCCCTGAATTGAAAAAGAAGATGAATGTATTAGAGAAGTATATTGGATGGATAAACGAAATTAATACTAAACTGAACTCAGATGGTGAAGATAAAATAAATGAAGATATTGCAAATGATGAGGATACTAATACTACTCAAAAGAAAATTACAAAGAAGAGAATAAGAAAGGGTACAAATAAGAATGCAAATAAGAAGAAGACTATATGTGGTTACATCTCTGACTATAATGAAATTCCATGCACTTCTAAACAATTTGTAGAGGAGTACAAAACGATAGAAGGAAGCAATGAACAAACAGAATTGCATGATGTATGTATTAAATTAAGATGTGTTAGGCACATGGATTGGTTATCGATACGATCTGAACAGTTTCAACAACAGTTGGGGTCTCTTGATTCATATAAGGAAAGATTGGGAATCCTAATTAGAACTAGAAAGCGTCAATTGCATATACGGTATTACGAAAAACAACTAGAAAAGACTCAGAAGACCGAAAATCTTGAGTTAAAAGATCAAGTATCTAGTAATGATGGTATAAAGACAGAAGAAAGTAAACCAGTGGATCTGCAAGTTTAGGATTTTATTTTTAGGTACATTCAAATATTTATATAGAGAATTAAATAGCCGTTGCAATTATTACTAACAGAATTGTATGATGTGTTTACTTATGTCTCTAAGACATGACATATCCCTGAATCATGTAGTTATATTAGAAATAGCAAGCCTTGTCTTATATATGTCATTCTATTAGTTGACTGTACAGCTTTTAGGTGTTTTTCATTATGTGATTTGCATCCGGTTGTTCCAAAAAATATACGCAAGGTTAATTGAAAAAAAAAACCTGACTAGCAAATAATCATAGTAATACTATAAGTAAACTAAATATAGCACTATACATATTACCGCTACAGCATAGTAGAAGTCTATTAAATTGTTCTGGTATTAGCATATTTGTTGTTTTAATTATGAGTACAACTCCAGTCAAGGAAATGAGTGTCGAAAGCATACAGTTACAAGAATCCAAAACAAACAAGATTAAGAATGAAGAATACAAAATTTGGAAGAAGGTTATTCCATCCTTCTACCAACACATCTCTACATTCAAACCAATGTTTGCTAAGAATACTTCGAGCCATAGTAAGACAAAGAAAACACTAATTTTCTCTGACAAGGTTTTCACTGATAAATCCAAGGGTACTCTAACCACATCTGTATTATATGCACAAGGAAGCAACGTATTTGAAATCGATGCTATCCTTCCAATGGGTATACATAATTTAAATGCTACAACTAGTGGCAACGACAAGGTTGTTGATCCTCAATATGAATCATTTTTGAAATCTTTTGAAGAAAAGAAGTTTGACCCAAAATGGTCTTTTAACAATGAAACCTTTGAAAAGCTACAACTTTTGATTAAAGATGATATTAAGTTCATTGGTTTAACTAGTTCAGGTTCTGTTGGTTGGTTTAAAGATGAAATCACCACTCCGGTAAAGACTGAAGTAGAAGCAGCTGTTGAGTTGAATGAAAAGTGTATTGTTGATTTTGATATTTCAGAAGATTCAAATTTGATTGTCAAATCAAAATGTATGATTAATGAAGAGGATAAGGTTACTAAAAGTTGTGTATTAAAGTTAATCGATAATAAAGATAAGATTAGCGAAGTAATTCGCACTATAAATGTCAAGGATGGTGAAAAGATTCCAACTGTTGTATCATGTAGGTTCTTAAAAGATAGTAATATCGTGGCTGCTTTATCCACTGATTCCACTATTAGATTTTGGGACTTAAAATCTGAAAACAATTCTCCAGTTTGGACTTTCCAAGATAATAAGGAAGGTGAATTAACTTCATTTGATACCTCTAAGGTAGTTGACACCCTATTTGCAACTGGTTCCACTGGAGGAGTAATTAAGGTATGGGATTTACGTGCCATCATTGCTGAAGGAAACTTTTCCACAGCCACTGCTACTAAGGCTGAAGAGATTGCTAAATTTACACATTTTGAAAATGACGAAGTTGTAGAGATCAAATTCTCCCAAACTTCACCATGCAACTTCCTAACTGTCGGTAAAACAGGTAATGTGTATCAATGGGATTTAGAATATATATTTTCTAGATATGATGACGACAATGAGGATGATAGCAGTATAGTCGATGAAGCAGAATTACAAAGCGAATGTCTAGCATTTTACCATACCGGTGGTAGTAGAAGAACAATTGGTAGCTCCAACAAAAAGAATACAGTTGGCTCTGATTCCGTCATTGACGGTCTAGTGTGTTCTGTAGATGATGACGGACTACTGACTGTGTATAAACCATTCCTTGGAAGAATCGAAAAGAAAGACGTAAAGGAAGAGAAGAGCACTTAATATAATTCTAATATGTAAAATAAAGACGTAAGGGAAGTAAAGAGTACTTAATATAATTCTAATATTTAAAAGAAAATTTGTTTATATATTTATACCCCTTTGTAGGTCTTTATATTCTTCTAATTTTAATCTATTGAACTAAATTCTGTTAAAAAGTGAAAAATTTCAAGTAAATGTTAAAAAAAGTGAACAACTCCAAGAAACATACTAAACACCTATTTATATTCCCGGTGTTATACTATCAATAAAATTATCTATCTCAATCAATTTACCTTATTATTGATGAAAACAATAAAAAATGCTTACATATAAGGATCTACGGTAGATCTACAGCATATATCACCGCCAACAAAGACAACACAATACTGATTCACTCACACCCTTACAAATACAACCTCTAACCACTATACAAACACATTCACAATACTATTACTGCTAATAATGCCATTATATCGCTATATCCACTATAATATACGTATTCTGCAGCCGTGCCTTCAATTTCGGGTCAATATTTTTCCTTTTTAGGTAAAATCTTTAAATTTGTGAGATGTAAACAAGTTTCCTAAAAGGGAAATTCGGTATTTTCTTTATGTAAACAAATAAACATAGATTGAAATTTTAACCTGAGATATTTGTTCTTTTGTGAATAGTCGCATCAAGTAAATAGATTTACCTTTTGTACATAGTTGCGGAGGACCCCTCAGGATCATTGTTATTGAAAATCATCAGTGTTTATCCTTATTGATTAGACTTTGTAGTTGCAATTAATCTTCTTTACAACTGTTTATTTGTATTAAAGTTTTATTACAACTAATACAATATAATATATTACATAGTTTGGTCAGAGTCATCGAAACTAACAAACAAATCTACACTCCATTGGGTAATGATGTCTTCCATGAATCATCGCCATACATACTATGGAGGAACTACAACAATAACAATATCGCATGGGAACAATACTGGTGCAAATAATACTGCACATTCCACTAACATTACCGGTACAACTGCAAATAACAACAATAATAACCAGCGTAAAAAATATCCTACTTTTGGTCCTTATTTAATAGGATCAACATTAGGTGAAGGTGAATTCGGTAAAGTTAAATTAGGTTGGTCTAAGGGCAATGGTATAAACAATGGGAATTCTGGTACAATTGATATTCCAAAACAAGTTGCAATTAAATTAATTAAAAGAAACACTATTCTAAAGGACTCTAATAAAGAAGTTAAGATATACAGAGAAATAAATGCTTTGAAACAATTACACCATCCTAATATCGTAAAATTGGATGAAGTGTTACAGAATTCGAAGTATATAGGTATCGTTTTAGAGTACGCATCCGGCGGTGAATTTTATAAATATATTCAAAAGAAAAGAAGATTAAAAGAAATATCTGCATGCCGGCTATTCTCACAACTGATCAGTGGTGTTTCTTATATTCATTCAAAGGGTCTAGTGCATAGAGATTTAAAATTAGAAAACTTATTACTGGATAAGAATGAGAATTTAATAATTACAGATTTTGGTTTTGTTAACGAATTTTATGTAAACAACGAATTAATGAAAACATCCTGTGGTTCACCATGTTATGCTGCACCAGAGTTAGTCATTAGTATAAAACCTTATGAAGCTAGAAAAACAGATATATGGTCCTGTGGGATTATACTTTTCGCTATGTTAGCCGGTTATCTTCCGTGGGACGATGATTCTGAGAACCCAGACGGTAATGACATTGCAAAGTTATATAGCTATATTACAGGTACACCTCTAAAATTCCCAGAGTACATCAATCCATTACCAAGAGATCTGTTAAGACGTATCTTAGTATCTAACCCAAAGCAAAGAGTTAATTCAAAATACATTACTGATCATAAGTGGTTAAGTCCACATAAACCATTCCTGTTAATATCACCTGAAGAATGGGATAAAGTTGCATTATCTAAAAATATTCTACGACTACCAAAACATAACAATAAGAAAAACAATAATAATAGTAGCATAAAGGGTTCATTTAATAAACCTAGACCATTATCTACATGTTCTACTTCATCTACTGGTTCCAATGGTGAAAAGAGAGATTCATTAATCATGGACTCTACCTTATTAGCATTCCCTGCACCACCTAGAGAATCACAATCACATGTCATAACTATGCCGTCACCCCCATCACCTGAATTAAGACGTTCGTCTTTAAGAAATACAAGCTCTCATCATAGAAGTAATTCTGCCGCATCCAATGCTTTACAAGCTGTTGTGGAGGCTGAAAGAGAAATATTCAATCAAAGAAATAGAGCTAGTAGTATTAATTCTAATTTTACTACCAGTAATACTATCAGACTCGATTCTGCTATCCACTCAAGAAGATCAATTTCACCACATATCGAAAACAATACTACCAATAATAACATGTATTATCATACAAACGCTAGCAATCTATCACATAGTGGAGTTAGTTCTTTATTAAATAAAGATAATGTTATTATTGAAAGTCCAACCAAAACGAATCCAGCTCCTTCATTGGCTTTAGTAAATGATGAAGAAACATTGAATGAATCTATAGCAGACTTACAAATTGCATATCCACTTCCCCCAAATAGAAGATTCTCACCACCATCCAACAACAATAGTCATAATTTATCACAATTCCATTCTCATCTAGCAAGAACCCATAGAAAACCAAGACCTACATCATATCATCCTGGTAGTTTCTCAACTGTATTAGAAAGAGACGGCCCTAATCTTGATTTCGCTATTATTCCTAACTCACAAAATAACAGTACTGCTAATACACTAAGAGAGATGTCACCATTTGAATCTGCTCCAAAATTAGTAGCAGACGTGGCAGTTAGTTCTTCTAAATCACTTGAAATATCACCAAGGTTGTATCCACGCAGATCATTCTCGATAAAGAGTAAAATCTCCTTAGATATCGAAAGTGTCTCTGGTGATTTAATTAAATCCAAGGGAAATATCGACTCTACTATTAAGAAATTACAAGAACAAGTTGATGATAATACATTGAAACCAATTGATATTAATAGTAGAAACAATAAACTAGAACATCCAAACTTACGCCGTGATAAATTAAGAGATCCACCACACAATCATGTCAAGACACAAAGAAAGAGATTTAGTTTATTCCCATTCTATTCAAATATAAGTGAATCACCTGGTGATCATGCTAGTGGCAATAAAGAAAACATAGGAGATCCAATATTGAAAAACTACAATCCTTATTCTAACAGAGAAAGACATCAAAACAATAGACAATCCATAATGATATCTAGTATATCACACGAGTACCAACCATCGCTTCCATCAACGGACGAGCATCCTGATAACAGAGCTATTGATGGCTCTAGACGTTATTCAAATAGACCTTCTACTACTAAGAAAGTTTTAAATTTTTTTAAGACAAGAAGTATGAGAATATAATTCTAACCACCCTCATTTAAATTCAATTCATTAATTATTATAATAACTATATCTTATTTTTTTTCCTGTATGAAAACTAACATATATAACTAACTGAATATACTAAATTTCAATAGAAATCCTTGAGAGTACCCCTTTATATATGGTATTACTGATGATACTTGCAATTTTATATTTGTAGAGAAAAACCATCATATTATTAAAATGAATATCCTTTCAAAGGTTGAAGTGTGTAGTATTAGTACATAAATACATATAAAGATATATAATCATATAAAAATGGTTTATAATTTAAAATTAAATCTATGATTTAGATTTAACTTAGATGTTGGATGGATATAGGAAGATTCTGACGGAAGCACCGAAGGTCTTAGCTGGTAAGTTGTTTCTGAACTTAGCTCTGACAACACCGGAGTTACCGTGAGTTCTAACGATCTTACCCCACATAACTCTAATCTTGGAACCTCTAATTTCCTTAGCGGCTCTGTAGACGTAAGCAACACGCTTACCTAAGTAGAATTGAGCATCTTGTGGGTTACCAACGTTTTCAATTTGGATTAAAGAGACGTTTGGGTTGTTAACGCTCTTAGATCTTTGGTAGGATAAGTGCTTACCTTTAATGTATACTGTATTAAAATGGGAGTGTTTATTTTCCAAGTAGCAATCACAATATTGTAATTGATTGTAAAAAAATAAAAAGAATTTGTTAGTAATCTTGTTTAAGTGAGTAATATGATAAAACTTGTGAGTAACAATATGGGTATAACATCCTAGAAGACAGATGGAGAGAAGGGTTTTTGATTGTCCTTGTATAGGTTCATATTTTCGTTCTATAACATATATATTTCATTCATTCTGGATGGTAATTCTGTTTCATAAATTCCATGTCCTCTTTGTAATTCACGTTATCATTACGAGTTGTTCATTATTATAACATACATCTATGAGATTCAGCCATTATATTGATATGATAGGTTTATGTATGGTAACTTTAAAGTAAACTAATGATCAAGATATGTAATCATATTGCTTATAATATCTATATGTCTTCGTTAAATTGGTTAATATGGTGGTGAAGTTACTATGGGAGAGTCGAATCGCACTGAGATGGCACAGGCATGAGAGAGCACTATACACTGTATCGCATCTCTCTCGTGTTACACTGGCAAAGATTGGTTTAGCAGTGAAATTTCACTATCCGAATTTTGCGTCTCTTGCGCGAAGAGTCTCCAAAAACTAAATAAAAAACATGAATACTTTTCTGAAGAATGCACCAAAAGATGTACGGATGTATCAACATATATAATAATGTATGGGTTACGAAACAGTCAAATATAATTATTTGTTTTCTAAAAATACGAAAAATAAAAAATAAAGCCTCTCTTGTCTTTATCGAGGGAAATTCAAATGCAAGGGCCATCATAAGAGAATAAACCGTTAAAATAAGGAGAAAACCCCTAGGTAAGTGTCTAGAAATCACTTCTTAGAGTTGTCACCCCAGGTTCCTATATACACAGACATAACTACATATATTCACATATATGTGTATAAATATATATCTTGAGCTATTTTCAGTAACAATTTCAGGTCCGCGGAAACAATCCGAGAAGCCCGAGGCGTCTTTCTACTATACAAAGTACTCTAGCAATGGGCTTTTACATGCTCAGGATTCTAGATATGTTGCTAATTATGACAATCAGAGTATGGTACATAGGCTTAGTGTTTACTGGAGACATTACCATCATGGTCGTTTAAAGTTGTTCTATATGAGCCCGGTCCCTGCATCAAGTCCCTTACACAGAAGCCCTAAGTTCCGCCCATAGTAAATTTTATATATTTAACGCGTGAAAAGACTTAGCCCTAATTATGAAAGTAGTCACGTGATATAGTTTTTACTTAGAAAATGGCGCAGAAGTTCAAAAAAGGTATTATGGACGCACAGAATTTTCTTCTTAGAAAATTCTGGCGAAAGATTGATTATCATCCGTAAGGAATTAGTAGTTTTTATCTTGAAATAGGACTGTAAATTAAATTTGATTAAGCTCAATATTTTAAATATATCTGTAGATCTGTACCTTCCATTTGATAGCGTATCCAATTGAACCCACCTGCATTACTGAAAAAAAGAAATATGTCACAATACGCTGGTAGTTCCACATGGACCTCTTTCTTAAAGTCATTTGCCTCTTTTAATGGTGACCTTTCTACTTTATCAGCTCCCCCTTTTATCTTATCTCCTGTTTCATTATCTGAATTCTCACAATACTGGGCTGAACATCCAGATTTATTCTTACAACCTTCTTTTATAAATGATGCTAACTTTAAGGATCAATTCCCACCTGAATTAGAAGTTGAATCTCCAGAAGTTGCTAGAATGCTTTCTGTTACCAAATGGTTCATCTCTACATTAAAATCACAATATTGTTCCCGTAACGAATCCATGGGTTACGAAAAGAAGCCTTTGAACCCTTTCCTAGGTGAATTATTCGTAGGTAAATGGGAGAATAAAACAAATCCAGAATTTGGTGAAACCGTACTATTAAGTGAACAAGTCTCTCACCATCCACCAATTACTGCATACACCATATTCAACGATAAAAATAACGTCAAATTACAAGGTTACAATGAAATTAAAGCTACTTTTACCAAGTCATTAATGTTAACCGTTAAACAATTCGGCCACACCTTGTTAGATATCAATGATGAACATTATTTAGTTACACCACCACCTTTACACATCGAAGGTATCCTAGTGGCATCTCCTTTTGTCGAATTAGAAGGTAAATCCTATTTACATGCCTCTAACGGTATGCTTTGTACCGTCGAATTCTCAGGTAGAGGTTATTTCACAGGTAAGAAGAATACTTTCAAAGCTAGAATTTATAAAAACGTCGAAGAATCAAAGAATAAAGAAAATGCTCTATACACAATAAACGGTCAATGGTCCGGTTCTTCTAAGATTTGCAAAAACATTAAGGACGGTAAGAAGGTCACTACATCCGAAGAAGTCTTATTCTACGATGCTGACAGAACTCCAGCTGAACACTTAGTTGTAAAGGATATTGAAGATCAACACCCATTAGAAAGTAGAAAAGCTTGGAAAGACGTTGCTGCTGCTATCACCGCTAACGATTTCGATGGTATCGCTGCCGCTAAGAACGTCCTAGAAGAAACACAAAGAGAATTAAGAAAAGTCGAAGAAGCTAAAGATATCAGTTGGCAAAGAAGATGGTTTAACGATATCGATTATTCAGCAATCCCGGATGAAGGTAACGAAATACCAGATGAAAACGATATCTTTAAATCCCTTGCTAAGACTCTAGATATATCCACCAAGAATGTACCAAGTGGTACTTTAATCGGTGAGAAAGAAGATAAGAAAGAAGATATATCCTCATTGCATTGGAGATTCAAGAGAGAACTATGGAACAAAGAAAAAGAAATTGTCTTGTAAAGTAAATAAAATCTAAATTGACAGTTTATTCTCAATTCCTGACACCCTCTCTACTTTTCAACAATTCACTATGATGTTTGCTTCTGATGAATAGTTGCTTATGACCAATATAATCCAACCCTTTACTACTACCTTTACACCTTTATTTTTATATCACCCTTTGTTTTTTATTCTACTTTATATCTTTATAATACAAGAAAATACTTAATATAGCGTTTCATGCCAATTTAAATAGTTTATTATTCTATTCATTTTATATTTTATACTATCATCATCATATTTCACGAAGGATATGAAATTTTTTCTTTTCGATGAGCATTGATTTTTTATAATAGAGAAAATATATATAGAATTAGTATGGTATATGAAGCTCATCACTTGAATTTATATACTTGATAAAGTACCAATTAACGGATCTGTATTAGCACTAATCAACGAATAATGGCTACACAACCAAAGGTATCAAGACCGTCACAACACAAGCAATCTTCTCGTAAAGGTAAGAAGGCCTGGAGAAAGAATATCGATTTATCTGATATCGAAAAAGGTATCGAAGAAAAAATCGACCAAGAAATCACTCATGGTGTTGAAGATATCTCCAAGTTACAAAATGATGCCTTATTTCAAGTCGATGAAGCTGGTGATGATGATCTAAAAAATAAGTTAATCAAGAGAAAACAAATCAAGAACTTAAAGAGTAGAGAAATCTTAGATGCTGTTAAGACCAACTCTAAGGTTTCTGCTTTAAAACACCACAAGCATCATCACAATGCTTCTGATGATAAGGTATCCACCGATGGTAAGAAGAAGGTTCAAGGTGTCTCAAAGTACGAACTAACCAAGTTAATGGCCCTTGCTGGTAAAATCCAAGGTGAATCCAAATTGAAGAACCGTAGTGCTAAGGAAGGTTTAGTCAAATCTGGTTCCATGGATCTATGGGGATCTGAACCACCTACCAAGGTCAAGAAACAAAAGACCCTTAAGGAGTATAAGACCCCAGCTGGTATTGCTTTTGATGTTGAATCTAGAACTGAAATTCCAGAATCTCTATTGACTCAATCTACTACTGGGTGGTCTATTCCATCTTCTACCCCTTCTACTTCTAAGATTGCTCCAATTCAAATTAGAAAATACGATGAGGTTCCTCATGCTGGTAAATCTTATAACCCAGAGAGCAAAGCTTGGAACGCGTTATTATCCAAAGAATACGAAACTGAAAAAGTCAATGAAGAAAAAAGAGTTCAATTAGCTGAATACAGAGAAAGAATTAAACATTTAATGGAAACTCTAGATGATAACGAAGAATCTTCTTCAGCCTCAGAAGGTGAAGATCACGTATCAGAAGAAGATGATGAAGAAGAAGACGGTGAAATCAGATTATCTATCAACGAACCAGTCGAAAACAAGAAAAAGACCAAATACCAAAGAAACAAGGCCAAGAGACATGAAGATAAGGTTAAATTACATCTAGAATTAAAGAAATTAAAGCAACATGTTAAGGAATTAGAAAACTTAGATGAGATTGAAGAATCTGTTCAAATCGATATCAAGACTCAAACTAAAGTTAAGATAACTAAAAAGAGAAAGTTGAATAGAAATAAGTTAGGTACCAAGTATGGTATTCTTGATGAAAGATTAGAAATTAAATTCTCAGATGAATTATCTGATTCATTAAGAAAATTAAAGCCAGAAGGTAATCTATTATATGACAACGTCAGAAAACTACAAAGTTCAGGTAAGATTGAATCTCGTGTTCCAATCAAGAGAGCCAGTAGATATAAACAAAATATCACTGAAAAATGGACTTACAAGGATTTTAAATAGGTTGTCTTTCCCAATTAAGCATATTCATTCATTATCAACCCAAAACCCACTAGTTTGGTCGTATTTTTGCACTCCTCTCCATTTATTTAACATTTTGTATATTATCACTACTTATAGTTTATAAATTAATAACCTCTTAATTGTAGTTAATCGTTTTATTTATATTTATAAAGCTGTCCTTCTTGTCAATTAAGACTATTTTTTCAAGGTATTATTATTTAAAGTTTATAAGCATAACGGGTAAAAAATAATTCTTCTATTATATAAGGATAAACATAATAAATCAGAATTTATTAGAAATACATTACTGTGTCTAATCAAATTAGACTATAACACAGAAACAAATAGACAATTTACAATGTCCTTTGAAGGTATTCTACATAAATATAATGAATGGCAAGTTGCCTTTGAATTTTCACCAACTAAATTACCTAATGCTCTAATAATGATTGGGGGTATGACTGATGGTTTAACAACTGTACCATATGTAGCTAATTTGCCTAAAGTTATGGAACCATTGGGATATTCTGTGGTTCAAATACTGATGAGAAGTAGCTATATAGGTTGGGGTACAAGTTCCCTAAAAGAAGACATGATACAAATTAAAGAATTAGTAGATTACTTGAAATCTACTAAGGGTGGTAGTAGAAAGAAAGTTGTTATAATGGGCCACTCCACAGGTTCACAAGATGTCATGAGTTCTTTACTAACAATCAGTGATTCAATTGACGCTGGTATTATGCAAGCATGCTGCTCCGACAGAGATGCTCTAAGCAATGAACTTCCAAAATCTATCCTTACTGATTTAAATACCAGAGCTAAAAAAATGAGAGATGAAGGCAAAGGCGATGAGTTACTAACATCTGAATTTTCTGAATATACTGCAGCCAATACACCAATTACTGCATATAGATGGTGTTCCATTTCATTACCTGGCGGAGATGATGATTTCTTCTCCGTTGATCTACCTGACGAAGCATTGAAATTAACTTTTGGTAAGATAAGTAAACCATTCCTTGTTGCTTATTCTGAAAAGGATGAATTTGTGTCAGTGGATGTCGATAAAATGGCTCTTTTGAAAAGATGGGAATTACAAAGTAACCCAAATTTCTGGTCAAAGAATTCTGGCCTAGTAAAAGACGCCTCTCATGGTGTCAAACAAGTTGAAGCCCAGCCATATCTTTATGAAATGATTTCTAAATTCTTCGACGAATTTGGTTTGTAAGGTTGGCAGACTATTTAGTGGATAGAATTATTTAATTTTATATAATGTTAAATATTTTCAACCTAAAATAATTAAAAATTTCCCTTCAAAATTTCATCATATTGAATATAATCTCGATGTGATAACTGAAGTTAAGCGTAGAACATTAATAAATGACTAAATGAGCAATATACTAGGAATTGGAACAGATATAGTATACTTACCAAGAATCGCAAGGTTAATAGCTAAAAATAGAGTAGTAACAAACTCTGGTACTCTTCGTAAGATTACGAATAAATTCATGCATCAAAGCGAACAACAAAAATTCTTGACACTACTAGAAAAATCAGCCAATGAACCTAACTACAATGATAAATTAATTAATTATACTGCCGGTATATGGGCCTCAAAAGAATCCCTGCTAAAGGCCATCTCATCATTTGTACCCGAGGCTGATTTGATTCCTGCTCAAACGATATATTCTAAATTATATTACAAAATTAATACTGATTCAGGATTACCAATAATGAAAATTGATAAGGAATTTCCTAACAAGTATCCCGAACACAAACAGTTTTATGATAAATATATTTCCAATTCAGAATATTTACTTTCAATGTCTCATGATCACGACTATTTAGTATCTTATTGTTGTATATTGAAGAAATCTGATTAAATTCCACCAACGGTATATGACTTCTCATACATACATATATACATATTCTATAAATAAATTAACTAAAGCATTGTGCATATTAACTCTTAGCATGACTGATCATTTATGGAAATATGTAGAAATCCATCAAAGCTATGAAACTTATTGTAGATATCCAATAATTCGGCATCGGTGGGAACATCTATCCCATTACATACCACACTTAACTCTGAATTGCCTTGGATGTTTGGAAATCTTTTTAAAACAAGATCAATCACTTTTACATTTAGTCCAGTTTCGTTTGTGACTGAAATTTTAGGACTCCATATCTTATTAATATCAGATGCCAAGTGGACAATTACAGGAATGTTTCGAGGTTGTCCTATTTTAACCTTTTTACTTATTTCTTCAAATTTACTTCTTTCCCTTGCAATAATTGAGTTCCAGAAGTCTTTCGAATCTTTCATAGACAACGCCATAATGCGTTTGGATGATCCATTTAATATAAAACAAACTTGCTTCCATTGATGCATCCAATACTTTTCAATTTGGTCAACACCTCCCACTATAGGAATGTAGAATTGGGGTAAAAGCTCTCCATGTCGAAGTTTAAGCTTCCATACTTGTATCGTATTCTCATTTTGCCATATATCATCAGTATACTTATTATTTGATTTAACGATGTCAAAGAGCGTGCCTACAGGATAATTCCAGGGCAGTACTTTATCTTCAAACTCAAGCCAAACATTTGGTAGGACATCATCTATATCATTATTCAAATATTTTTCAACCTTTTTAAGCATATTTATAATGTAATTAGCGGTATACGTATCTCTTGGAATTCTAACGTTTAAAATTCTGATGCTGTTAGGGGAGCCCTTTAGTAACAAAGCATCATCAATATCAATTTGAATATTCAGGGAAGCATTCCAGATTAACTCCCTTATTTCATTCATTCTATTCTTTATCAAATACGCCGATATGGTTGATTGATCTTACCAGCTATCTACTTTCTCTTACTCCAGTTTAATCACTTTATGATTTACACCTAATGTTATTTTTTCAAAATATGAACTTTATTTATATGTCAAAATATTTGTAAATATTAAACAAAGAGGACTTCAACATTTTAAACAGCCTTGGACGTAAAAAACTGATATTAATATCAACTAAGAATATGGAAATGTGCGATCAGGTACTAGTAAAATCTGGTGATAGTAATAATGAAGTTAATCCAGATTTGTTATGGCAAAGAACTGCGGATGAAGATGATTTACAATTCATCGAACCACCAGAGATGACCCATTTACTATTCGGTATATTCTCGTTAGATAAATTTAAACCTTTGGATGACGAACATGCAGATGACTTACTCAAAAAGGTGTATAACAAATTTGCATATTGGAATACCCAGTACCCATGGACAGATTATTCAGGTGTGCAATTAAAGATTGAAGCATTGAACAATGGATCAAGATATATCTTTGGCCAACTCTGTACGGATGATATAATAGAAGAAGCTAACCTAGTTATGGCAATATTGCATGAAATATCAACAGCTATGGGTCCAGAAATATTCATTAAAGTATGTGACACCAATGGTGATATAATATTGCCAACATGTTTTGACGTTGTACCCGAAGAATACGAATATCCTGTTGGTAATAATAGATTATGGCTAAATGAAGGTAAGTTTAAAATGATTCCAAACTATTTTTATCCAAATAGAGGCTTATTATCCAATGAAGTTACTGAATTTTTAAGTAAGGCTCCTTATAAATTAATGAATATTATAGAGTTAAATGAGAAGATTACAAATCTTTATATTAACAATTTTCCAGAATCAAGCTTATCCAAGTTAAATATACTATCTCTTGATATTGAAGATAAAACCTCTTTTAAAATATTGCAAGATAATCCAAGAGTTATTAGTTTTCTGTTAGTTCAATTAGCAAATGATTCCTTGGATATCTCGAAAATAATCGACTCTGCCCAACAAATTAACCCATTAAATATCATCGCACCAAAAACTCACATCGATTCCCTATCAATATATTTGCAATTAAATAAACTAAAAGAAAGCCCAAAGGATATAAGTATTTATAGTGGTAGACTTATTTGCAAAATTTTGGAGAAACTATTAAAGGAAGATGTACTAAAATTTGAGAGTTCAAAAATTTCTAAACCAAAAATAGATATTGCCCATGATAGTTTTGAAAAATTTAAGTTCCAGAATGCTTCTATGGAGGAGGAAGTTGATATTGGAAATACGGATCCCCTAGAGGAACTTACTAAAGTATTTAATAATTTTCTAAATGAAGATGGAATGCCAAAATTTGATAAAATGAATGACCCAGACTTCGACTCTGAAAATGAATTATCCGATAATTCAGCTAAAGATTATTTTAAATCTGAAAATATTGATATTAATGAGGACGATTTCTTTGAATTCCTCGCGAAGAATGCATTAAATATATCAGATACAGAGTTACAGAATATGAGAGCTCAAACGCTACCTTAGTGATTAAAATCATTTCATAATGAAACCCGTAGCCAAATCAAATGGTTAGTGAATATTCCAAACTTTACATGAATGAATTACAATTTGTTAAACTTTAACTGGTCATAGAGGCTTTATAGCTATTAATGTAAACTGAAGTAAGACCAAAGTTAATGGTGTAGATATTAACACACTTATATATAATTTTAATTCACTTAAATTATCATGTCTGGAATATATTTATTACATTATAATATATTATGCAAAGATATGTAAATGCATTATATATTTTTTTTAATATTATTGTTTATCATCTATACGTTCTTCTTCTCCCTCGGTAGGATTATCTTCGTGGTCTGCGTTATCTTCATCTTCTGATTCTTCAGCAAAACCTGGAGAGTTACGATGAAATTCTCCCCATCCATTTCCTTTACTAACATCACGAATAACTAATTCTGGGTTAGAATTCTTCCCAAATATGTATGGCCGGCTCAATAAATTATTTTTCTTTTTAGATATAGCCTCACCTTCACTGTATGTGTCTTTGTTATCTTCGTCATCATCTTCGTCGTCATTACGACTTTTTTCTCTTAAAATATTATTTTGAATCTTCGCCACAAAATTTTCATCTGGTATATCTGAATCTACTTCATCAGCAGTTGACGATTCCTCTCGAATTACGTTATCCGCGCCTGATGCTGAGTTCTTTAAGAAACTTGACTTTTGAAGTCTTCTTCTTCTACCTAGTGAGCTTCTCCGAGAAACAGAGTATCCACCTTTAGTAGACGTCCAACTGCTACCTTGTTGCATTCCAAAATGGGGTAATACAGAGTCCTTCATATTAGATAGTTTCTTATTTCGAATGCTAGGCTTTAACTGTGTAGTAGCAGTCGTTATATCATAAAATGAATCTGTCCTCGAACTTCTATCGGATGTACTTGACGTCTCTGAACGTACACTTAAATTTCGTCTTAAATATCTTCTTGAAGATGATGATTTAGTTTTTATAATCTTTTCTGGGTTTGAATTAGAAGAGTATTGCGAGTTTGAATGTCTTATGGTGGGTCTCGAACTATCAAAATTATTGAAAGATGTTATATTCCCATCGGTAGAATAATCTGAAGTGTCATTCGAGAATTGAGAAATATTCGACAATGGTCTAGTTTGAAACATCTGTGGGGATTTCTTTAACTCTGTCGAATAAGATGCAGTTATGTGTAAAGATTCACTATCGTAATTTCCCAATGATGTTTGCCGAGATAGTTCACTGGAAGCTGTAGATTTGAATCTTTTCACATTTGGCTCATCATAATTCATCTTATCATCGGTTGAATTTAATGCGCCATTCAATTTGGTTTCATTTTCATTAGGTATTTTAGAATTGGCTACCTTCACAGGGCTAGTGCTTTTCGAGTTTCTTCCTTCGTCTGTGCTTCTCTCTTTAAGCGACTTCGACTTACCACTACTTTCCAAAAAGTTTGGTTTAGTTATAGATCTTCTTGGGCCAATTTTTGTAGCCATTGAATATGAGCGACTATTTCGGAATTCATCTGTTCCATTAGCAGTGCTTGCATACTTCTTTTGTTTAAAAAAATCAGAAACCTTTCTAAATATATTATTCTTTTTTGGTGACTCTTCTTTAAAATTTAGATTACCTGATATTTTTATCATATCATTAATAGAGGATGATTCTCTTATCATATCATTGGATAATTCTGGGTATGTCTTCTTTTCAGGAAGTGCTGCAGCAATACTAGCTTCAACCCCCTTCGTTATAGCATTGCGAATGGATACACCTCTAGTTAATTCTAATGAAGACCGTATAATCCCTTCATCAATACGATGACCGGAAATAGATTTGGAGTTATCAAATACTTTTCTTACCGACAAAACAGATCTGTTTCTTCTTGGTTGATTATGTTTACATTTTCTCTCTTCTTGTTCTAAGAGGATAAACCACATACCTGAAAGGGAGTCACACTTCTTTTTTGCTACCGAATTCTTAATTGAGTATGTATCAAAGCCACTTCTTTTTAATCTTTTCAGGAGACTTCTTTCTGGCTTAGAATGGAATTTTGTACCTCCATCACGTTGTTTACGAAGAATACTATCAGTATCACTTAATATTTTGGAACCACATGGCTGTAAGAAGTCATGTTCTAATACCTCCTTTATAGTAGGCCTTTCGGTTGGATTCTTTGCTAACAGTTTCGTTAGGAGATCCCTAGCTTCATCCCCAATAATACCACTATTGAATACTGGCATTTCATTTACAATTTTCCATTTAATCTTAGCTTCATCATCCTCATCGAATGGCATAGAACCTGTTAGCATTGTATACAATATGACACCTAATGCCCAAATATCTATCTTAAAACCATCATACGGTTTTCTTTCAGTTAGTTCTGGTGCCATATAAACTGTAGTACCACAAACAGTCTCTAAAACGTTCTTTGTCATACACTCTCTTGTAAAACCAAAGTCTGTTAATTTTGCAACTCCATTTTTATCCAACAATATATTCTCTAGTTTTAAATCTCTATGAACACAATTTAAACTATGTGCATAATACACAGCACCACATATTTGAGAAAACAACTCGATGCATTGGTCGACGGGTATTCTTTTCAACCGAAGTAAATGATCATAGAGCTCTTTCCCCGGACAATATTCTAGTGCCATCCAGACCTTATTTTCTGTTACAATAACTTCATATAATTTTGTAATATATGGGTAAGTAAATTGTCTATGGTAAAACACTTCTCGCACGATGTTTGAATCTTTCTTATCACTTGACTTCAGAACCACCTTACGGTGTGTCAATTTATGCAATGCTAAATAAACCTTACCGAAACTACCTTCACCTATCTGATCAAGGATTTTGTAATTTCCGACCTCTACTAGTTCATCTGAGTTAAATTGACTGTATAATTTATTGTATGATGCACCAATAATGGATTTTATATTGTTCTGTTCTGCTTTAGACGATGTGATTATTGCATTGTTCATTCTATTTATAAGTGAATAAACTCTCTTTTGTTTGTTAATAAATCTTGGTATCAGATGGAAATATAGTTAAATAATGTCCTTCAATTTATAACAGAATTATTAAACTTTGTTTTATTCAGTTAGTTTGAACGTAATGACTATATCAAAAGAAGCTTTGACTAATTAAACAAAGACTGTATTCCTTTGATGTCAATTTAAACTTTTTGGTATTTCTATAATTATATCTTAGATATACGCAATTAAATGTTAATATTTCGTTAATATACTGGCTTTAACGTAGTCTAGTATTACTTCATGTCAATTGTAACATATATTTCTAGAGCTACAACACGTTAAGGTAAATATATGATTTTGATATCCGTCAAGCGCGATGAAGTTTTTCAAGATTAAAATAAAACCTTTAAAGGCATTGTTATATAGAGATGATGTATGTAATACAGAATTAGGTAACTAAAGAGACCATTCACCAGTGTCTTGTGTTTCGGGAAAACAATATCAATTAAATTAGAATAATATATACTCCAAAAAGTGAATATTAAGAGCATCACAATATAAGAAAACAGATCAAATATGGATACTGAAAATAATATTGCGTTAAAGGAAATCGACAATATATATAGTAAAGTAAGATGGTCGAATCAATTCAATGATATGTCAATACTACCGACATATCTGCAAGAAGAAATCGACAAACATAAATCAGCATTGGATAAATTAAAGGTTTCAAATCGACCAAATATAGGAACATCAACATCGACAGCTGTTTCTACTGAATTATCCTCAAGCATACCGAGAAATACTGACAAATCCGGTTCAATATCTGTAATGGAAAGAAGAAAACAACTTATATCACAAAAACCAAAATGGCATGCTCCTTGGAAACTAACAAGAGTAGTGGCAGGTCATTTAGGTTGGGTTAGATGTGTGGCAATAGACCCTGTGGATAATGAATGGTTTGTTACCGGTAGTAATGATACAACTTTAAAAGTGTGGGATATGGCAACTGGTAAATTAAAAATAACGTTGTCTGGCCACGTTATGACTGTCAGAGATGTTGCTGTATCTGATAGACATCCCTATATGTTTTCCGCAAGTGACGATAAATTAGTAAAATGTTGGGATTTAGAAAAGAATATGGCTATAAGAGACTATTTTGGTCATTTATCCGGTGTTCAAACTGTAGATATCCACCCAACTTTAGATCTAGTGGTTTCTGCTGGTAGAGATAGTGTTGTTAAGCTTTGGGATATACGGTCCAAGAAAGCTGTAGCTAACTTAGGAGGACATAAATCACCAATTAATAAAGTTCATTGTCTACCCACAGATCCACAAGTGGTAAGTTGCTCAACAGATGCTACTGTAAGACTTTGGGATATCGTTGCTAATAAGACGATGAAAGTTCTAACACACCATAAGAGAAACGTAAGAGATATGGCATTCCATCCGAAAGAGTTTTCATTTGCATCTGCCTGTACCGATGATATAAGATCATGGAAATTACCGGAAGGTTCATTATTAACAAACTTTGAATCACAATCAAGTGGTATAATAAACACATTGAGCGTTAACGAAGATGACATATTATTCGCTGGTGGTGATAGCGGTACGTTATCATTTTATGATTACAAATCCGGCCATCTGTATCAATCTATGGGCACTAAAGCTATTCCAGGATCTAGAGAAAGTGAACGTGGTATATTAGCTAGTACTTTTGATAAGACTGGCCTTAGATTAATTACCGGTGAGTCTGATAAGAGTATAAAGATATGGAAGCAAGATGAAACAGCGACTCCATCGAAGGACCCGGGTCTGCTATGGAACCCAATTCTATCTTCACAAAGATTTTAGTTTCAAAAAGGATGTATTAATAATTTTTAATTTTTAGTTATATATATAAATATATATGCATGTATATAATTAATCAAATGGGATTGGTTTGTGACGTGGTTTATTTTGATCCATTTGAGTGGCAGCAATAGCGCTGGGTACTTTAATACCACAACAATCACCCCAACCGTTATGTGCATGGCTTAATTCTTCTTCTAAGTCTTCACCACAGATGCCACTACCATGTGGAGGTGAAACACCTTCTGGACACTTTATGAAATCACTGAAATAGAAATGTTGCATGATAGGTAACTTTTCTAATACTTCAGCTTTATACATCTTAATCATACCTTCTGCTACCTTCGACCATCTTTTAACACCGCTAATATCATCCAACATTGGTGAATGCCATCTTAGTGTGGCTGTAGTCTTGACAGAGTTTATAAATGATATGCAACCAAAATAAAGGTACTTATCGGCAAACATCTCAACGACTTCTTCATTATGAATGGACGTTGGTTTTAAATGCTTATGAGTGGACAGTTGGAAAGCGCCGAATAAAAATGGTAAAAAGTGGTAATCATCTAAACCCCAAACACCGTGAGAACCTGCTGGTTCCAACCAGTACAACGTCTCTAATGTTCTCATTATTGTTAAATACTTGATAAATATAACAAGTACTATATTTGTACTGTCTTGATCGAGATCAAAGATTCCATATTTTGTTAAGCCGTATAAGAGGCAGATAAAATTCAACTCATGTCCAGAGCCATAATCAATTCTTCTCTTGTTACCCCATGATTCCAGTAGATACGTAGATAACTGGTTAGCTTGATTATCTGCTAGGGAAGGGTATGTTTCTTTTAATAGACTTATACAATTTTCAGCTAAATCATCATAAAATTCTCTGAATTCAACTTTACCGAATCTAGAACTAACAGCATCCTTTAGAACCGGATGCTTTTCGATTAATCCATTTATTTTATCCATCAGTCCTTCAGTGGCAGTAATAGATCCAGATATAGGTTCAGTATATTGTGTATTTTCACGCCCCTTAACAGCCTCTGCTAAAGTGGTAATAAAAATAATAAGATCTTCTCTACTTTGGGATTCTTCCCATTTCTTCATATCATCCTCTGTAAGTAGCCTCTTTGAAGGCATATTAGATGACATATTGCGTTTGATATTTGTATTATGCTCTTTTATATCTCTATTTATAAATAAATTCCAACTAATTTCACTCCTATATTGATTTACATTTATTACATAATGGTAAATCTTTCCTATACAAAAATTAACAGTCAAGTTTTTGACACCAGATGCTCCGGTGATTTTATGCACTAAAACACTATATTTACACAAAATAAGCTATAAGAGGTCATATAAGACTTGAGACAGGGAAATATATGATAGCATATAATATATTAATACCTCTGGTAATCAATTTAAAGGCTTATATATACTATTTACCCTCTATTTTATACACCCAGTTCCTCGTTACTAAGGCAACAGAGACGTGTATTTATAAAATCAAAATAACGCGAAAAGAATTTTGTAAGTGTTTTTAGTTAATATTTGTAAGATTTAAAGGCAATAAAAAGGTCAAATAAGGGATTGTAAGGACTATAAAGGCCTCCCAGACAAGTGAATGGAGACTACACAACCCACACAACAGGCTACACAGGCCACACAACGGTATCTGATCGAGCAGTTTACTCAGGAACAGATAGATGATAACATTGTGTGCAGGATCATCTGCACTGATGGTACGATTCCTATTCGTGATCTGAGGATGAATTTGCTTGAAGTAGTTAAAATTGAGGAATCCATAAAGAAGGTATGGACTTTTGGAAGAAATGAACATTGTGATTACCCTTTGGGAAACATTTCACGTTTCTCGAATAGACATTTCCAGATCATTTTAGGTGAAGATGGTAATCTATTACTAAGAGATATGTCTACTAATGGTACATGGTTAAATGGTGAGAAAATTGAAAGAGATACAAACCAATTATTATCACAAGGTGATGAGATTTCAGTTGGTGTCGGCAAGAAAGAAGATATTAAGACATTAGTAATTTTCATTAACGATAAATTTAAACAAAATTTAGAAAGATTAAAAGTCGAAACCGCAATGAATTCTTCGTTACCTACATCTGTATCAACGAAAGATATCAATACTAGACAATACAATAAGACATTAAACGAATCTAGAAGGAGTGGTATCTTCAAGGACTTCTCAATCCAAGATGAAGTTGTAGGACAAGGTGCGTTCGCTACAGTGAAGAAAGCCGTAGAGAGAAAGACAGGTAAGACGTTTGCAGTTAAGATTATAAATAAGAGGAAAGTCATGGGTAATTTATCCGGTGTTACAAGAGAAATTGAGGTATTACAAAAGATGGATCATCCAAGAATTGTTACGTTGAAAGGATTCTATGAGGATCCTGATAATTACTATATGGTTATGGAATTCGTCTCTGGTGGTGATTTAATGGATTTCGTTGCGGCACACGGTGCTGTTGGTGAAGATGCAGGTAGAGAAATCTCGAGACAAATTCTAGAAGCAATCAAATACATTCATTCCATGGGTATCAGTCATCGTGATTTAAAACCAGATAACATTCTTATCGAACAAGATGATCCTGTATTGGTTAAAATTACAGATTTTGGCCTTGCAAAAGCCCAAGAGAGCGAATCGATCATGACTACTTTCTGTGGTACCCTTGCATATGTTGCCCCAGAAGTCATTGGCGGTAAGACATCATCTACACAGAACCCAGACGAAGAAAGAAATGAATATTCCTCATTAGTGGATATGTGGTCAATGGGGTGCCTAGTATATGTTATCCTAACGGGTCATCTTCCGTTCAGTGGTAGTACACAAGCACAACTATACAAACAGATCAGTAGAGGCTCTTACCATGAGGGTCCATTAAAGGATTTCAGAATTTCTGATGAAGCTAGAGATTTCATTGATTCTTTGCTTCAAGTAGATGTGACCAAGAGACTTACCGCCGAGAAGGCCTTAGAGCATCCATGGATTAAAGTATCGATGTTAATATCCACGTTTCCAAGTCAATCTGAGGTATCATTATCACAATCTTTATCTCAGCAAAAACTATTAGAGAATCTAGATGATGCACAATACGAATTTGTCAAACAACAAAGAAAACTAAACCTACAGAAACTAGACCAAGAGGAAGAATCTAAGAGAAAGGGGTTCAAAGTACCTAATATTCAACCAATGCGTTTTACTCAAACAAAAGTCACAAACACTAATAGTATTAACAGTGTTAGTTCTATTCAATCACAAAAGATTCAAAACAATACCACCACAAATACAAATGCCAACAGAAAGAGACTTAAGGGTAAGTTCTTGACATTGTTGCCATTAAAGGAAAGTAATATCCAGGAATCGTTAACGATCAAACAAGGTATCAATCCTTTCTTCATTGGTAGATCTGATGATTGCAATTGTAAAATCGAAGATAACAGACTATCCAGAGTACACTGTTTCATACTTAAGAAGAGACATGTAGTCGGTAATAGTATGTACGAATCACCAGCACAGGGTCTGGAAGATATCTGGTACTGTCATATCGGTAGTAACGTCGGTTTCGTAAACGGTATTAAAGTACCTCAATCCTCCAAAACATTATTAAGAGACGGTGACGAAATCAAGATTGTAGAAGACACTGGCAACAAATTCATGATCGGTTTCAAAGTCGAGATCAACGATACCACAGGTTTATTTATAGACGGTGATCATAACCTGGATACCGACCAAAACGTCGTCAAACAAAGCGACAACGAAAAGAAGCTGGTATCAAGACTAGCAGAGGTAATGACCAGGAAGAGAGCAAGAGACAACAGTATCATGTCTGCTGCAAATATGGCCTCATCTCCGGTCTTCCAAGACAACAAGGAAAATGCAGAATTGTCGTACGACTCCGACAGAGACAATAATAACAACATCTTAAAACAAGTACACTCGCTCAGTGTAACACTCTCACAATCGGACCCAACCCGTAAAGTGAAGCGTGCCAGACTGGACCAAGCCACAAAGGAACTCGAGGAGCTCCCATTCCGCTGAACTACAGCATTATATAACATCATATAACTCATAATATAATAGATATTACACTAACAACTAACAACCCGTAAGAGGCGACATCAACAATTTATTGGTAACAAAAACGGGGCGGCTTTTTTGATAGAGGGGAAAAAAAGGTGATAGTATATAAATGGAGATGATAAATAGGGAAAGCTTGTGGTCATTGATAAAAGGAGTATCGATTAATAACACTAGATACAGCTAATTAATTTGTTATAACACAGGAGAGTCACCCTTCATTTAGTACTAATAACAAATATTGAAAGAGAGTCTATTTTCTAGCGTATAAATACTATAAATAACTAATTAAGAATGCAATTACAAGGTTTACTACCACTCGCTTTAATGATAGTTAGCAGTTTTGAAACTGTTAATGCTAAGGTCCATACAGCCAAGTTGCACAAACGTGACTTGGGTGAGGGTCTAAAGGAAGTTACTTTCCAACAACATATTGCCCATTTAGGCCAAAAGTACTTATCTACTTTTGAACATGCTTATCCGGAAATCTCGTTCTCGAGAGAACATCCATTCTATGCTGAAGGTGGTCACAATGTTCCATTATCCAACTATATGAATGCCCAATACTACGCTGATATTACTATCGGTACCCCACCACAGAGCTTTAAGGTAGTTCTAGATACTGGTTCCTCTAACTTATGGATTCCAAGTACTGACTGTAATTCTTTAGCCTGTTTCTTACACTCCAAGTACGATCATAGTGCTTCTTCCTCTTATAAGGAAAATGGTACTGATTTCGCCATTCAATACGGTTCCGGTTCCTTAGAAGGTTACATTTCTCAGGATACTTTAACTATTGGTGACTTAACCATTCCAAAACAAGATTTCGCTGAAGCTACTAATGAACCAGGTTTAGCTTTTGCTTTCGGTAAATTCGATGGTATCTTTGGTTTAGCTTACGATTCTATCGCCGTTAACAAGGTGGTTCCACCATTCTATAACGCCATTGAACAAGGTATTGTCGATCAAGCCAGATTCGCCTTCTATTTAGGTGACAGCTCTAAGGATGAATCTGATGGCGGTGAAGCCACTTTTGGTGGTATCGATAAATCTAAGTTCACTGGTAAGATCACTTGGTTACCAGTTCGTCGTAAGGCTTACTGGGAAGTTAAATTTGATGCTATTGGTTTAGGTAAAGAATTTGCCGAATTAGAAAACTATGGTGCCGCTATCGACACTGGTACTTCTTTAATCACTTTACCATCTAACTTAGCCGAAATCATCAACTCTCAAATTGGTGCCAAGAAGGGTTGGACCGGTCAATATACAATTGAATGTGACACCAGAGATAGTTTACCAGATTTATCCTTCAAGTTTAATGGTGAAGTATTTACTATTTCTCCATACGATTACACTTTAGAAGTTTCTGGTTCTTGTATCTCTGCTATTACTCCAATGGATTTCCCAGAACCAGTTGGTCCATTAGCCATTATTGGTGATGCTTTCTTACGTAAATATTACTCCATTTACGATATTGAAAACCATGCTGTTGGTTTAGCTGAAGCAGTATAATGAAACTTATTCACAACCTAATTCATTTTTAACTAACGAAAAATCCCATCTTTGTTCTTTTTTTTATATCTAAACTTTTAAAAGTTCCATTTGTGATACTTCTATTTGCTTCTAATCTATACTCTCTCATTAAAAATATTATCTATTCTAAATAACATCAAATATCGTAAATCTATCATTTTCTATAATTGACAATTTCTTTATTTACATTACACGAAAATTAAAAAAAAAACGAAATCAATAATAACATTCATGACTAAGATGCATAAACAATTGCATCGGTATAGCCACATCCAACAAACACCAAGCACAACCTCATTTTAATGTATTCGAAATCTACTCCCATTATGGGGAAAACCACTAGAAGGACGATTTCGAATGAATCGCTAACCACACCTCAAAGGAAAATTTCAACTGCATCTTCACCTTCATTCATGCAATCAAGATCACCATCATTACACTCAACTTCTTCGTTATCGAAAAGTACATTGAGAACTACTAGCGGTTCAAGAGGCTCCGTATCTTCCTCATCGTTGAGCAACCCTAGTACACCAACTACATCATCTTCAAGATCAAAATCAGAAACATTCGTACATCCACAACATATATATCTCAAATCGAAACATACTACAAGTTCAGTAAGAACAAATGAACCATATAGAGGTACCATTACAGTAACAGCTAGAATCAAACCTGTTTTAGAATTAAATCCGAGGGATAAGCAGATATGGCACAAGACTCGTAGTAACACTATCTCTAATGATGAACTCGGAGATTTTCAATTTGATCATATCTTCTCAGAAACATCACAAAATTTCGAAGTCTATAAAACAACAACTGTACCACTTATTGAAAGATTGTTTGATGGTTTTAATGTAACTCTATTCGCGTACGGTATGACTGGTTCAGGTAAGACATATACAATGATGGGTAACAACATCAGTGGACAAATGACTGACGATGGTATAGTACCATTGAGTGTGTCATTACTTTACAGTGAGATTTTCAATGGAAAACCAGGAAAAAAGTTTGACGTATTAGTATCATATTTGGAAATATACAACGAAAAAGTGTTCGATTTACTGGATAATGGTAACACTGGGAATAATTTACCTTTTATGTCTCCATCACCAGCAAAGTTCAACGGCAGCTCAAATGAACTTAAAATCAGAGATGATACAAAGTACGGTGTTAGGGTTGTTGGATTAACTGAAAAGAGAGTTGAAAATAGTAATGATCTATTGAAGTGGATTAAAATGGGTGATCTAAACAGAAAGACAGGCCAAACAGATTTTAATGTAAGAAGTTCAAGATCGCATGCTATAATATTAATAAGGTTAATAACAACTGATCTAATTGATGGTTGCACTATTTCAAACACTTTGTCGCTATGTGACTTAGCTGGTTCAGAAAGATGCACCGGCCAATCTGAAAGAAGAAAAGAAGGTGCTTTTATTAATAAATCATTACTTGCTCTAGGGACTGTTATCTCAAAATTAAGCGAAGAATCAATAAATAATAACGACACGAACCATGGAGGTAACGATAAAAGAGTGACAAGTAACAGTAGTCACATCCCTTATAGAGACTCCAAGTTAACCAGACTATTACAACCTGCATTAAGTGGCAATGGTATCATCACCACTATTTGTACCGTCGACCCTAGATCAGAAGCTTCCACAGAAACATTAAACACACTGCGGTTTGGTTCTCGTGCTAAGAATGTTTCACTTAACGTCCAAAAGAGATCTAATTATGGGAATAAATTGGATGACGAGAAGACTCGTATATTGCTAAACAGCATGAAGATACAAATTGAAGAACAAAATCAAATTATAGAAGAACTAAGATTAGAAAAATCAAAGAATATGAACAGTTTGGAAGCCACCAACAACAATAATCCAAACATTTCTCTATTAAAGGCTGAGAATTCAGTATTGAAAGGGAAACTATCGAATGTTGAAAATCTATTAGATAGGGATTCTGTTGTAGTACAAGATTCTGAAATCCTTGAGATTGTAGAAATGTTACCAATTGAAGTCGGTACATTACTAGAAGCTAAAATTCTGAACATGGAATTCCAAACACGTCAATACAAAAAATACACTAATGATTTGGAGAACAAATTAATGGGACTCGAGAGTAATTCCCTGTCATCACAACTAATCCCAACTAGTGATTCAGATTCTAAATTAAAAGACATGGAAATAGCAAGATTAGAAAAGATGCTTGAACGTAAGGATAAAATGATTGAAGCGTTACAAACGGTGAAAAGTTTGCATGATAGGGCCCTAAGACCTGTTCTAAATTCCATCGAGAACGAAAATCATTTTGAAAGGAATGACCATATAAAAGATTGTTTCTAGATATTTACTGCTATATCAAGGACCATTTAGCATTTTATATAAAAGAATAAACATCTTTATAAATTATAAATAGAACAATCAACACTATTTTCAGGGAACCATTGCTTTCTTACTAGTACGTTAAGCAATTCGAAAACCTTTGCTCATTTGATAGTGAAGAACAAGAAATTGGTAAATAAAGTCAGTATGAAACGTATAACACTTCCTGATTGTAGAAGAAACATTTACAAATCGTATATAGAAATATATTTATATATATATGTATGTGTATAAAAGTAACCTGATTTTTTATTTGATATTATAATATTGGGGACGTCGCTTTTTGACATAGTAAAAGAATATAAGCCTATACAATATAAAGCTGGCGGTTACACAAACGTTTCAAAATTAATAATTTACGTAAAGACTTTAAATAAAATATAACAATAGTGAAATAAATGAGAACTAATCTTCTAGAAGGAACGACCTCAATAAAGAGACGCCATAGAATTGTAATTGGTGTAGCACTTCTTTGTGTCACATTAACTTTCTATTTCACATATACATTCTCTACAGGAATCCATGAAAAGGAAGACACTCTAGAGGATAATTATGCTAATATTCAGATAACAGAAATGGGTGTATTCAAGAATAGACGTGTTCTGCCTAACGAAAGACTGCTTACTGATGTAACCATGAAACAGGATCCAAATTTCAAAAAAGTGGAGAAGGAAATATCAGTAATAAGAGAACAGATACGCAATTCCATGAAACCTTCCAAAACAAACATGCATAATGGTAAGTTCCAATCATACTCTAAGGATTACAAAGAAAATGACTCCGAACATCATTTTCAAGAGATAATTAATGCATCACCTGTAGTTTTATTCATGAAGGATTCTGATGTAAACTCTCAGTATTTAAATAAACTAATACATAGAGAGTTTGAGATATATCCTGAAATGGTGGTAATCGACCTAGATCAAAGTATAGAAAATAAGAAATTAGGAGACATTATTAGAACTAAGAAGATTAAAAACCCAATAGAACCCCCATATTTATTCATTAATGGAGTACCTGTAATCGAGAATGACATCCAAGAAGATATTATCGAGTATTACAAAAATTCCTTACTGTTAGGGAAATTTCAAAATATGTCCAACGGGAAAGTTATATTTGCTAAGAAAGATATACCATCAAATTATTAGCATTTGTTTGTATGCATACATAAAATAAATCATTAATATACACTCAGCCGTCTATATCATAAATTGATGCCTTGTATGATGATTTGGCCTCATCTTCGTCTTCATTCTCCTCAGTATCTTTGGTTTCATCACCAACCATGGTTGTGTCTTCTTCATAGTTTGTCAATGCATCACCCCACATACATACCATACTCTTCAAATAACCAGAATCCTTAACATACAATACTTTACATTTAGCCTCTGGACCCAGAAGTTTTCTTGTGGCCCTAGAAACTTGATTTAAATCTGAATTTCTGGGTAAGAATAATATAACATTTTTAGAGATAGCAAACATACTTTTCAAAAGAGGTGTAAGACCAGTTGGTAATAAATGTGACTCTAGATCATAAACATCTTTATTCAAATAATCTGGACCTCCCCATGGAGGTGATGCAAATATACAATCGATTTTTATGTCTTGGAAACATTGTTCCTTTGAAAGTTTCCCCCATGGTCCATATTTCAACCAAATTCTATCATCAACATTGTATACTTTAGCGTTCTGTGCAGTACAATATAAATGTTCTAACGATAGATCAACACCGTAAACCTTTGGAAATTGTGCAGCAAACTGAATAGTATTACCACCACCACCACAAAAAACATCTAAAATAACTTTAGCGTTTGGCATGCATGCTTTAACAAAGTTTGCAAAGAAAACTGCAATATTCTCCGGAGTAACACTGAACCATAATTCGTATGTCATGTAAATCTTGTTCGAGTCTATCTTAGAGAACAGGAATTTCCTGTTTTTCCAATATTTAAATAGCTTATTGTCCTTAGGTCTCTCATGTGACTTGATCCTCAGTGAATCATCATTGACTACTTTCGATATTCTATTAAATCTATTCTTCGATCTTTTCTTCAGAGTATGCGTGAAATGACTCGCATGAATGAATTTTTTACCCATGATCCAAAACAACACTACCTTCTATAACTAATCTGCAAAAGATAGATCAAAAGAACACTTTAATTATCCTGCAACTTGCTCACTAAATCCTCACATACCATCCTTTTTGTTCTAATATTAATCTGCAATTTTTCACTCATCGCTGAAATTTCGGGCTAATCCAAAAAAGGGCATACTTTCAATAATTATTTTTTTGAGATGGCTGGTTTACAGTACTTTCAGGTAAATGGTATAATTAGAGATGGCTGTCACAGCCATTTATATATTCCTAAAGTAGCGATTAATTGAATGATCCCACTTTGAGATTGCAGTAAATCGCTCTTTTATTATTTGAATTACTGGGTTTTCAATTAATTAGATCAAATTAAATTGATGAGTTAGGATATACATCATGCATTCTGAGTATGGTTATATATATTCTGCATTGATTGCAAATCGATTCTTTGATTCTTGATTGTACTTCCCTTTGATAAGTTTCTTGAACTATTAATGCTCTAGTTAAAGAAACTAAAAAGTTTACAGATAAATAAATACAATAATAACAATGATTATTAGAACACCAACGAGAACAAAGACGAGATCATTCAAAGGTACTCAAATGGAATTTAAATTCCCTTCCACAGAAAATCTACCTCACGATGAGTTGGAAGAAGTCGATTTAAATAACCATCATCTTCTAAATGTCAATCTAAAGAAGGATAGTACATCTCATGATGAATCTGATAATGTCTCCCAGATTTTATCAGACTATACATCTACCTCAAATACTAATTCTAACACAAACACCAACTCTAATTCATCAAATGGTTACTATTCATTTGCTAATATTTCAGATAACACTACTTCTCCAAGATTTTTCGTTGACCATACACCAAATGTAATGTCTGCATTAAATCTAAATGGTAATGGTAAATTAGATTATCCAATGACCTTAGCTCCAGAAAAGAGCCATTCACCTATTTCATCTCCATTATTAAGGAGATCTTCTTCTTCAAACAGTGTTAGTAAAACTTCAATGGTATCCAAATCCAAATCACAATTACAAATGGCATCCATTCCAGAGAACATAGCAACTCCAGCACATAGGGTTAATACTTCTATTCCAAATGCTGATAATATCTCATATGAAATTGTTACCGTCACATCAAATGTAGAATCTTCCAATCCAAGAGTTGTATCAGCTGTAAGCTCTAACTCAAGTTCCAATTCATCTTCTATGCTAAGAAAGAACCATTCCACAGTAAGAAAACATCCATTAAATATAGATAGAATTCCTTCTGTTAGAGAAGTAAATTCTATTAGATTATCATCTGCATCAAGAGTTGGATCATCTCAAACTATGATCCGTCCTGCATTAAGAGTATCCTCTTTAAACTCCAAGAATAGTCATAATTCAAAATTAAAGAGATCCAATGCGATCAGATTTAAGGGTGGGTTATTAGCATACTTCACATTCATGGGTATTAAAATTAAACATGGATTGAAGAAATTAAGAATTGTAATTAGAAGAAAATTGTTCTCTTTCACCAACCAAACAGGTATGAAGAGATCTCCATCCAGATCAAGTAACTTAAACACAAAAAAACCAATTAATAAGTCAAAGAAGAATAAGAAGATGAACCATTCATTAGATTACTCTACATCAAGTAAGAATAATTTAACCACATCTCATTTAATGAGAACACATGGTTATGTTTCTAACTTACAAAGATCAATATCTCAATCTTCTAGAAAATCTTCAATGCATAGACCATTAACAAACTTAACTCCACCTGCTTCTGTTACTGATTCTGTTTCTAACAACAATCGTCCAATTAAACAAAGAACTACATTGAGACGTACTAATTCTTCTATTAGAAGAGCTGCTTCCACATTAGCTGCCACTCCAAATACCAACCGAAACTCTATGATATCTCAAGTCGAAAATAAAATGATCAACGACAGTAATATGAATGAACCAATTGAAAACGATATGAGATCAAACTCCTACACTATGAAGAATTCAAACCTTGTGAGATCTGGAGGTATGTGTTCCTTAAACTCAGTTATCAGGGAACCATCAATTGTTGTTAAGAACAAGGTTATTCCATTAACTATGGGCCAATATCCTATAAAGGAAGAAGATGAATATGTTATTGACACTAACTCCATGACTAAATTAAGTCCTGTTGCTAGTGCCAATTCTAGTCACTCTTCTTACTTTGATGCCAATGATGCTAAATCCTCAATCTACTCTATGGAAAACGAAATTGAAGAAGAAAAGGAAGATGAAGAATACGAAGCCATGAGTAAAAATACTACAAACTTGAAATCCTCTGAGTTACAAGACTTATTAAACGTCTACTACAGAACTATTATCAGTAAGAGAATCACGTTAAGACTTCAAATGGGTAAGTACCAAGATGGTAACAACTTAGCTGAAGTTGATGAAGAATACAAAGAATTACTAGAAACATTACTATCAGATACTGAATCTCAATCAGATGTATCTGAGGTATTTGATCAAGATGAGAGTCACCAAGCCTCTGACGAAGCCGAAGATTATATGGATACTGTTCCAGAAATAGTTCCTCAACGTAAGAGAACCATTAACTTCAACATTATGTCATCCTTCGGTAACTACAGTGTCAGTCAAAACGCTAGTTTACTTTCTATCCCAACCAACAGTGTAAAGAGATCATTAACTCTACCAATAGGCATGAATATCTAAATATACAACCACACTGATAATTAGTACATTCACACATATAGTCATATAAATATATCATTAATTTATAAATTTGCATATTATCACAAAATACGCCTATACATATCACAATTAACGTGGTGCGAATTGTACTATATTCGGAAAAAATATTGATTAGTTGATTATTATAAAGAACATAATAGAAAGGTAAACGATTTGTTGAATAAACCAAGTTAACAAAGCTTTTGTATATATCCTGGTTGTGTTTTGTACGAACCACATCAGAATAACAAATAAGTGTCCATTCCTTTAATAAATTCAGCTGGAAAATACTCTTTGCAAAATACTAATTTCAAATTCCCTAAGAAACAATCTCTTTAAACGAATAAGACTCTCTACACTAAAAATGTCATTAAGGCTATCACAACCTTTAAATATATTGAGAACATCATTAAATGTGACGAATAGACAACTAGGCAGTTCTATTAGGTTCCAGTCATCGTTTACTTTTTTAAACAATCATAATTTACTCCTAAAAAGACAATTAAAACAGGCTAAACGGAAGGCTAAGAGGCTGTCCACTACAATAACTACCACTTCCAAATACCATCAGCATACTCAGTTTTCGAATATATCTTTAAACTCAAACCAAAATAAACCTATTCCACAACTAAACAAGAAATATAAATTTTATTCTCTCCCAAGAGTTCCTTCAACAAAACATATTGATCGTGAGGAGATAAATCTATCAGCATTATACTCAGGTTATAGACCTATGTTCATTAATCCAAGACATTACGATGCATCTAATGCAAACAATACAAGTACCTTATATGAATTTTCGATGAAATTCGAAGAACCAAATTCAATTTGGTATAATTCAGCTACTGGTCTTGAGACATTTGATGAATGGGAAAACATACCAGCATCAGTTTCAAGGAATTTAAAGCCTTTTGTACCTCCTCCACAAAATATGAAACCATCTACTGTTGTTTCACTACAAAAGAATCAATCAACTGAGAAAGATGTATTGGATATGAACTTAAGTGCAAATCCAGAAGCTTTCTTAGAGAAGATGTCAGGCTTAATCAAGGAGAAAAGGGGTAGAAGAAAACCTGTATTTACTTTACTACATTCCAAGAAGCATACAAAGAATTGACAGATCTTGAGGAACATCTGATAACGACTCTACCTTCTCTTTTTCATTCATAATTTCATTTCATTTCATTAAAATTTCAATCAATTTTAGTTTTTAGATATTTGACGACCCCATTTATGTTTATACCAATCTATCTATCTATCTACTTATTTATTTATTCAAAAGTACTATATTCTTTCTCTATATATCTCTCTCTTTAATATCTTTAAATTCAACATTTCGGGCATCTCAAAATAAAAATTAAAAATGAGTTGAGGGGATATTATTGAGCACCTTTATCCTCTGCTTAAGGCACAACTATAGGATATATATATAACTAACACATTCTATTCCCTACTTGGGTTAAATTAATCAGTTTATCACCTTTCAATATAGGTACTATAGGATCTATTTACTGGACTTACTAACATAGTATTTTGAACAATGAAATCTATACCCAAAAATGGCACTTGTCAACTACTTGGTCCCGTATCAATATTTATCCAATCCTTAATGGGTATTCTGGTAGTCATAGTACTATTAATAAAAAGAGAATGTGAACATCCCAGAAGAAAATTAATCGTATGGGGTTATGATACAGGTAAGCAGATTGGTGGTTCTCTGGCTATCCATTTTATTAATTTAGGGCTTAGTATCATAAAGAAGAAAAAACACGCAATATTGTACTTAATCATGGGTATCGAAGGTCATAATACCGACGATGATGACGATGATGAATGCGATTGGTACTTTTTAAATCTTCTAATGGATACCACTGTGGGGATTCCAATATTATGGTTAACCTTAAAATCATTTGAACACGTTTTAGCTCATTTTAAGGTTCAAAACGTCGAAAGTGGTAACTATTATTCTACAGATGATGAAAATTCTGAGAGGAAACCATTATTCAGCTCATTTTTAAAACAACTAGCTGTTTTCATATCCGGCTTAATCATGATGAAATTCTTTGTATTCCTAATGCTAAATTACTTTGAAGAAGTTGCTTACTGGTTTGCAAATATTACACTTGGATGGGCCGATAAATGGCCTAACTTTCAAGTCTTTTTAGTAATGTTTGTCTCACCCGTACTATTAAACTGTTTTCAATATTATTGCATAGATAATATCATTAAATTACATGGTATCAACTATAAGAATGTGGATAACTTTGAGCCAGAAACATTTTTAAGCGATGAAGAAGAGGATAGTACCTGGAGCCCAAATTTTAAAGATACTGTCTTTAGTAAACTTATCAAGACAAGAAGAACAAGCGAAAATAGTTCCAGCTATGGCAGCACCGAATAAAGATTATCAATAATATAAGCTTTATGATATAATCATTGCATCTAATTCATATAAATATGTTTAAAGTGATATATTTACATACACATTTCTCCTAAATATTCATAACATACATCAGTATAATTTTTTTATTATTTCTGACCTTATAAATATATTTTACTACATTGTAATTTATCAAAAAATATATATATAATTAAAAATTTAATATTATAATTTAGTTTACTTTAGAGAAGGTAAAAAAGTCAGAGAAAATTAAAAACAGGAACATAGTCTATTATGGAACTAGATTAATGGTTGCACCTATCAAAAAACTAAATACTATTGTCTTAAAGAAATTACAATCCCAGATCCACATCGTTTCCCTTAGCTCAGCGGTTAATGAAGTTGTTCAGAATTCAATCGACGCTAATGCTACAGAGATAAACGTCCTAATAAGACTAAGTGACTTATCATTCGTAGTATCTGACAACGGGGATGGTATCAAGCCTGATGATTTAACGCTAATTAGTCTTCAAAATCACACTTCAAAACTATCCACCTTAAATGATTTAAAATGCATCAATACATACGGGTTCAGGGGCCAAGCTCTTCATTGCATTTCAAATATATCAACAATATCTATATTATCTAAATCTAAAGATTACAATGCTACATGGTTAAGAAATATACCACACGAATGCCATATGTATTCCTCTGAAAATGTGCAACATTCACTAACAGGGCAAGTAATAGAACCTTTTCCAATAGGCACATCTGGTACTGTAGTAATTGTTCAAAATCTACTATACAATCTGCCAGTTAGGAGAAACATAGCAGAGGCGGCTCCAAACTATAAGGTATTTAGTCAGATCAAGGAGGATTTTCTTTGTTTACTAATAAAGAACCCAAATCTAAATATTAAAGTTGAATATTTAGAAAATAATAAAATTGTTAACCTACTTTTCCAATACGATGGCCTTAATTACAACACAACTGGATCAGTAAATGAAATATATTCAGATATTCTAAGGGGAATCTTTGGCTCCATCGTACCAGTAAATTCGCTAAAGAAAGTTTCTCTTTTATTCAAAGAATATTCTGTGAATGGAATTATAGCTCAGCATCCAATTCGTCTTAAAGGTTTACAATTCATATACATCAATGGCCACAGATACGTAAATCCAGCCTTTAAAAAGCTTATTGATACCTTATTTAAGGGAGCAGGTTTTGATATTCCCAATACTCAAACCATATCAGTAAAATCTGTAGGAAATCCGTATAGATTCTATCCTTTGTTTGTATTAAGTGTGACTTGCCCACAAGAAGTGAATGATTTACTACAAGACCCATCAAAATGCATTATTAATTCAACATTCGGAAGAGTAATCGAACCTCTACTAATAAAAGTGTTCAAATCATTCTTAGAAAGATTGGGTTACCGTATAAGTACCTCATTAATTGACGATAAATTTAAAATGGAGAATCACGAAAGTCCAATAATTTCCCAAACAACTGAGAAATATGGTGTCTTACTTGATTCTAAGGTTCGTACAGCAAGAAATAACCCAATTGAATTAAACGGAAGATATAGTACAACGAATGGAAATAGGAAACTGGGCGATAATAATTTAGTTAAAAAGCCTATTTTAAAGTTTTTAAGAAATACATCACCAAATAAAGATAATAAACCAACCATATTAGGCCAGAGTTGGCTGGACATCCCAAAAGTATACGAGTTACCAAATAATTGCAATAATACTGTTGATCATTCACCTATGGATATTAGTATCAGTAGAAATGATTTAAAAAAATCCATAGTTATAAATCAAATTGAATGTAAATTTATTCTAGTCAAGACTCCATCGGTAAATGAAGCACATACTACAAATCTTCTCATATTAGACCAACATGCTGTCGATGAGAGGATAAAATTAGAAGGATACATGAACAAATTAACATCTGATGTTGTTGATGATATGCTATTTCTTCAACCGGTAAAAGATATGGAGATAGAATTAAATGATACTGAAGCAAATTTATTCAATCATTTCAGAAGAGAATTAGAGAAATGGGGTATATCTTTTGACATTAATAGTTTTAATAATGACTATCCTGTATTGATGGTTAAGGCTCTTCCTGGTATGATAATGTCCAAAATAAATGGGGATGGATTATTTTTAAAAGGTGTCTTATTGGAACATCTTAACGACTTAAAAACTTCTAAAAAGCTTCCAATAATTCAATTGATTTCAAATTTAACAAAAAAAAACAAGAATGAGAATATAAACGAGAAAATAATGTGGTGGAAAGTTATAAATTCCATGCCTGTGTTTTATCAAGAAATTTTAAACAGTAAAGCATGCCGATCAGCTATTATGTTTGGAGATAAGTTATCCAAATCGGAATGCATTTTACTGATAAATAAATTGTCAGAATGTCACATTCCATTCCAATGTGCTCACGGTAGGCCCTCTATTATCCCGATCACCAAAATCAAATCAATAAATATTGATGATGGATAATTACAGGTAGCTTTAAAATTTTATTATAATGTATTAATGTTATGCAGTTTTTATATATAACAACTAATTTCGTTAGATATGAATATTAATTTGAATAATGATTTTGATTTGAACTACTGTAAATACTGGTATCGTGCTCTAAAAATTTAGACGAGCAATTAGAGCTTCTTCCAAGGCAGATTTACTGACACTTAGACTAGAAGACAAATCATTATCAGAGTCATTATTTCTCATAATACCATTTAATTCTTCATTCTTACCATCTGTATTGGTAAAGTTTCTATAATTAAGAATTCTTGAAGTTTGTAGATGCTTTACAGCTTGTTTATTTGTACTTTCTGTATCACTTTCATGATCTGTTTCTCCTTTTCTATTCAAAAAACTAACTTTGTCTTTATAAAATGATACTGTTGATTCTGAATGAAAGCTTAAATGAGATATTTCGCTTGCAGCAATATCAACTTCATTTTCAATCATCCTTTGCTTTTCAGTTATCTGGAGTTGTAACAATTCTAAATGCATCGCAAACAGTTTATAGCTTCTTCTCTTTAGAAAATATACAGGTGCTTCAAAAGTTGCGGACAACTGATTCCAATCTATTTGTTCTTTGTGATTATCTAATTTGGATATAAATCCCCATAGTTGCTTCTCTTTTTCTTGATTCCATTCAAAAGGAGTTGGATCTACAAAATCTGCCGGCCTAGGTGCCTTAACTTTTACATAAACAATAGTATTTTTATTATGCATTTGTACTCAACCAACCTGGACTTAGTTCACTATATTTTATACTCTTCTATTTTGTTTAACTTACAATAGCACGTTGAGGCATGTATATATTCCCTTATTTATATGTCAAAACGTTTCCTTAGATGGCTGAAACTGCAAAAATTGGAATGTTAAAATTTACATAATGAAGAATTATATAATAGTAAATAAACACCGCATCTAAAATAATCAGGTTAAATAAGAAGCAATATACCAAATCAAATAACACGTAAAGAGTATCATATACATATATCCAGTTATGATAAGTTAGAATGTCCTACAATGCAATGTTGACTAGTAGTGGCTCAAGCGATACATCAATATTCTCTAATGATTTGATTCATATTTCGATGAACAATTATGACTTCTATATGTCAAAACCAACAATCTTAGATCGTACATTTGGTAGTAGTTTACCACTTAATAAATTTGATCTAGTTCCCACCATTAGAGTGTATGGTAACCTTCCGTCAGGACATCAGGTATTGTGTCACATTCACGGTGTTTTCCCGTACATATTTGTTAAATATGATGGTGATGATTCAGACTCTTCTCTAATTATGAATGAAAAATGTGCAAAGCTTCACACATTGTTAGAAACACAAACAAGAATATCGATTACGAAAAGGGGTACCAATCAATCTAGTAAACCTCCAAATAATAATAATATAGTTTTTGGAAATTTGGAGCATATTGCTAATGTGTCAATAGTTAAAGGCATTCCCTTTTATGGTTACCATGTTGGATGGTCTATGTTTTATAAGATTACTTTTTTAAATCCATCTCAAGTCAACAAAATTTCTGATTTAATTCGTAACGGGAAAGTATTTGAAACATATACTCAAACATTCGAAACACATATTCCATACCTTTTACAATTTTCAGCAGATTATAATTTATTTGGTTGTGAATGGATAAAATTAAATAAATGCTATTTCAGGAAACCTGTCTTAAACACAATATTAGATATAGATAATCTAATGATGACGCCTGAATTGGAGAGCTTTTTAAATAACTTTTGTCCTAAAGAACAAAATGTTTTACAAAATAAAGACTTTCCAAGAGTAGGAAATGGTTTATTAGAAATAGATATCTTGCCACAATTCATTCGAAATATTGATGATATAAAATTTAGAGATGTAAACATGAATTTCCCCCAAGCTAATGATGATATACTACACACGACTGTTAAATATTATGTTGCATCTACTAAACGGTTAGTTAATGATATTAACGCACAGAGAAGTTTACTGTCTCTTAAAAAGTATGAAAAATCTAAGGATGTTGATAGAAATGAAAATATTAAAGAGGACTGGCAATCAACTGCTGATTCTGTAAGCTTCTTTAAGAAAGCAAAGGATAATATGAAATTGTGCGGCAACACTCCTAATTTTAAAACCTTTGTCCAAAACGACAAAAGGCTAGAAAAGATAAGAAATATCTATAATTCAATAAGTGAATTATGGCCCTCAATCCCAAAATCACTGGCATCTCAAAAAGAAGAAGAAGAAGATGTGAATATAAAACCCATAGATACTTCTTTCAACGATTATAGCACTTTGAATTTAAGTGACAATGAAGAAATTCTAGATTTAGCAAATTCAAAGGTGGATACTCTTGGGAGGGAAAACATTAGAGGTCAAGAAGAAGGAGATGATGAAGATTATGCTGAAATCGATGCAATAGATCATCTATCATCAGAATTAGATAATATCGAGGGGGACCAAAGTACCAGTAGCTTAATATATGGTATCAAATCACAAAGGGACCCGAAACTAGCTCTTGATTTCCAATTAACACAGAATATGGTTAAAAGAAGGAACCCTACTAATGAGTTATTACATGATCTACGAGATAAGCCAACAACAACAAAATGGAATAAATCAAGTCTAAATATGGGAATACGAAGAGGGAAACAATGTTTTGTATATAAGAAACCGCCACTTAGATATGACAACATTGAAGCTGATTTTGAAACGAAAGGGTATCCTAGATTGGATTACCAAGATCCATTTTTCAGTAATCCTAGAGACTTGGATGATAAATCTTACATGTATGCAGGGAAAATATTTGAGATAAACTCAACTCATCTTATCAACCGAATACCTGTAACATTTTCAGAGAAGCCTCTTCTATTAGAAAGTACTTTTACCGAAAACATGTTTGATTCTTGGAAATATAACAAGAAACCTCCTACCTACGATCAAGTTTCAAATAGTAAATATCATGGACACGAAAGGAGAAAGTTTCAATCTCAAATTAGCTCTATAACAGGTAGCAATACTTTTCGTTATAAATATAAAAGTGTTTCACCATTAAAGAAGAAAAAGAAAGAACTACAAGATACATTAACTCATTTCTCATTGGAAATCCATGTCAATACTCGAAAGGACAAAAGACCTGATCCAGTGATAGATGAGGTGGCTATGCTATTTTGGAAAATTGACGAAGAAACATACCCATTTGTGTTTGACGCAGAAATGGAGGGTGTTATGGTAGTAAATAAACATATAGATGATATTGAATTTGCTAGGAAAGTACAAGATGCTGCAGATAAGACACCTGTTATGTTATATGATTCTGAGTTTGATATGTTCGATGCTTTAACCGATCTAATTTTATTATTTGATCCTGATATTTTATCAGGATTTGAAGTTAACCTTTCGTCATGGGGGTATATCTTAGAAAGAAGTTTCAAAATACACAAATTCAACCTCAGTGATGAAATATCAAGAGTAAGCATGAAGTGGAATAATAATAAGATTGATAAAAAATCCAGGGAATATACACATTCATCCGGTATTAGTATCCATGGGAGATATGTTCTAAATATTTGGAGAATACTCCGAGCTAGTTTAGCTTTAACTCATTATACCGTTGAGAATTTAGCATATCAAGTACTTCATAAACGAATATCTCATTTGTCATTTGATTTTCTAACAAACTTATGGAATAATGATAGACAAACTAACCTAAGAACTCTAATAAATTATTGGTTAACAAGAGTTCGTTTAAACATAGAACTGTTGAAAAAACAAGAATTCATTGATAAAACAATGGAACAAGCGAGACTTATAGGGATTGATTTCCATTCTGTATATTACCGTGGTTCTCAGTATAAGGTAGAATCATTTCTAATTAGGATGTGCAAATCAGAAAGTTACTTATTATTGTCTCCTAACAAACATGCTGTTCAGAATCAAAGAGCTCTGGAATGTGTTCCACTTGTTATGGAACCTGAGTCTGCATTTTACAAAAGTCCTATGGTTGTTTTGGATTTTCAATCATTATACCCTTCTGTAATGATAGCATATAATTATTGCTATTCTACTGTTTTAGGAAGAGTAAGAGAACTAAACTACAAGAAGAATATCGTAGGTGTTAATAGTTATCCTTTAAAGAAAGGGTTACTTACTGTATTAGAAGATCATGTTACCATCGCTCCCAATGGTCTTGCATTTGTCAAGTCATCAGTGAGAAAATCTACCCTAGCTAGAATGCTGGATGAAATACTAAGTATCAGAGTTATGGTTAAGAAAACCATATCTCAATTAGGTCCTGATGATGAGGCCCTAAAGAAAAAATTGAACAATAGACAACTTGCTCTAAAATTACTAGCTAATGTCACATATGGTTATGTTTCTGCTTCTTTTTCTGGTAGAATGCCATGTTCCGATATTGCAGATAGTGTAGTACAGACAGGTAGAGAGACATTAGAAAAGGCTATAACATTAATTGAATCAAATAATGAGTGGGGAGCCAAAATTGTATACGGTGATACTGATAGTCTTTTCGTATATCTTCCAGGTAAAACAAAAGATGATGCATTCAGAATTGGTAACGAAATAAGTCTTGCAGTCTCAAAAGAAAATCCTGCTCCCATCTTCTTAAAGTTTGAAAAGGTTTTCTTTCCATCTATCTTAGCAAGTAAGAAAAGGTATGTAGGTTACTCGTTCGAGAAGCCATGTCAGATTGAACCAATATTTGATTCAAAAGGTATAGAAACTGTAAGAAGGGATGGTCATCCTGCACAACAGAGAATTGTCGAAACTGCATTAAGGACTCTATTTGACACCAAAGATTTCTCAAAGGTCAAAGAATACGTTCAGGATCAATTTACTAAGATATATCAAGGCAATGTATCAATTCAAGACTTTTGTTTCGCTAAAGAAGTTAAACTTGGCAGATACAAAAGTGACAGCACAGCTCCAGCGGGAGCTCATGTAGCAAAGCGTCAAATGGAGAAAGATCGTCGGGCAGAGCCACAGTACAAAGAAAGAGTCCCATATTTAGTTGTGAGAAGCAAATCAGGTGAAACTCTTAGAGATCGTAGTATATCTCCAGAAGAATTCTTTGCTAACGAATATCTAGAGCTTGATTCTGACTATTATATCACTAAAACTCTAATACCTCCTTTGGCTAGATTATTCAACATCACTGGTATAAAAGTGTCCGATTGGTTATTTGACCTAACAAGGGTGAAAAAAGGCTTAACATCAGGAACTAGTAGTAATATAAAAAAACTTGGGAACACATTAGTGTGTTCAAACTGTAATATTGAGCATGTCTCTAATGAAAAGACTGAGTTGTGTGAAAAATGCCTTTCCAAACCTAGAGAAACAGCGATAAGTTTACTTACAGACACAATTTACAGGCAAAATGTGATGAAGAACATTAAACTAATCTGCAGAACATGCAGCTACCAATATTCTAGAGATCCGGGTGTTGCAGGTGATCATATAGCTATACACTGTGACTCTTATGATTGTCCAATATACTTTTCCAGAATTAAAACACAAAAGTATCTGGAAGGTGAAGATGAAAGAAGGAAGTTTAAATCATTAAAATATTTAGATAAATGGTAAATATGAACCTGGTGTTATAAAGTAAGTAAATATTCTAATTAAAAATTATCTTTCTGGTGCTCTCCATCAGAATTATTATTGTCTAATTTATCATTGTCATTGAAAAGTTTTGATACGTTTGAATATATTATAGCTGATATTAAAGATCCGCCCAATAATAAGAAGATATTTCTGAAATTTATTCTATTTACTCTACTTTGCAATATCTCAAGGTTTTGAAATACGACAATTTCTGGATTTTCATATAGATTTCCAATCAAAGTCCAACCATTTGATTGAACTCGTTTTATACTTTTTAGCGTATCTTCAGGTAAGTGTGTGGTACTATTTACAATTCCTAGAAGATCTCTATTTCGTATATTGAACAAAGTTCGGTCACCATTGTCCTTGGTTTTTATGCTTTCTATATTATCTGCTAAATTTAAAACTAAGTATCGTGAGGACTCAGCGCACTTGCTTTTAATAAATTTAGATTTTATACCAATATATGAATCTTTCCATGACTTTGATTTAAAAAGAGGCCTAGACTCTAGGCCTCTGAATAATAATTGACCACCTGTATAAACTAACGGTACTTCTTCAGAGTGATTCCAATCATAAATTTTCTTCTGCTCTCTGATAACAGTTCTCTTTAGTTTTTGCTTAGTTTCAATATTATGAAGATAATTTTCTAGGGTCTTTATATTGATACTATTTACAGCAATTCTATCTTTTTGTTTAATATTGTTACGATCCACAGAATTGAACTGTTGAAATTCATTCGATTCCTCAATTAAATTAGTTATAAGTTGATATAATTCATTGGTGTGGGTACCACTTTGTTCTTGGATTTGTTTAAGAATATTATTTAAATCATTGTTGTTTTGGGGGGAAATTTTATTAGGAATTATAATATCTCTAACTTTATTATTGGAACTGTTGTCAATTGCTTTAATTGTGCTAGGAAATTTCACATTAACAATTTTCTCATTACTTGAAACAGTCAAAATAGCTTTGTATATCTCACTGTCTGTTATACGTCTTTGAATTATAAGAGTATATAATTCATTCAAGGTGTGTTGTCTTTTTAAATTGTGAGGGAATCTATTAAGGGACAACTTGGTAATTACCTTTTCGAGCTTTGGATCTATAGTAGAATTCTGTTTGTTTTGGAGACTCATTAAAAGAGAATTTTTAAAAAGCTTTACTGCCTTAGGTTTGGGAATGTCTGGATTAAAGAACGATATTGGGTTATTATTTTCCAACAAGGTTGAATATACTCGGCTGTATCTAATGTTTCCATTAAATCTGTGAGAATAGTTTCTGTACAAAATTGATCGAAGTACAATTATTTTCGTATTTCCACTATTTGACAGCATTGTAAAACGCTTAATAAACGGAAACTTTACCTTAATCTTGTTTATCTGTATTTTTAGTTTAAAATATGTTTTATATCTAAGCTGCTTTTCTTATATATAATTTTTTTTTTATCTTGAAATTCTACAAGAATTTTGATCTCGATGACGTTCAACTTATAGCAAGTGCAATAATATTCCACTGTTTCTTAGAACGTGGTTTGATGACATCTAACAGTGAACACTGTAATGACAAACTAACGAAAATATATTTTGATCTAATTGATAATAAGAACTGGAGAGAAATTTGGGTTTTATCAAACAGGGTATTAAATGTATCGTACCCTGAAACACTATTCAAAGAACTAGTTGATGGTAAAAACTATGAACGAAACAGGTTGCTAGTTATCGGCAGAGGTTGCTTCGAAAATGAGGTTATGATAGGTGGTATCAAGGCATACTCGATTCCAAAGTCCGAGGGTAAGATCCGTCCATATGTTCTCTATGTAGAGACATTAGTTGTGGACAAAGCATATAGAAATCAAGGTCTTGGAAAGAAGTTGTTACAATATGCTGAGAGGAAGGCTCGACTTCATTTCATACACAAGATGGCATTGAATACGCCATCGAATAATGAATATGCAATCAATTGGTACTTGAATAATGGATTTTATATTAAAGACAAGATTCTAAACTATTACGAGGCAACGTCCAACAATAAAGATATATCCCCTGATTCTATTTTGTTAGAAAAAATCATATAGTTATAGTAATCTTTTTTGTAGGGCCTTAACAACCTTATATATATATGTGTCAAGTATCAATACGCTTAGCATACTTACTGTACAAATTATTTATTTGCTTTTTTGTTTATTTAGTTAATTTATTTTTCATTGGCATCCTCTGAATCACTTTCAGTGTCAGTATCAGTATCGATATCTGTGTAGTCACTATCGCTACCGTCATCGTCATCAAATTCTTCATCTTCAGAATCGCTATCCTCATCTTCAGAATCTTCGTATATGTTATCCTTAGCTTCTTCGATCTTTGGTGGCTCACGGACGTTCATCATCATAGTAATATCTAAATCAGAACCAAAGTAATCAGTAGATTTAATGACAACTCTCATGTATATTTCACCTACTTCAGCAGGAGCTTGTTGACCTAATGGTAATCTAATGAAACCAATATCCCAGTCTTCTGGTTTGAAGTTTTCATCAGTAATTTCCTTGATAGCTCTCTTATCGAAATCGTTACTTAAATTCTTTAATGACATTCTTTGTAAAATGACTGGAGTTTGTAGAATCTTATTATCTTTTTGTAAAGCAATAAGAGCACACCAAGCATTACGTCTCTTAGTTGGGAAATTTGGAGCGAAAGAATATGGTAATACTGGATATTCTGCCATAGAAGCGAATGGGTTTTTCATATCTTCAAAATCAGAGGATTCCTTTAATAGATCATCTGGGAATTTTTCAGTTGGAATAATTTTTTGCTTAGCAGAACGTACTAATACTTTAATAGAGATATATGGAGTAGATAATGGGGTAACACATTCTTCACCTGGGACGACAAAGTCTGCTCTTAATAATTTGAATTGCGGAATGTTAGATGCAACTTCTAAAGTATCGTTTAATTTCTTTTCATCTTTGATACCTAATATTTTACCGATCTTTTCATTTTCAAAAGTGAATAATTTACCTAGGGTGTGAACTTCATCAACAGAGTCGTTATCAAGAATTTTCTTGTCGACATTTGGTAATTGTAAAATTTGAGCATCTGGAGTCTTTGGAATACCTTGAACGATACATTTGAAAGTATCAAGAGCATTAATAGCAATATCCATGTTTCTAATACCACAAGCGATATCGATTAAACCGTGTAATAAAGTGTGACACTTAGCAACAATTCTGTATTTAGCAGTGTTCATATCCTTGCCAGCAATCTTGGAGTCTCTGCCGTGTAAGTGATCCTGTAATAAAGTTTCGAAATCATCAGAGGTTAATTCTGGGTAAAATAATTTGAATTCTTCAGCATGAGATAACCATTTGATGATTAAATCGACAGTAACAATTTCAGAAGGTTTGTAATTAACTAATCTAGAGACAAAGTAAGAAGCTGTTTTTTGGTGGATATTCTTTCTAGTGTATGCCTTAGTTTCATTCCACCATTTACCGACAATATAAGGTAATAATAGTACAAAAGAACCGATGTATAATATAACTAATATTGGAGATAGAGCACTTTCAACTAAGAAAATTGGTAAAGCGATACCATGAGAAGTGGATTGTGGACCATCTGGGTGACCGTATTTTAGGAAATTTTCCTTTGTGACTTCATCAGTTAAGGCTTCATAAGCTTTTGTGATTTGGACATAAGCTTCTTCCATGGCAGTTCTTTCGCCTTCGGATAGATCCTTTGACAATTTATCTGGATGGAATCTAATAGATAACTTTCTATAAGCAGATTTAATTTCTCTTTCGGTGGCACTTGTAGAGACACTTAATAAATCATATGGATCAAATAAACCCTTGGCAGCATCCTTGATAGCATCGTTGTTGGTAACTCTTTGTACTAAGAAAGCAATAATGATCCAACCTGCGATAATAACTAAATTCTTAATTGAGAATATGCTGACATGTTTCTGTTTCTCGAATGCGTTACGGAATTCGATAATGTCCTTAGATGTGTATTTATCATTTACTGTATCGAAGAAATTTGATTTATTTTCATTGTTAGTGTCTTCTTCTTCATCTTGTTTCTTGAAAAACATTCTGTAGAACTGTAATATAGTTAATGGTACTAATACCATTAATAACACAGTTAACAAGAAGAATGGCCACGTCTCACTTGATTCATCATAATCGTAATTTAAAGCCATTGTAACTTTTTGCCACTAAATAAATATTCCTAAGTAAGGTAACGATGTAATGGATTCCTTTCAATGTCGAAATAATATTCCGGATGGTACTATACTGATCTTTTTGTAAAATTAAACACTTAATATATTACACTATTCTAATAGCAATAATTTTTCACTTTTCTCTTCGTTGTCAATTTCAATTTTTTACGTGATTGAAATTTTTGCGACGTGTTTTGTTACCCGGGTGAAGAAATACAGTATGAAAGACTATTAAAAGTTGGATGTATTAATGAATACTTACGGTAGAGTTCTATAAGCAACGTTAGTAGTTATTGGTAGTGTAATGAGCATATTGTACCAGTTTAAAGTGTCGTTGTAACTTTATTGCGAGGTATAGATCGTGTTTTTATTTGTATATAGTGCTTAATTCCAGCGAAAAAAATAAAAGAAGGTAATAGATCTATATAGAATAACATAACATAATATTATATTATAATAACATCTAGAATCAGATGTACATGGAATATTGTAAGGGCTTTGTGACCAATAGTTATGGTATGTTGATGGTAAAGTATATATCGTTGTAATAATGCTTTGTAGAGTGTGTATATGGAATGTGATAGATAAAACGACAGTTCAGCGGCTAAATTTGCATAAAATTTCAAGAAATTATTTTCTATATCTAGGGAATTTATTTCTCTGGATTACTTACCAGTTTATTGAAAGGTTCTTTTTGAATGAGTAAGAGTGTGAATTACTAAGAAGCGTAGTTGCAAGGATAGTGCACAGGTTTGGAACTGTTTGGTATGTATTTCTATATTTATGCTGGTATCCTGGTAAATGGAAGTGATCCATGGTTATTTAATGAAACAAGAAGCTGGGCGGTAAAATATTATGAGGTTGGAACCTCTCTAAGTACTGAAATTTGAAGATACATAATGTTATTATTCCACTATTTTAAACTAATGAAGATCACATATATTCCCGACCAGGAATATATGAAACTCTTAGCAATCTAGTACTACTTCTTATTGATGTTTAAACTAAAGAATTGTTACCACTTTCTTATAATAGATAGATTAAAGATATAAAAGATTGAATATTACCCGGTCGGTTATTTAAAAAAAATTAAGAGAAAAAATCTAGAATGAAAGAGAGAAAAAAATTGAGATGAACCAGAACAATAGCTATCTCAACTTAATATAGCCTTTTAAAAGACTTTAACGGTCCATTAGAATCAATTCCAAGACCTCTTTACAAATCTATCTGACAGATTGGACGATTAACAAACAATATTGACTGGTAACACGATGAATAATTTTCACAATGTCAATAACATCTCAATGATGGCCCAACAGCAAACGGCTCAGAATAGAGTTAAAGTCGGAGTTAGAAACTGGCAACACGCCACAATGCAAGATCTTTTAAATTTCGTCAGCAGAAACGCTAGAGTATCAATCATGGATGCTACTATCGAAGGTCCGGCCATCGTAGGTTACGTTCAATCAAAAGAACAAGCTGATCAATTATTAAAGTGGAATGGTGCCAATTTCGCTGGTAACAAACTAAAATTCGAAATAATGAATAGTGGTCAACAAGGTACAAGTGGTACTATTGAATTCTTAAGAAATTTCATTATTAGACGTTATGATCCACAATCCAAGATGTTGAATCTAGGTGGTTTAACACACGATCCTGAATTAATTCAAAAAGGTATGTTTAATAGTCCATCTACACAAGCTAGAATGTTTCCAGCATTAATGAAAGTCGCATCTAAGGAGACTCAGTTAGTTGTAGAGAGTGTTAATCTAGCTGATAATCAGTTAAAAGATGTAAATGCAATCACTTCTCTAGCCCAAACTTTTCCACAATTGAAAAATTTATGTTTAGCAAATAATCAAATCGCAAGATTCAACTCATTAGAAGTCTGGAAGAATAAATTCAAGCATTTAAGAGAATTATTAATGACAAATAATCCAGTAATAAATAATAATTCATACCGTGCTGAAATGTTAAGAATATTTCCAAAATTAGTTATATTAGATAACGTTGTCGTAAGAGACAATCAAAAATTAGAATCAATCTTTACATTCCCAATTAAAAAACAACAATTCTATTTTGAAAATGAGGGATTAGGTCAATCTTCAACTGATTTTGTCTCCAATTTCTTAAAGATCTGGGATACCGATAGATCACAATTATTAAATCTTTACACACCACAATCACAATTCTCAATCGCTGTTGATTCATCGGTGCCATCTTCAACAGTCATAGGTTCGGATCAAAATCCATCCTTTGGTTATTACCTTTCACACTCCCGTAATATATGCAAACTTTCAAGTGAAAAATCTATAGAACAAAAGTTAAGTACTGGTCAAGAACAAATTAATACTGCATTTAAAAGTCTTCCAAAGAGTAAACATCATTTACAAGATAATCCAAATGGTTATTCAATGGAAGCAATCTCCTACCCACAAGTTAATGGTTTTATGATAATACTACACGGTTATTTCGAAGAAACCGAAAAACCTGAGATATCGACAAATGCCAATAAAGGTGGTTCTATGAAAAATAGAAGATATAATACGCATAGTGCCACTCAAAATAACAGACTATGCAAGAAATCATTCGATAGAGTTTGGGTTCTTGTACCAATGAATAACTCAGTGGTTGTAGCTTCTGATCTATTGACTATCAAGGCTTACACATCTAATTCATGGTCTGCTCCAGCACCACTACCAGAAGCAACGCCTGGTGTTCTACCTACTCAAAGTATTCCACCAGTCGGTGGCATGCAACCTGGTTTACCAAATGCAAACCTTGCTATGGGTAACGGTCCTCTTCCACAATTAGCACCAACATTACAATTACCTCCAGATGTTCAAAGCCGTTTAAATCCAGTTCAATTAGAGCTATTAAACAAACTGCATTTACAAACTAAGTTGAACGCAGAATATACATATATGCTAGCTGAACAAAGTGGTTGGAATTACGATGTTGCATTAAAGGGTTTCCAAAGTAACGCTCAAAACTTACCTAGAGAAGCCTTTGTTCAATAAATATTGAATCCAGGTGCTTAAAAACTTCTTAAAAGGTTTTCCTATTTATTAGAATTCATAGAAATGGGAAATATATATTAATTATGTATTATTTAAAGTCAAAATTTAACTATCATTTTAACACTTATTTTTTTAGTTTTCTATATAAAATTCTTCGAAATTAATATTTTGTTGGTCTAATAAGTGTCACAAATAAAAACAATTCATGAAATTCATTGAAAAATTACCAGATTAAATTAAGTAGGAAACTATATATAACATACCGATTTCGTATACAACCGATACAAGATACTAAATTAACTCATGAGAGCACCACCACCTCCTCGAAAATCCAGGTCAAATATTATTATAATATATGCGATAAGAATTAAAAGTTATTTCAGATGTCAGAGAATCAGAAAACGGTGGAACGCACATAAATTAAAAAGATTACAGTATAAGAAACTTCAAAACAATTGCTTAACACCAGCTTCTGGTTTAAGAGTAGAAGATACATTTAATATTCCAACACAACTTTTGCCCAAATCTTCAAGAACAAAACCACTACTGATTGCAAGTTTTTGTAAAGGTTGTGACAATACACCGCAGTTGGAACTTTTACAAAAGACTAAGATCCCTAGAAGAATTATTTCAAAGAGAAAGTATAGATTAAAATATTTTGATGGGTGCAATCTTTTTAAAAATGAAACTACTACTATAAACGATAATACTATGACATGTGCCAGGACAGTTCACTCAATTAAACAAGCGACAAGCCAAAGAGCAGATGTTAGACTTATTTTTCATAATAAGAATATTATCAAGACTTTAAATATAAAAGAGGAGCGAGATCTAGATCAAGTATATTTCAGCGATGACTCGCCAATATTGGAATTTGATCATAAAAATTTAATTAATCTAAGAAACTTTAAGTCACTTCGGGAATTTTCGAGACAAAGTGAACTAAGAGTTACAGGTAGTAGTAGGTTTATCGAGGAAATTGAAATGAGTTCCTCAGAATATTCTGATATTATAATTGATAATGAAGTTAATAATAGTAGTTCTAATGGAAATGGCTTAAATCCAAGTACCAGTAAACCAAGGCTTCTAAAATATACAGAAAGTTATCTAATTTCATATTCCAAAAGTTAGATATAAATTGAAATCAAAAAGAAAATATTATAGTCACATATGCGATTCAGTTCTCATAACAAATAAATACTTGATTATCATAAATAATTAAAATTTTATTAATAAATTTCATTAAATTTATATATTCACACCTGGTTCTGGTTCTAATGTACCGATAACTGGGTACTTCTTAGCAAAATATACGTCCCATTCTTTGACAGCATCCATACCCTTCTCTGGTAAATCAACTAGATCATCTATTGGCTTGTCCCAGTCTCTTACACACTCTTCACCGAAGGAATTTAAAGCTAAACCTCTTGAAGCATCTCTACCGGCAAAATTGGAATATGGACCACTTGGGCCGTAGAAGGATCTACCGTTGGTACAGTCATAAACCTTCCCTAGTACAGCGATGTATATCTTTTCATCATCATGACCATTAAATCTGTACAAAGTTCTTGGGTAGAAAATACCTTCCACTATAGGTTCATCTGAGGTATCTGGAGGAGGACCACTAGTTAAACCAGTTGGATCTTCAGCTTCTTTTGGTGCACCGAATAAAACATTCTTAATAAATGACATTATGAGTTAATTATATTGTCTTGCTATAGACTTGAAATAATTAAAAAACTAAATATACATTATAAGTTTAAAGTTCACCAAATTGATTAATATATACAGTTCTTTGAGGATCATTTATGAAATTTCTTTGTTGAAAAATTATTTATCGGAAATTTCATGAAAATAGCAACATCTCTTACTATAAGAAAAACAGCACAGGAAAGATAATTTAAAGGTTGAATAATACAGGTTGTAATCGTTTGGAGATATCTTTTAGGTTGTAATGTTGATATTATGAATCATTACATATATAATTATAAAATATAAAATGTGACAGTATATTTTATCGTTAAAAACATATGGTTATTAATAATTCTATCAGTATAGTTACCTAGTATATACGAAATATATTCAAGGGATTACTTGACCTATTTACTTCTTTATTTAAAACCCAATGTCATTTGTCTCTTCGATGAAGACGTTTGCAGAATATTCAATAATCTTTGCAATTTTTTCTAATTGATCTTGGGCACCGTTCCAATCATTGTTGTAAACAGCATCTTGGACAGCAGGGAATAACCAACTATTTTTATCAAAATTACCATTCGACCATAATGGTGGAGAAAACAGAACATTCTTATAGAAAGGTCTATTTGGAAGACCAGAGGCCATACATTGTCTTCTACCGATATTTGATAATTTTTTATTCCATGTCCATCTGTGAACGGCAATCAAAGATGGTTCAATACCTTCTTCATGTTCAAGGACTAATTGTTCCCATGCTTTCATCCAACCCGTCCATTCCATACCAATTCTTTTCCATGGCATTAAACTATTATAAACTTTTTCGAAATTCAGTTTACCAGAAGTCTTTTGATCGAGATCTCTAAAACTATCTTCCATGATTGTAACATAATTATCTACATGGAATGGAAGCAATGGAGCATCAGCCAATTTCAAACTTATTTGGAAAAGATACATAAACAATTCATTGGCATATTCACCGTTCTCTGAATTTCTAAGTAGTTTCACAATGTTTTCAAATTTATCTTCAATAGTGTCAATGGGTAGTTCCTTGTTTCTAATCTTCTTAGATGAAATAACAGATACTGGGATACCGTTGGCTAAAAATGGTAACCAATCACCATATTGATGTACGTGCTCTACAGAGACATCAAATCCCATCTTGTTATCATTATTACCGAAAAATTCATGTAGTACTGGGTGAGTTTGAACGTTTAATTTCTTTTCAAGATCCCAAATACCAAGTTGAGAAATATCTACAACAGAATATACCTCATCCTTTAACATAGACAATCTTTCTTCAATCAATTCTGTAGCACCTGCACTATTAAATTCTGAACCACCATAAGAGATAAAATATATATTTCTTAACGGTTTCCAATCATACTTATATTTCATTTCTTGTATTAACTGTAATAATGAAAGCAAAGCAGCTGAACCAAAACTTGGGTACATAGCACCATTGCTTACAACGTTTCTTGAAGCAGCTATAATAATAGCCTTGTCAGTTTGTTCCCTACCTTCGACCTTACCGATAATGTCAGATACTGGATGGTTCTGTCTGATGGCAGTTTCCACGTTTAAATCAATTTTAATGTCATCAAGTATACCACTGAAGATTCCGTTGTCAAATTTTGCACCATCCTTAGATAATAATGAAAGTAATTTTTTACCGTGGTTATAAGATATTGGAATGGATGGTATATGCGGAATACCCCTAGAATTTTGTGGTTCAATAGGATCAATAACGTTACCAAACCAACCAGGTGTCAATGCATCACCAGAGGCATATTGTGGAATACCTACAGACTTAGATACCACAACATCTCCATTACCATCGTATTTTTCGGATATGAAAATCACACCTTTAGCATTATATTTCTGAGCTAACATCATTTGCTCACTTGGAAGTTCATCGTAATCTAGCAATATGATATAATTACCATCTAATAAACCTTTTTCTTTTAATTTTGTAAAATCTGTTTCCCTACCTTTATTACCATATATCATATCAGTCTCTGATAATTTACCGTTTGCACTTAATGGATTGAAATTATTTTCATTTAAGTCAAATGCATGCTTTTTATTATTATTTTTACTCTGAATAGCAGTCATGGAGGCATTGCCTGGGTAATTTGAGTATAACATGTATTGAAGCTCTTTCAGCAATTTCAGACCGTTATTATTGAAGGATTCACTCATGTATTTTATTACAGCAGCATCACCTTTTGTGCCTGACATATGAGGCATACTGCTAATATATTCTAAATCTTTTTCTAATTTAGAAAGATCGAATGAGTTTCTAGCGTATTCGATTAAAATATCATGATCAGCAAAGACACCTCTAGAACGAGATATACGCTTATTAGGTAAGAATCCACTAGACATAATAACCCAAGCTATCCCGGACATAAGTACAATATAAAAGAATCTTCGAAGAATTAACGGATTTCCAATTTTGTTTAAATAGAAATCAATTTGCACGGATAGGTATGTTAAATACTGAGCTAAAGGATCCATTATCTTTTCTCTCATTGGGTTCAATACGTGATCATTAAAATTAGTGAAAAATTGACCCATCTTATTGCTTAGAGGTATAGAGTCTTCGGCAGGATCTTCCATAATCATAGGTTCCATTTCGGATGGGGTATTTTCATTGATATCATCTCTTAATTCTGAATGTGCTTCATATGATGGTGGTTCAAATGGAATGCTCTCATTTACATTATCTAATTCATTATTGTATGCTGTGCCTGTCTCTTCGTTATTCTCATGTCCTGTCCGTAGAGGATCATTGTCTGCTGCATCATTTTCATTGACAGACACTCTATTGTAGACATTCCTACTACCTGGAATATGCATTTTTAAACTGTAATGCTTTCTGATTCTGAGTTCTGATGTGGCAAAGTTATATTCCTGATAAATTTAAAAGATATCGTTACTGTTCAATTTAAAAGTAAAACAAAACTTCTAAACTATAACACGCTTATGTATTTATCTCTAATATACACTATTTAGAATGGTTATATAACATAAATATGAACATATTCTAACACAATCAGTACCTCATTGAAGCTAATATAATTAGTTTACATTTCCAATTTTTCAAACTGCGAATCGTAACTCATGAGCCCGATATTGAAATTTAGTGAAATATATATATATATGTTAGTTAGCTTAAACCTTTCTTTACTGTTACGTTAAATAATACAGGGCAATTCACAGTAGATTATCCAAAAAGTTAGATACAATTAAATTGCACTATGGGTTTTAACATTGCTATGGCTTGTGATTATTTCTACCCTCAATTGGGTGGTATTGAATTTCACATATACCATTTGGCACAAAATTTAATTCGGTTGGGTCACTCTGTGATCATCATTACACACGCATACGGCAACAGAACTGGTATACGACATCTTTCCAACGGTTTAAAGGTTTACTATATCCCATTATTTATTCTTCATAGAGAAACAACGTTTCCATGTGTCTTTTATACATTCCCAATGATTAGGAATATCTTGATCAGAGAAAATATTCAAATCGTACACAGTCATGGTAGTGCTTCAGATATTGCACAAGAAGCTATTTTACATGCTAATTCCATGGGCATTAAGACTGTGTTCACGGATCATTCCTTGTATGGGTTCGATGTTCTAGGATCAGTTTTGTTAAATAAGTTATTGAAATTTACGTTAGCAAGTGTCGATAGAGTTATATGTGTCTCTAATATTTGTAAAGAAAATATGATGGTGAGAACGGATTTAGATCCATCAATATTTTCTGTTATACCAAATGCTGTTGTAGCAGCCGATTTTACACCTCCAACACAAGAAGAACAAGCAGTAAAGAGAAAATCTGGTAGAATCACAATTGTATGTATATCCAGATTATTTCCAAATAAAGGTTCTGACCTGTTAGTCCGTATCTTACCAATAATATGTAAAGAGCATAAGGATGTAGATTTCCTAATTGCAGGTGATGGTCCAAAATTTATTGAATTCCAACAAATGGTTGAAGCAGAAAGATTAGAAGATAGAATCAATTTACTCGGTGCTGTCCCTCATGAAAACATCAGAGATGTATTATGTCAAGGTGATATATATTTACATGCAAGTTTGACTGAAGCATTTGGTACTGTCTTAGTTGAAGCAGCTGCATGTGGTCTATTGGTTGTCACAACGCAAGTTGGCGGTATTATAGAAGTATTACCTAAACATATGACTGTGTTTGCAGATATTACTTCTGTATCAAGCATATTGAAAGCCGCAAATATAGGTATTAATAGAACAAGATCTGGTAACGTCGATACCTCATCCTTCCACAGTGAATTGGTTCAAATGTATGAATGGATGGATATTGCGAAGAGAACCGACTCAGTTTATCAAGCCATTTATAATAGCCCTTCAAATAATGATAAAAACTGGACATTAATGATTAAGAATCATTATAAACACGAGGGATTTTGGGCTAGACATCTATATGTGTTATGTGCTATAGTAGAATTTTCGTTGATTCTAATATTTGATTTCTTATATCCTAGACATGAAATCGATAGAGCACCAAAATGGCCAACTAAAAAAGCATATTTGGATGAAGTCAATTACATTAAAGATACAGAGGTTCTAGAGAGTCTTAAATAGTAATTTGAATATTTTGTATTATACATAATCATTATTTAACAATATTACTTAATTGCATGCATATATTTTTCTGTTTAGTCTTTAACTTGAACAGATAATTAACGTCAGATTTGGAATTTGAAGAATTTATTTTACAGAAATCAACGGTTTTCATAATATCTTTCGTTAAAATGTGAATGTTTTGAAAATATATTTCTTTAGAAATTTGTCTTAATTGAGAAGGATCTTTGCGACTATTTTCTGTTAACCAAGCTAGATTAGAAGAAACTTCGGGTGCAACGGTTTGATGTTGTCTTCTAATAATTTGTCTCAACAATTTGATTTCTGAGATTAAGTCAATCTGTTTAATCTTATCCTTTTCTAACACTAGATCAACTAATTCTTCATCTTGTAGAACCTGATATTTCTTTAATTTAATTGCCTCCAGTTCTCTATTTAACTCCAAAGCCTCTTGTTTGTAGTTATCTCTATTTTTCACAAGATTTTTTTCTCTGCTCGTATGTTCTTTCATCTGTAACTTAAATTTATCCAACAACTCTTTATCTGCCGAAGTTTCTTTAAGTCTCTCCTTTAATATAGAGTTTTTGGTTAATAATTCTTCAATATATTCGTTGGATATTTCTGGTTGTATTTCTGGTATAGTCGTAGAATTATCTTGAATAGGAGGAATCGCAGCTTCTGACTCATTATCAATTTGTGTTTTCTTGATTTGTGACTGCGTATCAGACTTGGTAATAGCTATAGAGTTCACACTTTCATTTATACTGTTTAATGTGATCATTAATTTATCATCTTTGTCCGCTTTGGTTTTCATCGTTAATATCAACTTATCGTATAAATCCATAACGTTTTTAAATAATGAAAATCCTGATGTTACGACTAAGTCAAATTGGTTGTGGTTGGTAGATATCCACGTTTGACATAGCTGTGCAGTTTTCTTCTCTATAGATATACAATGAACATATAGTTCATTGGTGTCTAACATATCTTGCTGTTTTAGATATCCTAATACACCAGGAATTGTAATATGCATCAATTTATGCAATATTTGTATCCATATAAAATTATTATTTCTAATAAATTCATTTTTATTAATGAAATCTGTTATATTGGCTATTTTTATTTGGGAATTTGACAAATACCCGTCCAATATTTCATTATTCCACGTAGGTATATCACATGTTACAGTAATAAAATGCTCTAATATTTCAGAATCAAAATCTAAGGCATTCAAAGTATCTGTTAATATATATAATATCAGTAGATGTATCTGTAATTCATATTTTTCAGTTATTGAATTCCTTATTTTATCGTTAAAAATCCATTTGGAGATAAACTTGAAATATGAGGCCATAAAATCCATCTCGAAATTATTGAAGCTTAAATATATTTCATTCAGTCCAGTTAAGAAGTGGTTTGTATATCTTTCATGTTCCAAAGTAGCAATCTGTATTCGTAGATCTGTTATAGTAGAAACACCATTTTCATTATCTTTAATTTCATATAATTTAACTTCCAACTCCTTATTAAGTTTCTTATATTTTGATAAATTCTTGGTGTCGGAATCACTGTTAGTTATCATATTATCGATTTGTAGTTTAAGATTTTCATTTTCTTCCTCTAATGCTCCTTCCATCGATTTCTCTTTTAGAGAGGTTATTCTTTTATTGAGTACGTTTAATTGATTTGACAAATCTTCATTCTTCTCAGTTAAGAAATCTACAATAGAATCCAGGTTCTTTTGGGCTTCTAGATTATTTGTTAACTCAGTAATCAAACCTTTTGTACTTAAAAGCTCTTGTTCAATGGAGTTAAGCTTCTTTGTAATTTCTATATTCGTTTGCAGTAGGTCTGTATTTTCTGTTAATAAATCCTCATTTTCTTTCAAAGAACCGTTTAAACTTCCTTCTAACCTCTTAACTACCGTTTTTAGAAGTTGATTATTATATTTCATTGTTGATGCATCATCTTCGAACGCATCATTTATATCTGCTAAGCTTCTAATTTTTAGTTCATCCGTTACAGTGATCAATTTTGATCTAAGTTTTGCATTATCTGCAGTTATTAACTTTAGTTCTTCATTTAATCCAATATTGTGTGCTTCAAATTCTACGTCCCTCAGACTTAAGGTTTCAATAGTATTTTGCAATTCAGATATAGAGATTGAATTTGTTTTATATGCTTCTAATTCTTTTTTGCATCTCTGAAATTGGACAGTAGTATTTATTAATTTTTCTTTCAACACATTGATAGTTTGCTGAAGCTGTAAACCTCCATCATCATTAGAATCAGATACCAGTTTAACATTGTCAATTTTAGCAAACAAACCATAATTTTGATCTTTCTTCGTTAATTCAAAATAGCGAATTCCTTGAACACTACCATCATTTTTACCACTCGAATTGATCAATTCCACACCACACCAGGTGCCATCTGCAAACTTTGTAGATCCTAGATATTTAACTATACCGATAGCACCATTCACGATAACTTTGTCACCGAGTTTAATCATTAAAGCAGCATATCTTTCAAACCTCGTTGAGTATATATCCTTAGTAAACCAATCCAATTAATTCTAAATAGGTTCGTCCTTAATTTTCTCGTATTTCTTTAGTTGTTTATTCATATTGCCTATTTATTTGAATTATTTTCTTATATTCACCAATAATTCAAACCGGAAAATAAAATGAAAATCTAATAAATGAAAACAATTTAAGATACTACATTATTAAGATAATAACCTTACAGCAAGAGGATAAGAAACTAGTATCAATCTTAAGACAACTAATTAAGCAAAAACTTCAGTACAAAAATGTCTGTTAATTTTAAGCACCTTTCAAAGTCTGGTGCCCGTATTATGGATAGATTAACTAACCCTCCAAAGGGGATAGTTAAACATCAAGCTAAAATTCAAGCAAAGTCATTACCATCGTTTCTGAAACCAGACTTACCAATTGTAAAGGAGGCTGAACGTTATAAGAATGTTAGAGAATGGCGGTTTCTACCTGGTGACCGTGTTGTTGTCATGAAGGGTGAGTGTCGTGGTAATGTCGCATATATCACCAAACATGATGATGCTACAAACGGTTATATATTAGATGAGAATGGACCAACTAAAACTGTTGCAGTACCAAAAGATTTCTGGACAGAAGGTCAAACAACACATCTTGTGAATATTCCAAAGTTAATGCAAAAACAAGATTTAAGATTAGTAGCTGATATAGAGGACCCTAAGAACCCTGGTACTACTAAAACTGTTGCCGTAGATCATATTACTTTTAAAGGAAAATATTATGATGAAAACTATAAGAAAATGATGCCATACAGATGTGTATTTGGCCAAACTGACTTAGTGATTCCATGGCCAAAACCAGAAGCTATCGAAGATGGTGAGTTATCCACTGATAGCGCTGTTGCTAGAGAGCAAACATATTGGGTCGATAGTATAGTAAGGAACACAATTCCAGAAGCAGCCTTTCAAACTATTCGTAATCCACATTCCAAATTCAGAAGAGGTAAGATTACTGTCTCTGACATAAAGAAATTAGTTGCACCAGAGATGCCGTTATCTGATACAAAGAAAGCATACTTAGCTGAACAAGCAATATTAGCCGAAAGAACAGTACCTGAGTTAACCGAGGAAGATAAAGCTTTAATCGGTGAGAGGGTGAAGAAGTTAATGGATGCCGATAAATTGAATGCTATCTAAGTTAAATAGAATAATTTCATGTATATAAAATAAAATATAAATATAACTTAATAACATATTCCCTAAAAATATATCACAAGTAAGAAGTTTTAAAAAATAAGTAATATGTATTCGTATTTACAGAATTTGTATACTATTTTACAAGTCATGATGTTTATACTGGCTTTAGTTTCGTGTTTTTGTCGAATAACGACTTCCAACGATCTTTTTTATGGAATATAGCCAACAATAAAATGGCTGGTAGTTGTAGAACACTAGTTAACATAGTCTTTCTGGCAAATATCTTTGATAGTTGCATACCTTTATTGAATTTATCTTTATCGGTATAGACAGCGCTTGAGTAATTTATTCTCTGTTGCCAGTAGAATTTAAAAGCCCAGAATGTTAACCAAGCATTTGCTATGGAGGAATCAGCAACATAGTACCAATCAGTGACATTAAAATATGCCAAACCAAAACATAATGGGAACATTAACAAAGAATATCTTAATGCTACTCTAGCATTTAATTTTGGGTTCTTCCATGCAGTCATAATATAGCCAGCGTTCTTATACTCGTTTTTAATGTTGTGACTCAATGAATTAAAATGAGGGAACTGCCAAGCGTAAAGTAAGCCTGCAAGACACCATGAACCTGGGTCCATCAACGAACTTGCGGCTGCCCACCCCATCAGTGGTGGAATGGCACCTACAATAGCGCCAACCCATGTATTAATAATACTTTTCCTCTTTAACGACGTATAAGTCCAAGCATATAACGCAATATTTGCGGCACCTAAAGCAGCGACTGTTGGATTAACTCCTAAGTACAATGTTGTTACACCAATGGAACCAATAATGGAAGCAAACTCAAAAGCTTGTGTTTGTGTTACTAAGCCACGTACCACTGGTCTAGCTTGTGTTCTTGTCATTTGACGATCAAACTCAGGTTCTCTTCCCATATTTATAGCATTGGCTGCCCCGGAACAAAGAGTTGTACCTACAGTTAAACTTAACAATTGAGATATTGAGGCTGCATTTGGTGATAAAGCATAAGAGCAAATTGCACTTAGCATAACCAATATTGTAAGCCTCGGTTTAGTCAATTGCACATATGGATCTATTATTTGCTTTTTTATCGAGTCTATAGTCATTGTTTTCTCGAGCTTAGCTGCTTCCCTTTGTGCTTTACGTACTTTCGGATCAATCGGCTTTATATCAAAAGGTAGGTGTTGTTTTGCTTCCTTACCACCAGTGGTAATGTCATCAGTACATCTAAAAGCCTTCTCAATTGTATCACTTTTTGCCTTTCCTTTGGATTTGTTATATGTTATGTTAGAGGTAAATTCTATTGGTGATGTATTTACATGGAGATTGTCCCTTATGAGACTTGTCGAAAATGTCCTTTGAAGTGATATTTTATTCTGCCTAATTATGCTATAGGCAGACTTGCTCAGCAACTTATTCGTGAGCATACTGTGCTGTCTCGTGGTCCTTTCCTTCTTCAAATTCCTTATGGTTGTTCTATATAGAATATTTTGTATTTATTTTTCAACGGAGTTTCTCTCCCTTTTGTAATTTATCGCTATTTTATTGTATTAATTGAATAGTATATAGGGATGTATATATATATAATCAAACTATGTGGATTTGTCTTGGGTGTCGTCAGTGTTGTTTTCAGTGTTGTCGTTGGTGTTATCCTTGATTTGTTGTTCCTTCTCCTTAGCGTCTTCCTTTTCTAGTTTCTCTTGTAATTTTTTGCTCTGTATTTTATTTTCGATTAGATCGTCAAACGCAATGATTGCTCTTACCAAGTTACTTATATATATGATCATCAATTCGTCGTTGGTCTTGACTGTCAATGCTTTTTGTAGGTTGTTTGAAGAGTTAACCAATTCGGTGTTTTTCTTTAAATCCAGCTCTTCTTCATTTGGGTAACCTAAGTTTGGTAACAGGTTGAATACGTCTTGTAGCTTACCTAATATGGTATGGTTTACTGGCAATTCCTTGTTGATAACTTTAGTTAAGTATGCAATGATATCGTTTAGTTTCTTCTGTAGACCCTTTAATGACTTCAATTGGTTGGTTAATCTAATGGAAAGGCCACCAGCGGCTTGGTCACGAACGTCTCTTAACAAATGCTCCACACCAATCTCTTCAGCTTCTTCAGCTTCAATCGAGCATGGTAAATGTAAAAATGTCTTTTCTGTGGAAGTACCATCGTCTTTAACTTGCTCGACAGCCATGTAAGCATCTGTTGGTAAACCAACACCAGATTGCTCAACATTGACAATCAATAACAATGGATTCTTGTTACCACTTGTGTACTTTCTAAACATATCATTAATCTTTAAATCAGACGCTCTTAATTTAGGACCACTATGGTACCAACCTAAAAGCTTCTCCTTAGCATTAATCTTCTTACACATATCATTCATGTTTTCAATATAGTTTTGATCCAAAAACCAAACTTCTGAGTTCTTTTCATCTTCTTCAAAAGGTAGAGCAAAGGAATTGGTAACCTTAACAGTATTCGAAGTGGCGTCACCTAAAATAACACCGACAACTCTCTTACCTTCTGGAGTCTCAGTACGCTTGTAATGGTCCAGCACTGAAAGCAGCACCAGAGGGGCAATCGTAACCTGGTTGTGGGGTAATGCAGCGAGTGTAGTCATCGTTGTTCTCTTTATTAATTCTCCTTTTACTACTATATTAAACCTTTTGTTTTATTATTATATAGTGATGAAAATTGCCACCAAAAAAATAATAAAAATATATAATTAAGAGACGGGAGGGTAATACAGAAAAAGATATTGAATATAAATAAGAGTTTGATATATACTGATGATTATACTTTGTAGGTATGTGTTTTTGAGTTCTCTTCCTTGACGATGGTGTGGTGGTGTCCTGTTGCTCTTTGTATTGTTTTTTTGTCGATATCCATTGTACATGAGGGGATGGATTGGAACCATTCGTCGTCGAATACTTCTTTGAAAGTTGCACGGTCTTCTGGTTTTAGTTGAAGGATCTTTGAGACCAGTGGACGTGAGGCATGCGGTAGTAGACGTAGCAGACGGTATGGACCATTGACCATCTTCTTGTTGTGGTGGTGATGGCAGTGTTTTGTTGTTGTAGGTTCTTCTTTTTTGGAAGCAATGCTCATAACGTCGTCTGGAGTCTCACTGGCTGCAACGTGTGTGTTCTCTTTGTCGTGTTCTGTTTTTGTTTCTTGTTCGTTGTTTCGTGGAGTTTTGTCTTCAATACTGAGATCTTTGAAGTGGTCTGTATTTCTACGTTCTCTACGCTCTTTAATTAATTGTTCGTGATGTTTTGCTGATTCCTCGTAGTCGTGATCAATGTTATCCTTCATGCTGAATAACTTGTAATTGTCATCGACATCTCTTGGCACTTTCCATGGGAAACGTTTCAACATCATACAGCAGAATATTATACCGATGGACCATATGTCGACGGCTTGAGGATCGTATTTCACACGTTGTATTAGTACTTCTGGTGCTAAGTATGGATCAGAACCAACAATACCGTGTGATTTTATAATTTTTTGTTCGAATGGATACCTGAATATGACAGCACTACCGAAATCAATCAATTTTAAGATACCACTTTCATTCATACAACAGTTATCTAGTTTCAAATCTCTATGGGCTAGACCCATGGAGTGCAAGTAACGCACACCTTCACAGATCTGCTTGAAACAACAGTTGATCTCACCACGGGACATCTTGCCGGTCATTACTACGGCGAAGAAGTCTACCGGTAAGTATTCCATGACTTCGAAGTACTTGTTCTGTTTTGAGTCTGAAAATACATCCATTGTTTGAACAACGTTAGGATGGTGCAACGAGGAACCAATTAAGAACTCAGCGGTACACTTCTTAGAGTAATCCCTAATGGATTCGCTGGATTTCCTTGGTCTGAACTCCTTTACTGCGAAGATAGCATGATCTGAGGGACGTATCAGAATCTTAACAGAACCACCAGCACCGGTACCGAGAGTCTTACCTAACTTACCGTATTTCTGTGCCAAGATCGCATCGTCATGATAAATGTTAATATTGTTTGATAATGAGAGAACAGAATCTGTACTTGGTGGAATCGCCGACTGTGTATGTTGTGAATGTTGCGGATCGAGCAATTGATTCAAATTGACAGAACTAGACGGAGCACCAGGTGCGACAGCACCTGAACCACCGTGGTTGTTTGATGGCATGGTCGGCACACCATTTGAAGCAAGTATACTTGTTGGCTTTTGATGACCATCACGATGAACAATTGGTTGGTGTGGATGAATACTCTGCGGCTTCTTATGCACAGGAGGTCTAAAGAACCTCTTCAACTCTAACATCGAATGTGATGGCTTTGGAGATAACTCCAACGCATGAGAATCGTCGCTCCTCAATGAGTCATTACTCTTGTTATGACCTATGAAGTTCAAAAACGACCTAGTGCTCTTTAATGGCGGAGGCGACACAGTCGAGGACCCGGTGTCCAAATCATGGGAAAATATACCTTTAGATAGCAGTCTAGGCATTGTTATAGAACTATCTCTGATGCTTTATCCACTGCTCACATTCATCAATACACTCAATATCATACACCAAAATCTCCCTTGTTCTTTTACATTTTTTCAATTGGATACGGAGAAACAGGGTAATTCAGGAAATAACGCAGTAATCGTATGGGAATAATATTGGAAGCAATGGAATGGAAGTATAGTATAGTATAGAAAGTGGTTGGTATTGAGTTGTTTGTGTGTTTGGTTGTTTGTGTGTTGTTAGTGAGATAGTATTGAAAGAGTGTGTTGTAGTTATGTTTGTTTCATCTGCTCCTGGGAAGGTTATTATATTTGGTGAGCATAGTGCAGTTTATTATAAGCCAGCTTTAGCTGCATCTGCTTCTTCGTTGAGAACGTACTTGTTAGTGGAGGAATGCAATGAAGGTTGTGTGGAATTGGATTTTCCAGATATTGAATTTTCGTATAAATGGACTCATGAGCAATTGAAATCTGTGATTGCTGCTCATAGGGACGATAATGCTCTTTCAGAGCATCAATTGCGTTCTCTGGAACCATTGATACAGTCCATCACGAACGATTTACATCGTTCTGCTGCGGTTTGTTTTCTTTACTTATTTACTAGTATCCTCGAAGAAGGGTTTCCAAGTGTTAGATTCATAATGAAGTCCACTCTTCCAGTGGGTGCTGGTTTAGGTTCTTCTGCGTCGATTTCAGTTTCATTAGCTCAAGCCATGCTTCGTTTGAGTGGTAAACGTACAAATAGAGAAATCATTAATCAATGGGCATATGTAGGTGAAATGTGTATCCATGGGGATCCATCAGGTATAGACAACGCTATTGCAACGTACGGTGGTGCTATACAGTTCACTAAGGGTCTACCATTGCAACCATTGGAAACACCACATCCAATGAAAATGATTCTGACTTACACAAGGATTCCACGTTCTACAAAGACTCTAGTCGCAGGTGTACGTGCATTGTACGAGGAAGAACCTACCATTATTGCTCCTATCATAGACAGCATGGCACAATTAGCTATACGTGGTGCTAAAGCTATACAAGAAGATGACCTGGATATGGTTTTGAAACTGGTACGTATCAACCATGGACATTTAGTCTCTCTCGGTGTATCACATCCTGGTTTGGAACAAATCCGTGTATTATGTGATCAGCTAAATATCGGACAGACAAAGCTTACAGGTGCCGGTGGTGGTGGCTGTGCATTCACCATATTACGCAAGGATGTACCACTGACTGCTGTTGCAGATTTCAAGAAACTACTAGAACAAGAGCATGGTTACAAGACTTACGATACTCAACTAGGTGGAGTGGGCTGCACTTTACTAGAATTGAACCAAACTACAGAACAACAACAATCTGACATTAGAGAATTATTCACTAACCATTCCACCGCAACTGCAGCTCACATTGACGCCCTCTTACTGCCAACAAACCCCAATCCTTTGCCTTGGACATCATAAGCCCTAACTATTTAATCTTTATTTATATCTTTTAATTTTTTTGCGCTATAAAAATGAAGAAATGAAAATTTATTTTACAATTATTATTAACTACTTTATGTTCTATTTATGTTTTGTTTTAAAGAGACCGATACATATATATGCGTTCTATTCACTGTGTCACCCGTGTCAGATGGGTGAACAGAGGGGAAAAGAATAGCTAGATTAATTTCATGAGCGTCCTCATACTGTCCCTGGCAAATTACGTCCTCAAAGGTTTCATAAGACCTTTGAACTATCATGGCCACAGTCGGTATCTGCGCGAGTGGGACATCATCATTCATGCTTCTTCTTGATAGCATGGAATCGGTATAACCCGTAGTAACCTTGGTATAGAGATTCGAGATCGGTTAAATAACCGTTTAGACTATTTTGTAATACATCGCAAGATATGTCTTTCCATCCACGTATTTTACGTAATTTTGTAAATTCATTTGCGGTAAGCTGTACCTTTGGTGCAGTACCGTATTTCAATGGTCCAACATTGATCCAATGCAACTCATCGCAGTATTTCAATAGTGATTCAATTTTGTTTATGTACTCAAACATGTTCTCTGCTGTGTCCATAAAGTATACCGTATTCACAACAATCATCCGGTAATGTTTCTTTGGGATATAATCCAAAAAGTTTCCCCACATGTTGTTCAAGTTTGTAGGTCTAGTAACGTTTGTAAATTCAATTCGACGTACTTGTCTCTCACTGTCAACTTGTCCTGAATAGAACTGGGCAAATGGACTTATAGTTGCGGTGATATCTTTGTTGAATATATACTCGTTGCAAAGGTACATCATCGACGAAAGCTCTATACTATCAACTTGTACGTTAGGAACTCTCTGGGATAGACGTAACGGAATATAACCAGCACCAGAGCCCGGCATCACTAAAAGTGTATCATCCTTTGGTATACTACTTAGTTGCGATTCGATGTATTGTACTAACGGATCAATTTCATTTCTGAATGATTCAGAGTAGTCTCTGCATAAGTGGGAGATGGCTTCGTTAACTCTTCGTACGCCACTGAAGTTAGTGCTCTTTGATTGTCCCTTTTGTACTTTCATATCTTGTATGCTATACCCTAGTTTATCACATAATTCTGTAATGGCATTAACCTGTTCTGGGTTATTCGTTAACAGAGTCTCTAATGTAGTCTTGATAATATTCGCTAATAGAATACCATTTGCACTGATACTATTTTGTACTTTTGCAATCTTGTCAAAGTACCCAATAGATAGCAATTGGCTCATCGATTCTCTAGAGACAGCTTTACTTCTCTCTAGCACTATATCGTTTTGTTTTGATGCTTCGGCGACATATGAATCAAATTGCAATAAGGTATCACTCAATGTATCCATATTAGTGTTATTACTGGCGGTAAATTGCTTTGGAAATGTGCTTGTTAATCTCCATCTAGGCGTTTCCAAATGTAATACTGATTTTCTCCCATTCTCAAGAATTCGTGTAAAAAGTTGCTTAAACTTAGCAGAACGAACTATCCACGACATCACTAACGTCAATACTACAACTATAACAGACCTATCGGTACTAAAATCCATCTTTGTCCCTCTTTAAACAATGTATTATATCTCTTTAAATTCGAAATTTTTTACTTAACAATGCGATGTCATATAAAATAATCTATGTAAATCCTTGCAATAAATGACATAAATAAAACACTAATACTATCAATACAACAAGCTTTACAGTTGTTATGACTATATCAGACTACTTAAACAACACCCTTGTTGTTGAACAAGTAGCTTCGTCGCACCCACTAACGTTTAAGAATGACACAACATCGGTTACTTTACCTGAGTTCATCTCTAAGTACGTTCCAGAGTTCTCTTCAGGTGCAAAGGACCAACTGTCCCGTGTGTTGTTCAACGGACACATGCAAACTTGTATTACTGCTGTGAAACACTTCGAGGATATCGATCAAATCAACTATAGAAGATTAATGATTACATATCCAGACAATGGTCAAGGTGCGTTGGACATATGTGTCCCTAAGCATAAACCAACAGATTATATTCCTTCCTCACAGCTACCATTCCAATCTCCATTAGAAGATCACTACACATACATGACTGAGAAAGACCCCATATTACACTCCGATGACAACAAACCTATGTTAGTTGCGTTACATGGCCTTACAGGTGGTTCTCATGAAAGTTACATTCGTACCATTTTACATCAGATCACTACTCGTTATAACTTTGAAGGTTGTGTAATTAACTCTCGAGGTTGTTGTCAGTCTCAAATCACTACCCCACAACTATACAACGGTGGTTGGACTAATGATGTTCGTTTTGTAATGGATCAGTTATTTCAAATGTACCCAAATAGACAATTCTACATGATTGGATTCTCTTTGGGTGCTTCTATTTTATCAAATTATATCGGTGAACAAGACAAGAAGATCAGTGATAGGGTAAAATGTGCCATCGTCTTTGGTAACCCATGGGATTTAGTCGATTCTGCACGTACAATTAGTGCTCCAAGAATGGGTTATCATTTATATTCTCCTGCTTTAACTAAAAATGTTGTTAAATTAACGAAGACTCACGCCAAGCAACTAATGACAAAACCAGGATTTAAAAATATTTATGATGAATATATAGATACTGTACAAACCGTTAGTGCATTTGATGATGTATTCACAGGACCAATGTTCAATTATAAAGATGCTCACGATTATTATAGTGATGCATCATCTTTCAAAAGATTAAGTGGTGTTAGAGTTCCTCTAATAGGTATAAATGCTTTAGATGATCCAATTGCGGGTGTTGATATGTTACCAGAGGAACAATTTAAAGCTAATCCATACACTATGCTAATAGAAACTAGTATTGGTGGCCATATTGCATGGTTCAAAGATTTAAACGGTACACGTTGGTTTACCGACCCAGTATGTAACTTCTTCAATAAATTCCACACTGAAATAGTGTGTAAGGGTATGAAACCTGTTGTTCCTGTTGATGAATTACCCACTGAGCTCCCTCAACCTGTTAGAACTACTTTCAAACAACAAGAATAGATTTCTCGTATACCTCTAGTAATTAAATAAAAAAAAGTTAATTATGTAAATAAAAAATGAAATTTTGATAAACTCATCGAAATCAGTAAAACAAATACAACTAGATTGAAAGGCTAATATGCAAGAGATTGTGACTATATCGGCGTCTCATAGAGCTAATCATCTATCCACCCAATTTTTTAACTGTCAAGAAAAGAATTTATACAATACTAATCGCGATGACTCGTTAAACACTTCAACATTTTTATACCCATCCATCGACAGAATGTCAAAGACTGCGTCGTATTACCCTAGAGCATTAATCTGGGAAGCCCGTAATGGTTCTGGTTCCCTAGGAACTTACCAGTATGTTCCAGAAACTAAGGACTATCATTTTACCAACACTAGTGATAGAGAATCGTATGGTCATAAACTTATTACTACACATACAGAGATACCAAGATCTGATTACCAACTTGCATTAGACGGAAATGAAACATTACCAGCACTGACAAAGGATAATACCAAATATTGGTCTGATTATAATAAATTGATTTTTCAACCTAATGCTTTTAATTCATTTGATGATTGGTATCATGATCCCAACCAACCAAATTTACCTGACTACCAAAATTTACAAAATAAAAGATTCATAGATATAAACCAGGGTATATCAGAATGGGAATTACAAAGCGTTCATTTCATGGATGGTAATCTAAGAATTGTATTGGAAGAATGTGATAATTTAGAAGGTTTTAACATTGTAACAGACGTTGATTCTGGTTGGGGTTCATTTACTGCAGCAATGTTACAAGAGTTAAAAGATGAGTTACCAAAAAGTACTATTTTTACGTGGGGATTCCATGAAGGTGACATTTTAACAAATGTAAAAAACATGGATAATAAATATACTATAAGAAATAAGATCAAAAATACAATAGCACTAGCCAGAGAATCTGATTTAGTATTCCCAATATTTGCTGATTCATTGAACCTATCTAATTGGGAAATTGCGGGTCAAACATGTAAATTATACGATGCTGTTGCATCTGTGATATCCCAAAACGATTCAGGTAATAGAAAATCTATGGATTATGTTGTCGATTGTTTGACCGATGGTGATAGTAAAAGAAACATCATAAGTTCCATGGTTGATATGGATGATAAGCATGATTTTAGTTACTACAGTAGAGTTCAACCATATAAACCAAAGAGGGGACCACAAGCTATCAGGGAATATCACGACTTCTCATATTGTCTTATCAATAGAGGTCCACAAAAAACTGAAACTAATGAAGAAAATACAGAGGAAAAATCGAATAAAAAGAAAACCAAGTACAGAGAACTACAAACGACGAAATATAGCCCATCCGATACTATTCCTGAGAAATATGCTAAATCTAAATGTTACTCTATAAAACTATCAACAAATGAGAAATCTAGGGACACTTTTAAATATTGGGATGATAACTTGAACAGATACTTCCGTTACGATGACGAGAGAGAAGAATTAAAGGATGAAATAAACACCTTAATCTCGACATACGAACATGGTTGGTATTCCGATGAAGACTCTGGTTATGACGATATATAATATTAATATATTTATTTCGTTATTCTACTATAAAAATTATATTTATCCTGTGTATAGTTACATAGACTAAACGTGCATTACATAAAATCTCTATCATGATGTAGTAAAAAGCATACCTCTTGTATCCATGATTTGCACGTCCTCGGTGGCATCCTTAAACTCATCTTCTTCATCTTGATTCTCAGAAAAATCATTGTCATTCCTTTTAGAATTCGATAAAATTGTTTTTAAAATGTAAGATTTTCTTTTATCTGTACTCATGCTACTGTTATGACGAATAATCTTTGAAGCTTGAGATCTTGCAATATCAATCTTATCTAAACCAATAATTTCTTCTTCATCGATATCACGGATTTTACTTGTTTCATTACCTATGTCGGTACTCTTTAATTCACTTAATAAGAATGTGATATCAGTAATTCTGGATTTGACGGATTGAGAACCTCTAAATGTTAAAGAATCTCTCTTTTCATCGTGCTTATCTAAATGTTTTTGACTTTTACTTCCAATAGCACTTTTTAATTCACTAACCTTTGGAGTTCTATTTCTCATTGATTTTAAGGATCTCGTTTCATCTGAAACATACTTATAAATACTGGCTTTAGTGCTAATATTGGCACTGTTGTCGGTATTTTGTCTTGATCTTTTGGCTCTAATTTTTAAATTTCTTAAACCATCACTGGCAGTTTGATTATTAGATAATATTGTTGTTGTATTATCAAAACCATCAGCAGTGGTAGGGTGTAATAGGTTCTCAGAAGTTAAATCTGATGATGATACCATATGATTCTTGGACATCAATATTTGAATACCCTTTTGACTATATTTATTAGAACCAGGATCTGAGTAATAGTTTAATAAGTCTTCCTTTGTAAACAAGATTTTTTTCTTAGACCTATACTCAGTTTGAGATTTATAATCCTCCAATGATAAAAATTCCGCAGCTTTTCTGTGGTATGCATAATAAGTATAATCTGGATCTTCTTTTGTTTCTTCGAAGAAATACTTTAGACCTGAAAATAATGCGTATTTACCGTACTTTTCGAAAACAAGTTCTAATAAAGTTTCCTGTCTTTGGTTGGATTGGAGACCACATATGGTTCTAAATAATCTGCTGAATATAACAATACCTGGGATTTGGTTATCGACTAGCTTGAATAAATTAATTAAGGAGTCTTCAGAATATTGTACTAATTCCAAGAATAGTTCTAAAGAAATGCAAGGTTCTTTCTTGTATTTAGTTATTTCCTTGATGTCTTGTATTATAATTGCTCTCTTATCTTCATCATCTTCTTTAGTATGTTTATCGGCACTATCTTTATTATCATGATCATGCAAATTTAGATCTAAGATATTCATTCTACCGACCAATTCAAATAACATATCAGTCGTTTGACCTTTATAGTATGCTTTGAAGCCGATATCTCTAATGGTGTAACGACATTGAGTAGTAATTTCTGAATCTTTGTAATTTTTCAATTGGAATTCAATTAATTTTCTCATAATATCTATGATACTTAAACCAACGATACTGACATCAGAAGATAGTAGAGAGGACATTAATCTTAAACATATTATAGGGTCCACCTTGTTTTTGATATCAGCATCTTGTTCTCCTATTAGTTGTCTAATTAACAATAAAATGACAATATATCTTAATTGAACAGGAATTCCGTTACAAACAAATTCCAAAAGATCACTATTTGGTATTAGTTGTAAGAAATCTAATAATCCTCTTAAGGAAAGATTTAACTTATCAGTTTCTGTTGTATTGAAAAAGGATTGTAATGCCTTCAATGATAGATCGGAAACACTGTCATCGACACTATCTAGGCCGTAGAAGCGTGTCTGTGTTCTACTTAATCTTTTGTTTAAAAGTTGTTCATTAACTTTGGAAGGTCTTTGGACTAAGTTTGAATTTCTGAATCTTGGATTTCTTTCTTGGAATTGAGTCAAAGTAATATTAACTGCTTCTGAGACGTAGTTATTTAATTTTGGTGTACTCGAAAGATTTGCCACTTGAGAAATATCAATACACCATTTCAATAGAAGATCATCATTATGGATTCTATCTTTAATGACCTTTAGAAATGAATCTATAAAGCTGGAGAAATATCTAGTAAATTCCACGTCACCATTATATAAAGTACCGTCAATATTGGAACAAATGCTACCAAATACTAGCTCAATTAATTCAATAAGAGAAGTATCATTATTCAAAGATGAATTTGCTAGGATATTTCCCATGATAGAGAAGAAATCTCTGATAAAGATGTTTAAATTTTCTTTACAATTCTTTACAATTTTATTCATTAATTCTAAAGTAACTGAAATGTTACCTACTCTCCTCCTGTTGATATCAGCATTGGTTCTTTTCTTTAAGAAACTACTCACCTTTTCCAGTTTACTACGCCTTGAATTGACATAGTATAACAAATATGCGGTCTCAGATGATTTTGCTTTCTTGTCTGTAGTTCTACCATTTGGGTAACATTGATTCACCAAACGTTGATGCTTTGGAAGGAATATAAAACGCATAGTTAGACTTTTGAATACACGCTTTTATAACTATTTACACGTTTAATTAAAGCTAGAATCTATTCTTAAATGGACTTGTCCTTCCTGTGATAGATTCGATAAGGACTAAACTACTGAGTTATATATTATACTGCAACTTATTACTTTATATGCTGGTGAATTTTTCACTTTCCGCGGTCCTTAAAGTTTCATTTTATATAAAAAAATTAATATAGAATAGATTTATTTATATGATAAAAGTGATGAGGTAGAGTTTAAATGAGATTGTAAGAAGCTAAAGAGTAGATTACTAGCAAAGATAATTCAAGAAGTATATAGAATATTATCATAATGGCACCAGTTCCAGTTTATGTAAGAGGTGGTGTATGGACCAACGTTGAGGATCAGATCTTAAAGGCCGCTATTCAAAAATATGGTACACATCAATGGAGTAAAGTATCTTCGTTGCTACAAAAGAAGTCAGCAAGGCAGTGTGAGATCAGATGGTGTGAGTTTCTAAGTCCACAATTGGATTTCACCCAGTTTAGTAAGGATGAGGATGCCAAATTATTAAACCTGGCGAGAAGACTACCTAATCAATGGAGAACTATATCAGAGATGATGGGTAGAACAGCACAGGTATGTATAGAAAGATATAATAAATTACTTTCTATACATACCACAGAAGGAGATGGTGACGAAGAAGACCTGAAACTAGGTTCTTCTTTGGATTTCAAGGTAGGTGATCTTAATCCATACGCTGATACCCAAGTGGCCAAACCAGATAATGAAGAACTTGAGGATGATGAACGTGAGATGTTAGCAGAAGCTAAAGCACGTCTATTGAATACACAAGGTAAGAAAGCTACAAGAAAGATAAGAGAAAGAATGCTTGAAGAATCAAAGAGAATTGCTGAAATACAGAAAAGACGTGAATTGAAACAAGCAGGTATTAGTAGTGGTATCAAGAAGGGGAAGAAGAAGTATGCTGATGAAATCGATTACAATGACGATATAGTATATGAACAAGCGCCTTTACCTGGTCTTTATGACACTAAGGAAGAAGATATAAAAACCCAAAGAGAACTAAACAAATTTGAAAAGTTGATTGAAAGAAGGGGACTCCAGGATAAAGAGCGTAAAAGTAATGATAAGAAGAGTAGTAGTGGGAAGAATAAGAGAAGTAGAGCTGACATGGAAGCACAGGATAAATTGAAACAAACAGAAAAAACAAAACTAAAATCAGATATGCATGAATTCCGAGATCAGACTAGATCAAAATTGGTACTTTCGAAACCGGGATCTAAAGACGGAGATAACCATAGTAATGATATTGCTAAAAAGAGACAAGCATTGCTAGATTCTAAGGATGTTGGATCAGTTCTAACACATAAGGCCTCTCAGATGGTTACTGTGAAACGTATGGGTGACGGTGAATCTCATGATAGAAATAAAAGTAAAATAGAGAAACAAAGTAGAGTTAAACTAATGCATACTTTATTAGAAATGCTTCCTAAACCTAAAAATGATTTTGAGATAGTGTTAGATACAGTAGAAGATGATGATGATGAAATAGATACACTGACAAAGTCGGTTCAAACTAACGCTAATGATGTTATCGTTATACCGACAGTGCAAGTTGATCTGGACTGTCTAAAGGATAGAGCGTTGCCTATACCTGATTTTATTGAAAATCCAAAAAACGATTTTGAAAACATGTACAACGAGTTACTATCCAATAAGTTAAATGGAACAGCCTATAGTACCAAATCCACCATATCGGATATTAAAACATTATTAGAACTTCAATTGAAAAATCTTTGGGAATCTCAACAACCCAATAGTAAGATCTCAAAACCACTAATATCAATAAACTCCGAGGAAATCGTTCAATCCATAACAGAAAAATCAACCGAAATAACATCCATACAAACACAACTAAAGCACATAGAACCACTAATACAACAAAATCACACATTATCACGAAAGCTATGTGATGAACAACTTCCAATTCTACGAGAACTACAAGCAAGATATTACGTCAATTACAAGATCTATCACAACGAACTACGTGGAATCAAAAACAGACAAGCTGACATGCAGTCATACCTTAATACACTAAATAGAAACCCACTTTGATACCACCCACGATCATATCATCGTTTGTTGCCATAGTAATGTCCTGCTATATATAGTAAAACTTTTATAGTTGAGTGATAATTTTTATTGCGCGAAATTTTAATCGTACGTGTTTTGTTTACAATAAATAAATTTCATTTATTTATTTGTTGATTCAATTATATAAGAGACTTTGTATAAGTTATACATAGTTAATATTCAAGTATTTGTTTAATCTAGTATCAACTACCACTCACTATATATCAGCATGAAGTTATCTACTAGTGTTCTATTATCTTTACTAGCTGTTTCACCTTCTATGGTGAACGCTATGTTACCAGTCCATATCAAGGACTATCGTTTCATCAAGCCATCTTCTCCAGATAACAAAGACTCTGACAATGAAATCTTCTACATCAAGGGTATTGATTACCAACCAGGTGGTTCTTCTGGTTTCGATTCTGATTCTGGTTCTGATGTTTTATCTGACCCAGAACAATGTGCTAGAGACGCGTTTGTATTCCAGCAATTAGGTATTAACACTGTTAGAATCTACTCTTTAAACCCAGATGTTAACCACGATAAATGTATGACCATTTTAAACAACGCTGGTATCTACGTTATCTTAGATGTTAATGCTGGTAACTATGGTGAAAGTTTAAACAGAGCTGACCCATGGGGTACTTACAACCAAGTTTACTTATCTAGAGTTTTCAAGTTCATTGATGCTTTCAAGAACTATCCAAATGTCTTAGGTTTCTTCTCTGGTAACGAAGTTATTAACGATGAAGATGACTACGCTAAGATCGATCCTCCATATATCCGTGCTGTTCAAAGAGATATGAAACAATACATCGCTCAACACTCTAACAGAACCATCCCAGTTGGTTACTCTGCTGCAAACAACGTTGATTTAAGATTAGCCACTTACAGATTCTTACAATGTAACTCTTTAGATGGTACAACTGTCAACGATAAGTTAGAAGAATCTAGATCCGATTTCTTCGGTTTAAACACTTACGAATGGTGTTCCGGTACTTCCGACTGGACTTCTTCTGGTTATGATAAATTAAACTCTACTTTCAGTGACTCTGTTATTCCATTAATGTTCTCCGAATATGGTTGTAACAAGAACTTACCAAGAACCTTCGATGAAGTTACCGACGGTTTATATGCCGCAAATGGTTTAGCTAACTTATTCTCCGGTGGTTTAGTTTACGAATACGCTGAAGAAGCTAACAACTACGGTTTAGTCAAGATTGATGGATCTTCCGGTGATATCACTTACAAGGATGATTTTGCTAACTTAAAGGATCGTTACTCTAGTTTAAATTTATCATCCGCTAAGGAATCCGCTGTTCCAAAATCTTCTGTATACAAGTGTGATGACTCCTCTATTACTGATACCTACTCTAGTTTCGGTACTAACAACTTCTCCATTCCAGACCAACCAGACCAAATTGCTTCCATGATTAAGTACGGTGTTAACGGTACAAACATTGGTAAGCTATTAGATGATTACGAGTGTCCAACCACTTTGAAATATTCTATCAAGGATAACAAGGGTAACAACGTTGATGCCACTATCACCTACGACAAGAGCAACCAAGTTAACAGTTTAAAAGTTACCAGCACCAGTGGATCTGCTTCTGCAACTTCCAGTGTCAAATCCACTTCCCAAAATAAATCATCTACCAATACTAAGAAGAGTAAGGGTGATGCTGCCGCTGTTGCCATTCCAATGGCCCAATCTGGTTTCCTTGCCTTATTAATCTCTGCTTTATTATAGTAAGATAACAAGTATTGTTGTTTTCATTTTACTAATAAGAACATTTTGTAAATTTTTTGTATGTAACTATTAATTCTTTTTTATTGAATACTAAAAAGTAAGTTTAAATACGTATCTACACAGATTCTATTAATGCTTTGGATGGCCCTTCACTTCGTCAGACCAACCCTCAATATCGAGACCAGTACCATATAATTTTCTATCAGGAACAGTAATGGTTTCCATACCTAAAGTATCGGTTAACCAAGGATGATTGACTAAACCACCTGCATCGGAACGATTCTTTGGGTCTAGTTGTAACATTGGTAGCAAGAAATCTGCAATTTGTTTAGCTTCTTCTGGATCAATCTTATATTTCTCAACTAAAACATGACTTAGAGGCCAGTATTTCAATTTTGAAATATTTCTTAATTGTCCCTTAGAGTTAAAGAATTTCTTGGTTGATTTACCATTGTTTAATAAGGAGGATGGGAATTCACCCATCAATTCAATGATTTGGGCAATATGGTCATCATCTTTACAATAGGAATGACCCTCATCAGGTTCAAATAAGAAGTCACCTGTGATTAATTCAAAGATTAAACATGCGGTTGACCAAATATCTGCACTAGCACCCCATGGAGCACCAATTAATACTTCTGGTGATCTATATTCTCTGGTTTGGATAGCATTTGTATAATGTTCATCGTACCAACATGAGTTACCCAAATCAGCAATTTTAATCTCTACAACATTAGTGTCTTCTATGTGTTCCTGATGAACTGGTAATGATGGGAATGAAGGTGCATGAGATAATTCAAATGATGATAATGAACTTGCCAATTGATTTTCATTTGGTACGATTGTGTTTGCACTCTGTTCGGTTGAAGTGTTATTGTTAAAGTAGTTATTAGAATTATTGTAAAATGGGTTTCCTGAAACACTTTGAGAAATTGGTATTTTATTGCTAGTGATACTATTATTGCTATTTGGGTTTGATAATACATTCTGCCATTGTAGAGATGAGAAACTGCTTGAGTTACTAGAGGTATGTAAAAATTGTGATTTCATTTCATAGAAATTAGTAGAACTGATAGGAGACGGTAATGGTTGTGATCCTGTTATGATTGTGTTTCTCCGCGGTCTGCGACTAGGTATTCTCTTTATTGATGAATTAGATCTCAATTTTGAGTTGTTCTGTATCGAGTTTGATTCAGAAATTACGGAGGTATCAAATGCACTATCATTCTGGCTATCATTTGAACGGGAGTGACTCTTACTGTGAGACGTGCTAAAGCAATTAAAACCGAATGATTCTGATTTCAATGAAACTTTGCGTTGCATTCTCTTCATGTCTTTTTTCTGTTTATCTATCATTTCAACCATCTTTACAATAGCTTCCACATCACCAATTTCCATTAATACATTTTCTGGCTTAATATCTGTATGGATAACACCACATTTTCTATGCATATAATCTAGACCTAAAAGTAATTGTTTTGAAATTTGCTTAACGTATATCAATGGAATACCTCTATGTTCATATTTCTTAATCAATGCAAGTAAATTCTCTCCTAATACTTCGAAGACCATTACTATGTGGTTACCATTTGGACCTCTGTGAATGAAGTTATCCAGTAAACATAGAATATGTTTAGCACCCTTATTAATACCATCATTTTCGGACGATATCTGTTGTAATAATTTAATTTCATCTTGTGCAGCTTCTGTATAAACTTTATCACTTCTAACAATTTTCATTGCTACGTGAACATTCTTATCTAAATCATATGCTAACCAAACGGTTGAGAAATGACCCCAACCTAGTTTTCTCATTAGAACATAACGAGAGTCCTTATATTTTTCTCCCTTGAATGCTGGATGGTAACCACCAGGTTTGTAATCCTTTAATGATTCCTCATTTTTTTCATCACATGAGGAATATTCATCATCATCATCAACAGTAGGTTCATCAGTAAGTTTTATTTCAAGTTCTTCTTTATTTGGAATCAAGTTTGTATCTATGTTTGGGTTTGAATTTTGATCATTCGAAGAATGAGTCTTCAATGCTAGAGATAGTTTAGACTCCGTGGAGTTATTACTTGCCACTATATTCTCTCTAGTAAACATATGTGCTGACATTGGAGTCTTATCGCTCTTAGTTTGTTTTTGCTGTGGTTGCGACGAGTCCTTATCTTGTGATCTTGATAAAAACCCTGGATACTTGAATGACGAACCCATAATTTGAAATACGTAACGGGGTTATATTCGACCTATTAGTAAATGCAAAATATAATATGAATAACCCTAAATGAAAGAGATGAATAGATCAAAACTACGTTGGAATATGCCAGATGTTGTAATTAATAGGTAATCTTGACAGAAAACTCTAAACGATAACAAAAATTCGAATAAATTGAGACTTGGGAGTATGTATGAATGTGTATTACTCAAAGACACTGATAATATTCTATAACCGTGATCGTTAGGAACTGCTCAATGGTTTCACTTATCAATATATTTGATAATCTTTTATTGTTGTCTCTAATAGCCCATTGTGTATCTCATTTTCCCTTCCAATAATTCAACCAAACCATTCGGATATATTTCCGTCCAATTTTTTTTGTATAGATAGCGCATTGTAGGGGGCGTCCCGGACAGTTTTACATATAAATTAGTATAAATTAGTATATGAAGTGTGTAAAAGATGTGATATTGATGGTATTAATGGGTATATGTAGTGTTATATATGCTGTGTATGGTTTGTCTATAGTACTAGAATATAGTCTTGGGCGTTGTCTATGTCTATTCGACTGCTTTCACCCTTTGTATTGTTAATCTCAATGTGTGGGAATGTTAGATGGCCCTTCTTGAGAGGGATTAGTTTCACTTGGAATTCGTAGTTGTCAGAAGGAATGGCGAAACGTTTCTTACCTTGGAGTAACCATTCGTTGCTGTTTAGGATCTCGAATAGATGTTCAGAATCGTTTTCGGCTTCATCTTGGTTTTGGCCCCATTTTGCACCCATATTTTCAATCTTTATGTTAAATGGGATAGGAATACCTACCTCTGGACGGTCGTCTTCAGTGTTATCAGAGTCATGTATGCGGCTGAATTGGACGCTGTAGAAATGTTCAAATTCAGGTAATTCGACTGGAACGATTAGCTCTCTTGGAGCTAAGTTTTGGGTATACTCGGTGACCGCTAGATTACTGATTTGTACACCCTTGAATAAATCTTTTAGGCATTTTAAAAATATAGTTTTTAGTTCTGGTTCGTGGGTGAATTTCTCTTTTATGAAGTTACCAAGTCTTAAGATGAATGGCTGATCCATGTGGCTAGAGTCAAACTTGATTACTCTCTCTTCATAATAAAGATCATAGTCATATCTAAATTTAGAAAGCAATGTTCTTTCCCACAGTAACTTCCATTGGCTAAATTTCTTGAATAATTCAATATTACCCTGTACTAAGATAGCATCTGTGACTAAACAATCGAGGAGTTCCTTTAATGTGTTGTAAGATACTTTGAGATTGAAGATATCGTTCATATTAAACTTATCATCAGTTCTTATTCTGTAACAGTTCAAACAACTATCTTCTGTGGAAGATAATAGAATCAATGGAGATTCCGGTTCAAGATTACCGATTATATCATACCTTGAAGGTTGTTTCTCAACGGAATATTTTAGGTTTAGTTTGGAACTGTGTAAGATTATAGGTTCTTCTGCTAACGATGATGACAACAGAAATTTAAAGAAAAATGTATCTCTTTTGAAAATATCTTCAACAGATACAGAAACTGGCAAGTAACATTCGACATACATCACCATTTCTTCGCAGTAACTTTCGTCATCATCGACTTTTTCAAATGAAAACTGTACTTCTACTGAAAATGATGAAATTTGTTCAGTTAGGTAGTAAGGAATTCGTGTTATTTCTTTAGGATTTTCAAATTCAATGACTTTCTGTGCTTCATTTTCATTGAAACTCACTGGGACAGAATTTAATATTTCGTCTATTATTTTTAATTTAATATTAGATTTCTTGATTGCACTGTAGTTATCTAGACTTAGGTATAAAGCATATTCTCCCAATTCTAACGATTTAGCTTGTTCGATTTTAACAGCAACATTATCAATAGAGTATATTTCATGAATATTTATTATTGGTCCTGAATAACCATTTATCTCTCTATTGATATCATTGTCATTATAACTAGATTCTGGATAGAAATCTTCAATAAGTCTTGTGTTACCAATTGAGACTTCTAATGTGGAAACAATAAACCTACCAAACTTTATGTTACTCGTTTCCAAAATATATTGTTTCTTTCCTTGGGAGATAACAGTATCTTTCATCGCAAACACAATTTTAGACTCTTTATTATATTCTCCTCTTAAAGTCAAGCTAATATAATCAATGCTGATATCGTGTAAAAATTCATTATTGTCAAGTATGACTGGAATGGAATAAACATTAGATTTTGAAAGACTGATTGTATTATCTAATTCTACCTGTAATAAACCCTTCATTGGATATGCTAAATCGATGTCGTCACTTCCTTGAAGCTTTAAATATTTTTCCCAATATAATTTCTTCTCTTCAATTTCTGATTTTGATAATTTTATAATGTTTAAATATGAATTGCCTAAAATGGTTGATTTATTGATTGGATTGCCATCTACCTCAATGGTTTCTAGTTGAATACTTTTCTCCAATGAATCAACAAACATCTTTAAAATGTTGAAGCCAATTATATCCCAGTTGGATTCTGTATAGTATTCGTAACATGATATAAATAATGAAACAGCATTTGTGTATTCCTTTCTTTGGTAGTAAAGAGTACCAATTTCTAGTGAAAGGATATCTATGATTCTTTTTCTTTGACCATCACATTCATTATACAAAGAAAGTAATTCTTTATTGTAATTTATGAATGTCTCATGGAATGTATCTTCATCCTTATATGTATCTATTAAGTCGTTGAATTTATAGGTAATTCCATTTTGCAAAGATGGAAAGGTTTTACCGATAAGTTTATAATCAGTAACGTTTAGTACACCGTTTAACCAACAATCACGTTTCATTAAAACGAATTCAGCTTTAATCTCTAATAAAATAGTGGCATCCGTCAGTTTCTCAGTCGGTATGTTGCTAATGATAGCTTCTAAGAAGTAGTATTTGAATTCTAATAGATTCTCGTCATTACTAGAAATCATATCAATAGAGTTGATAAATTTACGAACTTGTTTGTATATCTTTAGGAACTTTAAATTTGAATTATCTTCTAATTTTAATAATGTAAATTCACGAAGGAAGAAATATTTCGAAACGTAAAATTTGTTCAGTTTATCATTCTTTATTATTTCTGTTAAAGAATCGTCTTTTTTGATCTTAAAATTAAAAGGAATCTCCAATGAATCACCTTCAATATTCTCATAGCTAATACGGTCTAATTCTCTTTTAATACTCATCAATTGTTCGCTACCTTCTTCGACTAAATTAAATTCAAAATAAAGATCAAATAATTTTTCTTTAACGTATAATCTTTCTTTTAATTGTTGCTGTGATAAACCTTGACTTCTACTATAAGTTGACAGCATATGAAGAAAATAGGTAACTCTTTGTTGGAATATTTCTAGTAGTTGTGCTTTAATCTGCTGACCTAATTGATTCCAGAATTCTTTCTTCTCATTAGGTGATCTATAAACAGATTTTAATTCCAATGTCTGTACATGTGGGAAATTTTTGGCGAACTTATCTAATATTGATACAGTTTTAAACAGGCTGGAATCATCAACGACCTCTGAATTAGAATAGAAGAAAATAATAGGTGTGCTGGATAACTTTAAGCTGTTACTATCACTTTTATCTAAGGAAGCTCCATCCTCAATTTGGAGTTTTTGTGCTTCCGGTAGCCATTGTTTCAATAAAGGACGTACTTTTGATCTATACTCCTCCACTGAATTACAACTGACGATAATTAATTTAATAAAAGGCACGTTGCCTGTAGTTGTATCATCATGAGAGCTTGTTTCTGCTATTACGTTAACATCCAGCTTATTAACAGTTCTCATTACACCATTATGAGATCTCCAGTGCACGTTATCTAATGGCAAGATTTGGGCAAATTCACTCTTAACGCTTTCGAACAGATCAAATGGGTCGAAATAGGTAATTGAAACTGCTTTTTCCTTTGCTTTTTCCTTAGGTTCAGTCATTGTATAAGTTATTAACAATAATACAACCCCTGATCTATCAGAAGGGTCCTGTTTACTTCTTTATATTAAATTATATATCGATATTTTGATATATTTCCAGGTCCTTTTCTTAATAATTCTATTTTTTGATGCGAAAATTACAACAACAATCATCATAAAATTAAGATGTAAACCCTACAAAATAAAGATAATTGGGAGATTATATATGTGTAAAAGTGATTACTACAGGTTTTAAATATAAATACCTTGATATATTCATAGTGTCTACTATTCTGTATTATATTCAGATGGTTTTATTAAGATGTTGAAATATTTCTATGGAGCTCAAATTTGTGTGCAGCTTCACAGACAAGTTCAATTAAAAAAAAAAAGTAAACCAAGTTGGTACTAATGGGTGGTTTATCGATATACTGTTGGTTTAATACTAATTTAACCTTGCTATTATGAGTAAACTTCTGCTTTAATTCTTCTTTATTCGCATATCGTATATTACGATAGTCCATCGATCATTTATTATGTAAACAAAAATTACTTAAATTAGTTAAACCTAAAAAGAGCTTATGTAGTCATATATAACAGATTATACTTTGATACACTAGTGAACAACTCGATTGAGCCTCTTTATATAGACAATATGACCTCTAACGATAGAGATAATGATTTAAAACTAGATTTGTCCACACCAAGAAGGAATCTTAAACACTACACATCATGCTTACCAAATAGACCCAGAGCAGTAAATACATCAAAACTGAGGAAACCTGGTCATACGACTGGCTTTCGTGTAAGTAAACCTAATATATCTAATTCAAATGCTGTATTATTAGCTAATTTAAATAATGGGCACCCTACAAGGACGAAGAGAATCGATAATGTATATGAAGATAGTACTAAAACATTGGAATGGATGAGCTCATTGATTAATAGAGCTAAGAATGTCCTAACGACATTAAAAGATGAGGAGATAAATAATTTATTAGAAGAAGAGGAGGATAATAAAAACGAGTATGGAACAGATACCTCATATATGGCATTTAATGATACTATAAAAGATAATATAGTCGATGAAGGCAGTACACATGAAATAGAAGAAGAAGACGAAGACGACCTATTCGGTAAATCAGAACCAGAACCAGAAGTAAATGAAGCAGAAGTTATTCAAGAGGAAGCAAGTGATGGCTCTTTGATAATATTGTCAGACGAAGAGGAAGAACAAAGTTATGCCACATATTCGTCTGAAGTTCAACAAGAAGCTTACTTGTCCTCGGACGATGACGAGGATGAGGAGCTGGAAGAAGATGATGATGAAGAAGAAGAGGAAAGTACCCCAGAAGAAGAGGCAACCTTAAATATACAGCATGATAAATATGAAGAGCAATTAGATAATGATCATGAGATTGTGACAATCGATCGTGAGAACAAGCATATAACTGGTATAATGCAAATGGAAGATAAAAATATTTCCAATGACAGTATTCTAGAAGAGTACACACCAATCCAAAATCTAAATGAGGTACAACCAGATAATATTGAAATTGAAGCAAACGATAGTGGATCCGATTATATTGATTCTGAAAATTCAGATGCTGAGGAAGGTACTAATGCAAATATCGACTTTAGTAGATTCATGCAACAACGTTACCCATCTGTTAATAATATTTTATCCTCAATTCCAAAGACTGAGCATATAAGCAATGAAACAGAGTATAATGAAGATGTTCATGAGGAGTTATCTCAGGAATATCTTGATGAAGCTGCTCTAAATCCAAACATTCACAGTCCTAAGTTTGATGAAACAAATGCATTCACCCGTTTTAATGAGAACCAAGCTTTACATTATGACAACCAAATTTCTAAGATTGATGAGTATGTTTCTGAAATGGAACAAACTGAAGAACAACATGAGCCAAATAATACCCATATAGAAATTCACGAACTATCATCTTCAGATGACAATTTATCTAAGAGTAAGACGGTTAGTGAACAAGAGGATCAAGAAATGACCCCAATTGAGTCTAGTGTTGAAGACGAAGAAGGTAGTACTCAATCGATCCAAGTAGGTGAAGAGGACTATTCGAATGGAAATATTGCTACTGAAAATTATGAAATTCCAATTCTTGACTACATGTCAATTGCAAATGAAGTTGTAAGCAACATACATGATATTGATGATACATATATGCATGATGATATAGCTCCTATTGATCAAAGTATGAATGATCACGATATTGAAGATGTAGTAAAGGAAGTAAACCAAGACAATGGATTACTAAAACATATCCTTTCTAAAACTTTAGAAGGAACTGCTGGTAATACTTGCGACACAGGTATATCTTCATTGAATATGAACTCCATATATTTGTCAGTAGATGAAGATAATGAAAAGCTTGTACAAGATAAAGCCTTAGAAAGTACTTTAGAATTACTAGAGATAAAATCAAAATATGAAGTTCTTATTTCAGAATCTGTTTACAGTGCATCATCCCTTGATGATAATTCTGAAATTCTTCCTCCATCAGTTGAATACGCTTCCCCGTTTGGATCGGATCCTTTTTCATCTCATACACAAACTCCAGAAGCTCAAGAATTATTGAAGACAACTTTGAAAACGTTAAGTTTGCAGAGAGAAGCTCCACAAGAAATGGAATCGGATTCAAAAAATAACCCTATTATTATCACAGCTAGTAATTTTGATGAGTTAAATTATGAACCTAATTCTAGTCATTCAGATAATTATATGGATGACATGGGTGAGGAAGCCATATTACCAACAACTGAAAGACTCCCAAATGATATAAACAAAGTACTAAAATCAATTAATCCAGATATAACAGATAAATGTTTACAAATTATAAATGAAGATTCTGTCCAGGAGAAAGTAGGAACCAACGGAGTGCCTAATGAAGAAAATGAAGAAGTAATAGAAGAACAAAATTCCGATGTTTTTGTTAATACAGATAATACAAAATTCGAAGTAAACTATCATGAAGTGGTTGAGAATGATACTGATGTTTATTTAACTGAAAATCAAAAAAAGATACCGTTTAAAGATGAAGATATTGAAATTCCATCTGAGTTGAAGGATAATGAAAAAATGCAAGATGTTGTCGAAGGTAATTCGACTATATATTTTGAAACAAATACTGAACTAGAAGGTGACTTGAATGACATTAAAGAAGATCTAAGTGAATCACATAAGTCTCAGGAAGTTTTTGAAACAGAAGTGCACGAAATAGAAATTCGAAACGACTCTACTGATAATAGTTATGATGAAGCAGAAATAAAACAAGGAACTGATGATTTGTTAAATATACTAGCTGCGGCTGCCGAACATGAACAAGAGTTATATCAGGAAGCTGAATCTGATACAAAATTAGAAAAAAACTCTGATAAAGAAAATAATGGTGAATATGAAAAAAATATATCACAATTTATTCAACAAGTAAGCAGACATACGTCAGATATTCCTGAAGAAAACGATTCGGATAAATTAAAAGACGATTTGCCTATTTTAGAACATTTACCAGATGGTGATACGAATATTGAAGATAAAGCAGAACCAGAAATTGAAATTGAAGATACCAACGATGATAGCAGTAGCCATGAGGAAGAAGGCAATAATTCAGTTAGACCAGATAATCAGGAAACTGGAATAGTATCCCAAAACAAAGACAATGATATTATTGATGTTCAATCCATTATTGATACTGATGATGATCAACTAATTGAAGTCGGGGTTGATTCTGAAGGCGAAGATAATTTAGTTACCGCAATTGAAGGAAATTCATCAGATTTCGAATTACATTCAAATGGCCTCGATATAAATCAAATACTACCGGATGTATCTATTCAAAGTGATGATAATTTATCTGACATGGAAAGTCGGAACGTTTCTCCAGCTATACCAAATATTTCTAACAATATACATGTATCAGATAATGTCTCAGCAATTATTGGTAATGAAGATTATCCAACACCAATACAAAGTCCTCCTCACACAGAATCTAACTTGCATCACAGTGATAATAATGAGAGTATAGACTTAATTAGAGCAATTTCAACTGTACAACCTGGGGTTGAAGAGGTACACGTTTCGACCGAACTACATGAGGTTGAAGAAGTACACGTTACACTTGAACAACATGATGTTGGAGAGACACAGATGGAAATCGAAAACGAAATCAGGACAAAAGATTTACAGGATAATGAAAATAATACTGATACCACCATGCATAATGGAGATTCTGGAGAAGAAATTGATGATATTAACCCAGGGTTTCAAGATGTTCCTATTAACACGCATTATAGCGAAGATACTCGGGTAAATCGTGCAGAAATCTCAGTATTATTGGCTCCTCCAACATTCTCTAGAAGAATTTTAGCTTCTCCAATTAGAGTATTTGGGTCTATAGCTTCGGGATTTAAAAATGTAAGAGCACTTGCTCAAAATTTTGTTCATACAATTGATGTTTTGGATTCAGATGATAGTGAGTCAAGTGAACAAAGTGATGCATTGGAAGAGATTAACTCTTCGACTACTTCTGAAATTGAGGGGTCAGTGAATAAACCAGTATCTGCAAACCAATCAGATGTGGAAACACCGAAGTCTGAGAATGATCTAAAGGGTAACAGAATGATTGTTGATTCAATAAGATCTTTGGGGATGTTGGCTGATACTATTCAGGTATTGCCAAACAACACATTCCATATTAATGAAGAAAATTCCGGTGAAGAGAAGGAGGATACAGAAAATAGTACAATCGAGCCAGTTCAGGAATATATGAAATCTGAACTAGATATGTACATGGTTGACTCTTTAGCAGATCATGAAGCCCAACATGTATCTAACAATATTACAAATAAAGAAATATCACCTTCAGTTATGAAAAAATATGGAGACATCATTGAAAAAGTAATTGCAGAAAATGAGTTTAATGATATTATTAGTGATATCTCGATTAAGGACATTGATTCGAGTGATTATGAGTACAAAAATACACCATCTAGTGATCTAAATTCAGATCCACCATCTGACCACCAAAATGATCACTATGATGATGACCAGGAAGTACAATTTCATGATTCATTAGATTCACTACCAAATATCGATAAAGAAATCGGTATTGAGACTTCTGAATCTCAATTTAATGAACTCAATGAAAGTTTAAGTAGTAACAGTCAAGAATCTCTATATATAAAGAGAAATGAATCCAACCAAGAAATTGAGGAAAGTTTACAACCAGATGCAGACCTCCAATCTGAAGATGATGAATTGTTAAATGAAACAGAAATCGAAAATACAGTTGATGAAATTATCCAGGTACCAGAACCTATAAAGGTTCACTCAAGTGGTAACGAAGTTCTGGAAGAACAACAACATGTTGTATCGAAAACATTTGTTGCTGATATTGGCGATGAGACTGTTGAACTGGATACTGATGGGCCTGAGATTATTGTTGAACAATCTGAAATATTAGGACCAGAGGCTTTGGAATTTGAAACAACAAAATCTGTCTCTATACAACCAGATATTTCTGAAGGGAAGCAGAACCAAGAGGAGTTCAATGCTATCGAACCTACCGTCATGAATGTTCCAGAGAAAACTGAAAAGCCAAAAAGTCCAAAGAAGAACAAGAATAAACAGAGAAACAGAAATTTCAGGAAAAGAAAAATCTCAATTGTCGACCCTCCATCATCTGAAGTTGGAAACAAGAGAATGAGAAGAGGTGGTTTAGGTAAGAATAAAAACAGAAGATTATTGCGTAAACGTGATTGAATTGGTTGTTTTCAATCTCTTAAATTTATTCTTAAATCCTTATATCTTTATAATCATAAATAATATCTTTTATACAACAATATTAACGTTATTTGTCTAAATTTATTTCATTGTCTGATTTTTTTGTTTTGAAGTCTAGAAATCTTAGCCTTAAATTATCGTTATAAAAATTAAGCGAGAGCATATATATAGGTATATATGTCAAAGATCCTTAACCAAGATCAATTGAGAGATAAAAAAGGACATCGAACAGAGTTAAATGTGTGAAAAAAGAGCATTTAGTGCACCAGGTAAGGCATTATTGGTTGGTGGCTATTTAGTACTAGATCCACGCTATAGATCATTTATCATCGCCCTTTCTGCTCGTATGCATGCGATCGTATATGAATCCAAGACACAAGATGATAGCAGTCACGATAACTTACATTTAAAGGTGAAGAGTTCGCAATTCAATAATAATGAATGGAATTATACCTTGTCAAAGAAATGTGGGTTCTTACCATTAGAAGACAACGGAAAATCAAATCCATTTATTGAACAAGTTGTTTACAATGTGTGTAACTACTTCTTCAAGAATGAAAGAATTCCAAACGATATAGAAGTTGAAATATTTTCTGATCCTGAATATCATTCTCAAGATAACACTGAAATTATGATCAACAAATTTAAACAGTTTCATTTTCATAAGCAAGACATCACAGATGTTCCTAAAACCGGACTTGGTTCATCAGCAGGTTTAGTTACAGTATTAACAACAGCACTATGTTCAATTTTTATGCCAAATCTAAATATGCTAAACCCTGAACATCTCCGTATGATTCATAATTTATCTCAAGTAGCACATTGTCAAGCTCAAGGCAAAATAGGTAGTGGATTTGACGTCGCTGCGGCTACTTTCGGCTCTATTATTTACAAAAGATTTCAACCTGAAATTATTGCAGAGTTACCACAGATGAATCTTGAATTCCCTGACAAATATCACCGTGCATTGAGAACTTTGGTTGATGTTGTTGATTGGAACATCTTAACTGAGCACACAGACTTACCTAAAGGTTTCAAATTAATAATGGGTGATGTTAACAATGGTTCAGAGACAGTTAAATTAGTCCAAAAAGTCAAAAAGTGGTATGCCGAAAATGAACCTCATAGTTCTGATGTATATGAGGACATTAATAAGAACAATAATAGGGTGATGGATATTTGTAGCAATTTGAATAAAATCGCTATAGAAAATCCAGATTATTACAATGATATGTTAATTGGTTTGAAGACTGGTAATATAAGTAAATACCAATTATTAGAAGAAATCAAGGAAGCTGTATTCAATATTAGAAAGAATTTTAGAACAATCACAGCTGAGTCAGGTGCTGATATTGAACCACAAGTTCAAACAGATTTACTAGATGAATGTATGAAATTAAATGGAGTTCTAACTGGTGTTGTGCCTGGTGCTGGTGGCTTTGATGCAATTTGTTTACTAGCATCGGAAGATTTGGATATTCTTGAACAAACAAAGGATATCAGTGTTTTTAAGAATGTTACTTGGATGAAATTAAAGCAAGCTAGTTATGGTCTAATGGAAGAAAACCCAAATCATTACTCGGAGTTAACTCTGAGTTAGCTAAATCTCGCACTTATAACTATTAAATTAAAGAAATTCCTCGTTATACTTATTTATATATATGTATATACATATTTCTTAATAAATGATAACCTAAATGGTTATTGTTGCTGTCAGTAGACAGCTGTAGTGATGGATAATTCAACATTGTATTTACATATTATTGGCTATAGTAATGCAGTTAATGTTATTAAATGATGATTATATAATATTAATCAAGATTTTATATTAGAATACAAGAAATAAATGAAATGCAGGATTGATTATGCAGTCCTTTCTTGTGTCCCTTCACTTTCTGGTGATGATATATTTTGTAATTGTTTTTTCTTTTTTAGCTCATATTTGATGTAAACTAGTAGTGCTGGGCCTGAGGTGACCGTTAGGAACAGTAAGGTTACATTCACAGGAGTTGGATTCATCCTAAATACTGTGTGTGTTAATTCGTCTAGATAACTTTGTAAGAAAGTAAATATACCACAAACACATGTTAGTAGCCCGTAGACAGTACCAAATGTTGTGAAACCGAAGACTTTTGAACAATAATCAGAAACAACCGTATAGTAAAATGGTCGGTAAAGGACCAGTAAACAGATCCCAAGTAAGTTCAACGTGAAATAATTAGAGAAAAGACCTAGAACACTTATTAAGGTTGTAATTGTGAACAAGAAATACAGTACATGTATGGTTTGATGATGGTCCAATATTATACCAATAAATGGAATAGCAATTACACCCCCAATAGGTAATAGGACGTCAAATATAGCGTTTATCTTTAAACTCAACTTTTCATCACCTAATAAATAATTTTCTTGTGATCTTATTGTTGCAATGAAATAATTTATTCTAATCATTAATACGGCAGCAAATATTAACATCAGTAAAAACCAAGGCGATTTGATTTGCTCTACAGCTGTACGATCATGGAGTATACCAAAGACACCGCCAGATTTTTCCTCTAATCTTCCTTCAACATAATTTTCTAACGCAGATTTCCTGCGACCAAGTTGAGGTAATTCGTTGTAGGAATCATTACCTTCTTCAGAATACACGGTGCTATTTTGTGATATTAATGGTTGGCGCTCTAATTTATTTGGAAATATAGTTGAACCATCATCACCTTCTAGTAAATTACCATTTTCATCCAATCCTTCAACACCAAGTTTAGTCACCGTACCTAAACTCTTGTAAGATTCATGGGGCATGATAGTCATTTGGCAGATAAATATAAACGATGGCACCAATAAATATATGGTAAAGAACTTTCTTAATGAAAAGGAATAGTTTGATTTATTGTACATTATCTTGTATCCTAAAAATAATGCCGATGAGGTATCAAACGAACCTGTCAAAACAGCCAGAATTGTGCCTGATCTTTTAGGGAAGCAATTGGCCAATTGGAAGCATGATATGAAGACAAATGGACCACTGACAGCTAACAAAATATATCCAATGCGATATGGATCCATATAATATATTAAGTTTGAGGCAAATATAAAAAATAATGAACCAATTGATAGAATTAAGGAACCGATGACGCCGCATATTTTAGGACCAAAAGTATCAAGTATCCATCCTACCGGAAGTGCCATTATGTTGGTAAATGCTGCACTGATGGTGAACATGGAGTTCAGTTTTAAATCTTGTTCTAAGCAAGGTTCAATTGTTGTAGAATTTGTAGTAGAAATACAGAGCTCGGAGTAAACCCCTTCTTGAACCAGCACTGGCTTCAAAGCTGCGAACCCAAATATTATACCTGAAGCTAATAGGCACCATAAACTGGCACATATTATCTGTGTTAGATGTAGTATTCTTTGGGAAATCATTCTTTTTGCTTTTGTAGAGATTTTTATCGTAAATATTAACTACAATGAAGTAATTAATTTTAATATTTGTTCTACCCTTTTTTAATATAGAAGAAATTATAAAATAAATTATTATAACTATTATGATAAGACTAAATATAAATCGATAAATGGGGATATATTAAATGATGGTCCATCTTTTATTCAATTTTATTCAGCCATTCTACAACTTTCTTGACAAACCCTCTAGAATTTGGGACAAAGTGACCACCTCCATGTTTTAATAGAGTTCTTTTATCTTCACAGCATGAATTGAAGAGAGCTTCGATCTTATATGGTTCAGTGACAGTATCTAGTTCTCCTTGTACATGAAGAGATGGTATGCTAATGAGGTGGTCGTCATATTGTTTTTGATATTGTTCTGGGACAAATCTAAACCCACTAAACGACATGAAGAATTTTAATGGAGGCTGCTCCTCTTGTGTAAGATTTAGACGTTCATTTAAGTCTGTTACTAGATAACCAGCAACTCCGGCACCTTGACTGAAACCCATAATACCATCAAATGGACCATTTTCAATTATGTAGTCGTGTAAGAAGTCGATAGTAGTCTTTGGTAAGAAATAAGAGAGATTAACTTCGTCATTTTCGATCCAGGCAACGATTTCATTAGAATTTGGTTCTGTAGCTACAAACTCCAAAAGTGAATCAGGTATGTCGGCAGCTGGATATCTGTTTGGAGCTGTAGGGTAGAACAGTTGGTAGTCTAACTTCTCGAGCTCAGTACGAAAACCTTTTGTTTTAGACTCAAAATATGGACCTGTTTGTGCAAGACCATGCAACATCAATACTTTTTTAACCATTATCCTCGATAGTTCTATTTAATTCTCTAATAACACTATTGTTTGTAAATCTCAGACCTTCAAAATTAAGTGATTGCTCATCAAGATTATTATGGTTTAAAATGGTTTAAAATAATAATCGCTTTGAGCGAAATTAAATAATACAATAATTAATATACTGATTTTGAAAATGCTACACAACATTTATTGTTGTTTTTGAATATGTTTATATATACTATGCGATATGACTTATTTTCTTCTTCGTGCTAATAGAGCACTTAGAACATCTGTTTTAGGTGTTTTGGTTGAAGCTATACTCTTCTTGTTAATAGTTTGGGTTAATAAAGTTTTACGCTGGGTTGTTTTTCTGGTACTTTGTTTTGGAGTCTCTAATACAATTTTATTCTTAGATGACAAATCATCGTCACTATTGTTGCTTTCACTGCCACTTACCTCGATGATAATTTCATCGTCGTCATCTTCTTCTGAAATGACAATAGAATCAGACATAGGTTTGCGTTTCTTTGTAAGAGACTTTTTAGTAACAGTGCTTTTAGCTTTCGGTTTTTTAACTTCTTCATCACTTTCAAGTATATTCTGATCATCATCACTCATATCTATATCTATAGTTTTGTTTGTGATGGCCTTTTTACGATAGTCTGTTTCAGGTATAGTTTCCGATGGTGTAGATGGCATAACAGAATTTGCTCTTTTCACTTGTTTAACTAAGGTTTTAAAGTTTTCTACATCCTCATTTTCGAGAAAGTCCTTATTGGAAACTAAAATATCAACCTCGTTGTTAATTTCATTCTTAATGAATTCCTTTAATGCTGCTTTTTCATCTTTATCAACAAAACTTTTCACAGCTTCATTCAACCCTACTTCAGGTAATAATGATAACTGCATCTTATTAAGTAAATCGGCAATTAAGGTATCAATTTCTAAATCCCCACCATTGGCATTAATTGACTTTTGTACATCCACCTCGCTAAATGGTAAGTTGTTTGAAGATTTCTTGCCAGTTTGTGTTGTCTTTCTCTTTCTTTTGTAGAACATGACTATATTGTTACTATTGGCCACACGACCTACAAACCTGTTACTAAATCTACGGGGATTTTCAACTTGATAATCTAAGTTAGAACTATTCTTTTTATCAGAGGCACCGTAATCCACTCTTAATCTAATCAATGGCAATGGCACCTCTGCCAGTGCATCTTCATCGTTTTCATCGAATATATCACCCATTTTTTCCTTTGTTTCTTGATTGGCCTCATCAATCATCTTTGAAACTTCCGTAACCAAATATTTAGAAATTTCATCTTTATCATGAGGTCTTAAATACTCTATATCTTCCAAAGATATAGTTTTCATCTTAAATGTCCTCACAGTGTTTAATGGGATCTTAATTAACTTTGGCGCTTCATTGTATTTTATCTCAATAATAAATACAGATTTTCCTTTAGCTTCAGCATCACATAATGAAGTAGCTACAGAAGAACCAGGTTGTAAAACTTCAAATTCTTTTGTAGGATTATGAACAAAATTTGGTATGCACTCATGTTCGTGGCCCCAGATAACGAGGTCCAGGAAATTCGGTAGAAAATGTTCTGGTAAGAATGCTGTGTTTGTGTGACCTGTATGATTTTGATGAACACACATTAAATTAAACCATTCAGATTCACGAACTGTTGGAATTTCAAATTTCACACCACCTTCTTTAAAAGTCCTAAATAATCTTTCATCTCTAACAGATGCTAAACCATATAATGCTAACTTGGTGTTACCTTTTTGAAATAATAAAGGAGTTATAGTTATATTGTCAGACTCGAGTACTTTACCAAAATGATTTAAAAGTCCACTTACATGCAATAAGTCCATTGGACTTAATAAAGCATCGCCAGTGGCATCATCGTGATTACCTGATATACCAAATACTGGAATTGCAATGTTAAAGTTTGGATCTTCATAATTGACATTTGTCAATTCGTTATAATGGAATACTTTTGATGGATCACTGAGTAATTCCAACTCACAAGGCTTATCACCCATACAAGCTAATCTCAAAGATTTCATGACTTGGTATAACGATTTCTTACTTGGCTTATTTGTGTGAAACAAGTCACCAGATTGAAGGACCATATCTACGTTGTTTTCCTTTGCTAGCATCATTACCTCGTGGAATGTTTTCCAACTATCATCACCGGTGATGGGGTCATTTTCATTGTAGCCAACATGATTATCTGTTGTAATTAAAATACGTATAGTATGCTCATCTGGTAGATCCATTTCGCACTATTAATATCTTAGGCAATGATATTTTTGGTTTGATTATTCTCTTTTTAGAATTAACCTCTATATCGAGCTGTGACACCTTTTTTTGTTTTATCGTTTTTCCTATATGTTAAAATATTTTTAAACACCTAAGGATCTTGATTACCAATTGAATGAATTCTATTAGGATAGAAGAAGGATAAACATATATATACTACTATAATATCAAGATGCTTAGAACTTCATTTATGGCCGCAAGGTGTGCTTGTCCATTAAGATTATCTTTAAGAGCCTTATCCTCATCTTCGGTTGTTTCATCCGCTATTCCTACAAAGCTCTATAAATTTGAAGATATCAAGAAGTTGGTACTGACACCATCTAAGGATAAGTTATTGGTCGATGTTAGAGAACCAGATGAGTACAAAGAGTATACTATTCCAACCTCTATCAATATTCCATTAAATACTGCTCCAGGTGCTTTAGGCTTACCTTCAAAAGAATTTGAAGAACTTTTCCATTATAAGAAACCAGAAATTGCCCAAGAGTTGATTTTCTATTGTACTACTGGTAATAGAGCAGAAGCTGCTGAGGAACTAGCTAGATCTTATGGTTACGAAAACACTGGTGTTTACCCAGGCTCGATGAGTGAATGGTTAAAGAAGAGTGGTAAAAATATTTAATCTACCAAATAGAATAACGAACAAACTTTGTATAAATCTAAATCTGTATATATTATTTAACGTGTGTTAAAGAAAAGAACAAAAGTCCAATGTTACATTAAAATGTATTGTATTGTATTATATTGATCGTAATATGTACAAGTGAATGAATAAATATATATATATGTGTGTGGATGTATGATTCGGATACTATTGGTTTTCAATAGTTTCCTTTAGACGTAGCTTTCTGGAGTGACCATCTAACATGTTTGCAACTTCCATAAAAGTCATTTTTGTTGGATTGAACGAAGTTTCTTTCTTATCCTTGTAGATAACCTTAATTAGAGGTTCTTTACCTGAAGCGCTATTAATTAGTTCATTTTCAATCTTGGTACCTAGTATTCTTTGTCTTGGAGGGATGGCTGATAGAAATAATCTAGTAGTCTTAGCTAATGAAATAAATTTGAATTGTTAGTATATTACGATATTACCCTTTAAACTTAAATAAGTGCGATATTTCTTGGAGTAAACATACCTTCTTTGCCAAATGGATTAAATCTTACAACTATCTTGGTAAAATATTTGGTAATCATGGTTGCGTGAATGAATAACTGGTTATCTTTGTTTAGTATATTTGTCAACAAAGTAGTTTCAATCTCGATAAAATTAACTGTTTCCAATTTTGAAATTGATATTTTTTTTTTGCCATACCGAGAATTTGCCTAACTATCTAGTAAGACAATATTAAATTGAGAATAGAAACTTCAAATATAAACAATAAAATATATACATACATACATATGTATGCATGTTTGAGCAAAGTCGCACCTAGCACTGACAGTCAGACTGTTTGGTGTTTGAATCCAAAATAAATTTAGTTAAGATAAAGAAATTTGGAAAGGCATCTGGCTTGTCAACGATTTTATTCTTTAAAAAACCAACTAATCTTAAATTTTGTTGTAAAGCATCACAATGGAATAATCTGACTGGGGTATCATTGATATAAAATATGGTGCAAGTTAATAAATCTCTACGTAATGGAGAATAGCCGATGCTATTTAAGTCTACGTAATTACAAAATTTGGTAATATCATTGTGTAAGATGTTAGTACTTAATAAAGATAAGTTAACTTCAAAATAGGCAAAGTACTATTCCCAATCATTAGCGATAGCACCAATGATTTCTTCATCGACTAAGTAAGATAAATCCATGAAAGATTCTTAATGATAAATTTCAAAAACATTGAACAAACAACAACCCTTAACTTGAGTGATGTTTTATGTACAACACAAGTTTTAAAAGAAATAGAGAGATGAATATCCTCCTATCGACTTATCCAATCATTCTTATAACCCCACTCTTCGTTCTGCCAAGCTGTAAATGCCCCACTTGTAGATCAAAATCTGAAGATCTTTATTGGAAATTGGATTTACCGGCCGAATAAATTTAAGTTAGCCACTATATATATGTCGGATTCGGGTTATGGTTAGGGACTCGGCCGAAATGTAGCTGCCATTATAAGTAATTAATCATATTAGAAGATATATGGTAATAGGGGTTAATCCATGGGTATAACGTTTGAATTAGTATCAAATTGGTGTATCCATGGAGATATATATGATGACTTTAGAGGATATGTTAAGTTGAATTACAGTTGTCTTTTTAGTCAGATGATTTATCATCATAAAGAATATATTAATTTAAATAAAGATATATATACTTAATTATATGTTGAAAGATTATACACGTTCATATCTGTCACCAGCGGTTTCGAAATCCTTTAAGAAATCGTTAATCTTGGCGAATTCAGCATCGGTAATCTTAGCTCTTTGTTCATCGAAGTTTTCACTGACTCTGTTAATGTTGGAACCACTTGGAATTGGAATAAATTTACCCTTTGGGTATTCTTTGCTGAAAGATTGGTGCTTAATCCAACCTAAAGCTAGTTGAGGTAAAGAAATTGGGTGAGCTGCATCACGTTTACCAACAATTTCATTCTTTAAGAAATTAACTAATTTTAAATTTTGTTCTAAAGCTTCACCATGGAATCTCTTTAAACCATTTCTTGGATCATCGGCTTGAATATCGTTAGCAACAACACCAGCCAATAGACCTTTACCTAATGGAGAGTAACAGATGACGATTATTTCTAAATCGTTACAGACATTAGCAACGTTGTTGGTTAAAATATCAGTACTGAATAAGGATAATTCAACTTCAACACAAGTTAAGTATTGCTTCCAATCCTTAGCAATGGCACTGATTTCTTCAGCAGTGACTTCACTTAAAGAAATACCACCAATAACACCTTCTTCAACCATGGCAGCTAAGGCTTCAAAGGATTCTTTAGGGTAGATTTCACCTTCGGCACAAATTGACTTATCTAATCTGGCAACTTCAAAGATATCTATGTAACCACCTATGTTTTCAACAGAGTCTCTAACACTCTTAACAACATCATCGTACTTACCATTTGGAGTGAAAGTGGTACCATCGATGGCACCCTTACAACTAACAATAACATCAGATCTTAAGGCTGGGTACTTTTCGAAGAACTCCTTAACATAAATCAAGTTAATGAAGTTTGGACCGTAGAATGCACCAACATTGAAGAAAGCCTTAATACCCTTACCATGAGCATGTTCTATAACACCGTGCATGGCTTCAAAGGCGATTTCCTTTGGAGTTGGTTCGGACTTCCAGGTTAGGGACATTAAACCATAACCGGTTTGTATCTTGTGTAAATCAGATTTCAATTGAGTAACTTTGGACATTTTTATACTTGTTATTCTTTAATAGAGGGGTACTATTGGTATTATACAAAAAGTAGAAATGATTTGAAATTAGATAACACAAGAAACTCCTTTTGAAATAATTTATGCCCATATATATAAAGCTTATCTAAGGGAAAGAGTTCGATAGTCTTCGTTGAATAAACTGAAAAAGTCACTTCTTCCGATATTTTGAAACATTCGGCCGATTACGGGCGATCGGCTCCCAATCTCGGCCGAATTTGATACATAAGGACTTCAGCTGAATAATTAATAAATGATTAGATATAACTCTGTCGGTTTAAGTCTGGAGGTTAAGTATAATAGATACTATATATAAATGTATTTAATATATAAAACCATGGATATTGTACTTTCTGAATTTGTATTCTCTAATCTACGCGGGAGATATGGTAAGCAGACGCTTGACTGGTAGGGAATATTAGGGTGTCTGCAATAACAGTGTTTGATTTTCTGGAAGTTGAATAAACAATTAGGTCAGCAACATCATCGGCGTATAATGGGGATATACCTTCGTAGACATTTTTGGCAAGTTCGGTGTCACCTTTGTACCTGACAATAGAAAACTCGGTTTCGACAACACCTGGTGCAATTAGGATTACTCTAATCTTGGTATCAATTAATTCTTTTCTTAAACTCTCAGTAAATGCACGTACAGCGAATTTACTTGCACAGTATATAGAACCAGTTGCGTAAGCATTTCTGCCAGCAATTGAACCCAGATTAACTATATCACCTGAGTTTTTCTTCTTGAAAATAGGTAGAACTGCTTGTGTAACATTGATTAAACCAACTACGTTAGTATCAAGAACACTCTTAATATCATTGATTGGAATGTCACCGACTTTATCTGTTCCCAAAGCTTTACCAGCGTTGTTTATTAAAATATCAATATCCTTAAATTCTTCGGGTAAGTTTTCTAAAAATGGTGCAATTTCTTCAGTGATACTTATATCCAATTTACCAACGTAAACCTTAGCATTGGTATAATCTTTCATGATCTGTTCTTTAATTTCTTCTAATTTGTCTAATCTTCTGGCAGCAAGGATTAATTTAACATTACCATTCGAGGCATCTAAATATTCAACTGCAGTGGCTTGTCCAATACCGGCAGAGGCACCAGTAATAAAAATTGTTTTACCTGCTAATCTTTCAGCTGCTTTTCTACCCTGTGACATTGTTATTTGATTGTATGTGTTTGGTTTAATCTGGTATCTTGAATTGGTGCGTTTATCTCACATCCCTTTAACAATCTTTTATTTTTCGTCATTATTGTAAAATTCTGAGTCAAGCTAAAAATAATAGAGTCATACGGATAAAATTACAAAGTTTTTTAATAGAATGATAGTAAAAGTAAATAACTTTATACATAATGTTGATATAAAATACTATATGTAGTCTTATGGTAGATCATTGATTTTCTACATTCTCTGGAGATTCTTCAGCCTTAGCATCGCTTTGAATACTTGGGACTACTAATGGATGAGATGCAAACTCTTCGTCAAATGCAGTAAAGTCAATAGTATCAGCATCTTCGCTTATCTTTTTGTATTTCTGTAGAAGCTTTTCTTCCAGCTCTAATGAATCATTATATATTAATGAACCCTCAGTATTGAAAATTCTTGCATTGCTAAAGATTAAATGGAAATCTTCGACAACTTCCTGCAGATTGTTATAGACTAAAGCTTCAATATTACTATTGATTGTATCATAACCCACAGGGTACTTGATCAATAAATAGTAGTCAGGATACTGTGTTTTCGAAGGTTTGACGATGAATATATCGGATAATCCTCTTCCGGTGTCATTAGTGTACTCGGATAAGTATTTGTATAATTCGCGAGCCTTTTCACTTATTTTTTCTCTTTCTTCTAAAGGCTTGGCATCTTCACCTAGTACCCTTTCGTAGTCTATACCATTGCGTTGTTTTGGTGGACGGCCACGACCCCTACCTCTACCACTACCACGACCGCGGCCACGGCCACGGCCACGACCTCTTGTTGAAGTTCTGGCAGATTTTATGGATGTTTTGCCAGCAGTAGGTATAGCTGCAGATGAGAGAGAAGATGGTGATAATGATCTTGGAATCATATTAGCACCAGGTGTCTCTTCAAGTTCTGGGGTACCTTCTGATATGCCGTCAGGTTTAATCTTCTTAGGTCTACCACGAGGTCTACCTGCTTTACGTTTTTTAGACTCACTATCTTCAGGATCGTCAGGGTCATCGAGTTCATCTAAGTTATCCAGAATATCTGGTTTCTCAATCTTATCCTGGTTATCAGGATTCTCAGTATCAGCAAAATCACCTTCTGTTGCATGAAGTGCTTTAGCAATGGCTTCCTTTTTATGCTCATTCTTTTCGTCATCACTGACTTCGAATTGTTCTAGCCACTGTTCTTCAGAGACATTATCAGAATATGTGGTACGTTTATGTTCTCTTGCACCTCTACCAGCTGCATCAGCTTCAGCAGCCTTTTCCATCTCTTCACGTTCTAGCTCAGTAGCAATATCATAAGTGTAAATTTCAGGTAGTTCTGATTTCTCCAATAATCTGGAAGGAATACCAGCCTCGGCATCTCTTTTAGCTCTTTCTTCGTCAAGGCTCTTAAAGATACCAATTTCATCCTTAGATCTGGCTAACATTATGTTTAACTCGTTGTCATCCATTTCGCCATTTTCTTCTACGCCAATGGTCTTCTTATTTTTACGTACTTCTTCCGCATCTAATAGAGATCTCAATAATGCTTCTTGTTCTTCAGAAGTTGATTTGTTATCGAACTTACCGGCTTGAATGACTTTACCATCGATATCTAATTTCTTATGAGCTCTCTCCAAAATAGCCTCTTCAACGGAATGTTCTGTAATTAACCTTAAAATCCTGACTTCGTGTTTTTGACCAATTCTATGGGCTCTATCTTGAGCTTGTAAATCTTGATGTGGATTCCAATCGGTATCGAAAATAATAACGGTATCAGCAGTTTGTAAATTCAAACCTAAACCACCAGCTCTGGTCGAAAGAATGAAACAGAAATACTCAGAATTAGGTTCATTGAATAATCTTAATAGTTCACTACGATCGTCAGACTTGGTATGACCATCTAGTCTTAGATATTTGACTCCCAGGAGTCTTAAGAAATCTTCCATAATATCCATAATTTGTGTCATTTGAAAGAAAATAAGAACTCTATGGCCAGTAGCTTGTAACTTTGGTAAAACACGTTCTAATAATTCAAATTTACCAGCAACACGCCAAATATTTGTATTAGTTTCTCTTGTTGGGTTAACTTCGTCCTCGACTTCTTCAAAAACAAAAGGATGGTTACAGATCTTTTTCAATTGCATAATTTGATTATTAAACCCACGTAAACCAACCATTTTTTTGTTTTGTTGATCACCGATAAACAATCTACGATATTTCAACATTTGGTTATACAGAATTTCTTGTAGTGCGCTCATCTTACATTTAATGACTCTTTCAACCTTTTCTGGTAATTCTCTTTCGACATCCTTCTTTAATCTACGCAGTAAGAAAGGACGTAAGACTTTATGTAATCTTCTGATCACCAATAATGTTTCTTCTTCACTTAACTCTATCTTATCTTGACCACCAGTGTTGGTAAATGGTGTGTTAAACCATTCATCGAACGATTTAACAGAGTTGAAAATCTTTGGTAGAACGAAATTTAATAAAGCCCAAAGTTCTGGTAGATTATTTTGTAATGGTGTACCGGTTAAAATTAATCTATAATCGGAATGGTAGTAGGTATTCAAAGTTAAAGATAGTTTAGATTGAGCATTCTTCATTCTATGACCTTCATCGATAATCATATGAATCCATTTGACCTTTGAAAGAACAGCTCTTTCCTTAATAATGTATTCGAAGGTTGTTAGTACAACATCAAATTTACCGGATTTAATAATGGCTTGCATAGATTTTCTTTCATTTGGTGAACCTTTAAAGGACAATGTTCTTAATACAGGTGCCCATTTAGCAAATTCTCCACTCCAATTGGATAACGTCGACAAAGGTACGATAACCAGGAATGGACCTCTAATATTTTTACTTTCATATAGATATGTTAATAGGGAAATAGTTTGAATAGTTTTACCCAAACCCATTTCATCGGCTAAAATACCATTTAAATGATTATTAACCAATGAAACCATCCATTGTAAACCCTTCAATTGATAGTCCTTTAGAGAACCACCAACCAAAATGGAAGGTTGTTGTTTAATATTTTCTTTGATCTTATGAGCAACATTATAATAATCAATGTTTTGCTGTTCTTCTTCGTCAATTTCTTCTTCTTCGTACTCCTCTTTCATTGTAATATCTTCAATGTTTTCAGTGTCTTCTTTAACATGAGAGTCAATCATATCCTTAGTATATTTTTGTTGATCTTTGACTGCCTTTGTTAGAGAGTCCAAGAAAGTATTAGTTTGTTTTAACAAATGCGTAATTCTTGTATCCTTGGTTTGATCTAATAATTTGATATATGCTTCCTCATCATTAGACTTCAAAGCTTGTAAACGCTCTTTAGCCTTTCTTTTTTGTCTCTTTTGTTCATCCTTTTCTAAGTTACCATGTAAATTAAATAGACGATGACCAAATTTTAACTTTTTATTTCTTCTTTCGGTCCTTTCATTATAGTCAATTACTGAGGTATCAGTAATAGTCTTAATTCTGGCTGTTTCCTTATTCTTTTGAATCTTGTATTGTACTATTTCATGTTTTTTGTATAATTCATCAGTTAATAATGTATCTTGAATGTTAACATTTCTTATCTTAGACAAGAAATTTGGATGTGTGTTAGTCAATAACGAATTTTGATACCACTCAAATTGTAGAAGATGACCTCTGACAGCTTTCTGTAATGGCAATAATTGTAGAGCATAGTAATCATATAAAGCATCTTCTTTCTTCTCTGGGTTAAATTCATCGTCTTCCATCATTTCAGATAAGCATGAATCAACAGAAGAATCTAGATTTAGAGCGATTAAAGTCTGATAAATTTCCATGGTGTTGTGGATATCTATACCATCTGGTAATAAACTAGGTTGTATGATCAACTTAGGATCTTGTATTGTAGGAAAGAGTGTGTTATAGTTGATTAGCGTATCCGGAAGTACTGGCATGGTAAAGGAGTCAACCACCATCATTGGGTCGTTGTAATCAATCACCTTAGCAGTTGGATTTTTTCTCTTGAACTCTTCGAGTAAAATTGGGGCAGCTGCCTTTGGTGGTTCTCTTTCTCCCCCTATTATTGAGCTAATTGGTTCTGTATTTTCTTCGTTTGGTTGGAGCTTAATTTCGTCAAGCTTGTTTGGTACTTGTGCTTTATCAGATGCAGATTGGGTAGTTTCATTAACCTTGTTGTATACATTAGGAATGTTTTCTGTAGTTGATTCTGGTTTAACCTTTGGAGTATCGCCAGTAGAGTTAAAGTCAGAAGGTCCGCGTACAACTTCTTGAATCATCTGAGAACTCTTTTGTTGTTTATTGGAACTATTGTCTTGGTCTGACGATTGTTTAGCCTTGACATAATTACTTAAGCTCATTAACATTTTTCTAAAATCTGGTGGATTGTTCATTGATTGTTGAATTACAGATTGGTATTCAAATGGAACAGTTTGTTGATTAACTAAACATTTTAATGCTGTTATTTGGGCTTTCAATAATTCAGATTGTTCAGTTGTAAAGATATTTCTAATTGCTTGTGGCGGGCCATTTGCATGACTTTGAGGAGTACTCTTTTCAGAGTTTAAATTTATGTTATTGTCACTTGTCTTTCTTTGAGATTGACCTGTTATATTGTTACTTTGTTGAATATTATTGTTACTACTATTAATGCCATTGATGTTTCCACTCATATTTTGAGTTGAAGCAGCGGAGGTTGGGGTATCAACCTTCATAATATTTGGATTAAATTCGTCAAGTGCATCTGTGCCGGAAGTACTTTGGGTTTCGTTGCCTACACGGATATTGTTTGGATATTGATTATCTTGACTAACATTTGGCATTCTTGGTGTTTGTTGATCTGATCCAGTAACACTAGATTGTCTCACCGGGTTAATAGGTAACTGACTAGTTGAAGGTGAGGTTTGTTCATTTATTTGTTCAGCTGGTGCCTTAGTTTGAGATGAGGATGCAATGTTTGGAATCCGTTGATCAGCTGTAGTTTGATTTGGTCTATTATTAGTAACAGCAGCGGAATCAGGTTGCGGTACTTGACCTTGCTCTTGTTGTTGTTTCTGTTGTAAGTCTTGTTGTTGCTTAGCAGCCAATCTCAGTATTCTAGTGAAATATATAAACTCTGGCACATTTGGTGCATTTTCACCATGTTCGTTTCTTAATTGTTGCCACCTTAAGTAGCAACGGTTTATCTCCTCCTTTGTAAACTGTCTCTCTGGTACATTCATGTTCATAACTGTAATAAAATTCTTTTTGTTTTCTTCTTTCTAAGTAGTCAATCTTATATGATGCTTATTTCAATTATTCAAAGGATGCAGGTATTAGGAATTAAAATGGAGGTATAACAAACTAGTCTTACTGTGTTTAGAGAATAACTTTCCTTCGAAGCAAATATGATGTCTCTATCTACACAGGAAACTACTTATACTGCTTTTAAGTCCACTGTAAATTTGTGTCACTGCTAAATAATGATGCCCTTTTCACGAATGCCTATTGTTTATTTTTTGGTAATCCATATTGAAATTGTGATTACTGTGAAGCGTTAATTTAATCATCGCGAATAATAAAAGTCACTATATACGAACCGAGTATTATTGAATAATCATGACAATAAGCTTTATACAGGTATATAAATAATCTTACAAGTATGTAGTATGGTGCTAGGAGTATCTATTGATGTCTATTTGATTCAAGTAAACATATACTTCTTTTTATTGTACTTTTAAACATTGTTTTCCTAATACTAAATTTTAGTAACTAAATATTGAATTATATCTTAATTGATATAAAATGATTCTTAGTTTAATGATTGTTCTATTAAATAACATGTAAACAACTAAGCAGTTTATTATTATTACCATATATACAAACATATATATCACTATTACATACTTCAAATCTTAGTTTATTTATTCATCAGCTTCATCACCCTCTGCACCGAACAACATCATCATATCTAGATCATTTTGGTCTAGTACTTGTTCTTGATCCTGTGGTTCGCTTTCTCCGGCTTCATCTTGGTTTTGACCTTGTTCTTCATCGTCTTCAACATCGTCTTCAACATCGTCTTCATTATCTTCATCGTCTTCCTCGTTATCGTTATCGTTGTCGTCATCGTTGTCTTCTTCATCTTCTTCTTCATCACGAGTTGGTGATTCGTTACCTTCGGATAAACCAGCTTTCTTCAGAAAATCTTCGCTAGACCTTAGTTGTTTTCTCTTTAAATCAACTTCTTTCTCCAGCTTCTTGATACTGTCCAAGAATCTAGATTTAAGTAATGGATTGGTGGCCTTTTCGACCTTGCGCTTCGTGTGTGATAATGTACTTTCTAATTCGTTCAATTCGTCTGCCAATAGCTCAGTATGTTGTCTACCAGCGTCCTTTTGAACAGCACCTTCATCATCATCTTCGTATTCATCGTTCTCATCTTCATCGTCGTCATCTTCATCGTCTTTTTCTTCATCGTCTATGTCAACATCGACTTCTGCATCAGAGTACTGCGCACCTTCATCAGGAATTACATTACCATCAGCATCTGTATGCATGATTTGTTTTGCTGTTTCTTCTTCTTCACTCTGGAAGGCTTCATCCAGATCTAATTCATCTTCATCTTCCACAACACCAGTGGTCTGTAATTCGAATGCAGGTTGAGATACAGGGGATGCTGCGGATGCAACTGGCGTCGTAGCTGTTGTAACAGTTGTTTGATCTGGATCTACTAATTCGTAGGTCACTTCTTCAGAACCATCGTCTTGTTTCAATAACATTTCAACAGATTTTTCAACATATTCGAATTCTGTTGGTCCCATTTTCCTTCTGAACCTTCTATTTCTCACGTTGTAAAGAGCTGGTGATAAACCATGTTTGTAATCGTATTTCTTTTGGGTTATCTGGTTCAAGTATGTTTGTTCTGCTTCACTTAATTGGTTACCATGCATACCTTTGAAAAAAAGTTTCTTATTATCGTTGATTTCATCATCAACTTCGTCAAATTCCTTAGAGATTAAATCATCAGTGTCAGGTGGTTGTAACTGGAATACTTCATCTTCATTTTCTAGAACCTGTACACATAGCAGCATTTGGTCCACATCCACAGTCTTTAACAAGTTCTTTCTATCTACACTCTTGTTAACTTCTATAATAGTAGGTAAATCCACTAGTACAGCACCATACATGACATCATTTACTGTTACAGTTGCGTGTCTATCACCTTTCCATTTTATACTAATTCCAGAATAATCACCAGACTCAATAGAGTTTTTAATGAAATCTACTTGTAAATCAGGGAATACTCTAAGTATAATACCTGATTCAATCAATGGATCTTCTTCAATATCCGATGCTTCTGAATCGTAACCATCACCGGGTACTCGAATAGGTTTTAATCTTAGTCTTGGTACTTTCGGTACTTTATCACGTTCATCGACTTTCTTTAAATTTAGTTTAACTTTAAGATTAGTTCCAGACCTCTCTTTCTTAAGTGGACCCTTAGCGAGGGATGTGTTACCTTTCTTTAGATTGATTTTAATCTTTGGTTTCAATGGTGGTTCATCTTCTAATAAGGGTTTAGTCTTTATACGTATCTTCTTAAATTTTGGTTCACTGTCTTTTACGGATTGTTCTTCATTAGGATCACGAGGTTTCTTAATTTTTATTATAGACATATTTTGTATTTATGTGTGAATATCAATACAGTAGTATATACGAGCAGTTTGGCTTTTTATTATTATGATATCGTTGCTGCTTATAGTCAAAATAATGGTTAAGCCCATTTCAATATATAAACAATTTTTCTTTGACACAGCGCAATATTCATATAGTTAAAATATAAATATATATATATTGTAAATGAGTAAAAAGTTAAGACCAAAGTGTCGTAACATATATAGAGGAGCCATATAACACCAGCCATAATGTCGCTAAATCCATTTCCACGCGAGGTGTTAACTAAGATCAAACATTTTTATAAATTCCAGTACTTAGTGGAGCCCACGACATTTGAAACTATATTCAAGAGGTTAAACCTAGAGAAAACATATGGTGATTGTCATGATCTGAAAGTGTTAGACTTATACCCTGGTCCTGCACAACAATCTATCGTTTTCAATAACATGTATAAACCAAACCAACATCTTTTAGTGGATAATAGGCCTGCATTTGTTAAACATTTAGAGAAAGAGTTGAAAGATACACCGTTAGAAGTATCTACATTGAACCCATACGATTGGGAAACTTACCTAACGTTAACGGAGGGCACCAAGGAGTTTTTACCAGAGAAACAGAAGAGAAACCACATACATAATAAGTTTCTACTGATGGCAAATCTCTCAGATAAAAAGCACGAGGGCCTACTGATGCAGTGGTACAACTGTATAGGACAAAAGAACTGGATACAGAGATTCGGTAGAGTGAAGATGTTGCTATGGATGCCTAGTGTAACGGCAGCTAAGTTATTGGCGTTACCGAATACAAGATTAAGAAACAAATGTTCTATTGTAGCTGAAACATTCACTAATTCCAAATTAGTTGCGCTAACCGACGACAAGGAGTCCTCAAAGATCGATAAAAAGATACTGCATAAACATGATCCAATCATGATAAGCCCTACACAGACACTACCAAATGCCTCAGAAATCTCGATGGCATTAATGGAAGTGGATCCCTTAAATTTCACTATTGAGAAAACAAATTGGGATTATGTTACCAAGAACCTAATGATCCTGCGAAAGACACCCTTTATAGATGCAGTAGAGTCCCTAGGGCATGGTGCCCGTGCATACTTTTCACAGGAAATAGATGATAAAGATTTCCTACAGAGATGTCCAAACAGTTTCTCAGCTGACGAGTTCATATATATCAGCAAACTATTTGCCCAGTGGGCTTTCAAACCAGACATCAACATGGATTTCTATGACACACACCAGGACGAATAATCCTACCTGTAAATAACACACATATATATATATATATATATATATATATATTCTCTACTCTCATACAAAGCATTAATAAAAAATATAAAAATATAAAAATAGAATTTAAGTTTGACTGCTCAAACACCCATCACCAATTATAAATAATGTACGGGTGTGAAATTTCAGTATTTCAAATTATGAACAAAAATAAATTGCGACATTCCAAATTTCCCTTCATTTGTACTTCGCGTTTTCTTAATGGCGGACGCAGATGGTTCGATATACTGTAGGAATTATTGTAGAAACTGAAATATATTGAATAAGATATAGGTATATAGTGAAGCTATATAGTAATACTTAAGATAGGTGAACAAAGACAAGTTTTGCAAGCAGATCTCATATACCGTAGCCAACATGTTGATGCCAAAGGAAGAAAGAAACAAGATTTTCAGATACTTATTCCAAGGTATGTAGAAGGATATATTTGAATTATTTAAAGGTTTAATGAAATGATGAATAGTGGAGTATGAACAAGTGGATATACGTTTATATTTAAATGAAGAATGATATTAAAATGTTCCACCGAGTTTTGAAATACTATTGGACTGATATTATGGATTTGATAGATGTGTTCTATGAATTCTTTTTTTTAAGTTAACTAATGAACAGAAGATACAATTACCATATGAATAAGAAATACACTACATTATTATTTGTTAAATTATACATAGTCAGAAACAAAGTTTACTAACAGTTTTAAAAAAATTTAATACTTTGTATTAATTTTTTTATTATTATCAACAGAAGGTGTTTGTGTCGCCAAGAAGGACTTCAACCAACCAAAGCACGAAGAAATTGACACCAGAAACTTATATGTCATTAAGGCTTTACAATCCTTAACTTCCAAGGGTTTCGTCAAGACTCAATTCTCATGGCAATACTACTACTACACCTTAACCGAAGAAGGTGTAGAATACTTAAGAGATTACTTACACTTACCAGAACACATTGTTCCAGGTACTTACATCCAAGACAGATCTCAAAACGCTAGACCACAAAGAAGATACTAAGCGGATCGTTCTAGCATGCTAGAATCATACCCTTCATCTTTAACTGTGTACATTTTTTTGAATCAATTACATTCTCTGGTTCTTTAAGTAACTAGAATATACAACATCATGTATATTGTGTTTAATAAATCCAAAATCAATAAATAAGAAAACTATAAACTCATTTTTATAAACAACAACATAGCTTATATATCTCAACAACTACCTATATATATATAAAGACTTCAGTTATGTTTGTTATACAAAACACCCAAACATTCCAAAATAAATGGATTAAATATGGATATTTTAAAGCTGTTAAGATATGTCAAAAACTGTTAATAAAAGGACATTTAACTAAGACAAAGCTGGGGATTATTTTACTATAAACTATTGTAATCAACAAGACATACATATAAATACCATATACAACAAGGAACAACCCGCAATGTCGCTGAGTTCTTGGAAGCAATTCCAGTTCTATGAAAATATCCCAATTAGGGACCCATTGTTAGGCTCTGCTTCTCAGTTATACTCTGATCCGACATTATCTGCCGCAACCTTAATAGATAATGATACATTAATAATAGCTGTGAACTCCACAACTATCAAAGTTGTTGAAATAATAAACTCGAGCGTAACACATTCATTTAAAGCTTTCGATGAGGGATATCGGATCACATACCTGCAAGTTATAAATAAAAGCTTCTTAATTGCAGTCGCTGAAAATACTGGATTCCCATGTCATTTAAAACTGTACAACTTAAATAAACTTCCTACTAATGAAAAATCGTTCTTAACACTGGTAGAATTGAAAAATGGTAACAACACATACCCTATTTCTGCTATCTCAATTTCTAATGATCTACTATGTCTAGTAGTTGGTTTCATAAATGGTAAATTATTGTTAGTCAGAGGTGATTTAGCTAGAGACAGAGGATCAAAACAAAGATTCATATATACCGACTCGGATAATGAACCAATTACGTCATTGGCACTCAATCAAGATACAACAATGTGCTTTTCCAGTACAACTACAAAAATTTTATTGTTTAATACAACAGGTAGAAATAATGGTAAGCCTGATGTTGTATTAAACTCAGGGTCTGGTGTTAACCTAAATTGTGGTTGCTTGAGTAAAAAATCTGATGAATTTGTATGTTATCAGAATGGTCTCATTGAATTTTATAAACTAAACGGTGAAAGAAGTACCATACCATTTGAAATGTCAGTTGTTAAAAGATTATTTCCGTTGGACAGAACACATATATTGTTAATAGTTGAAGAAGATACTTCCCAAAATACGTCATTGGAGGTAAATGATATAGCCTCAACAGTAAGTAGAGTTGTTATTATCGACACTAAGAAGAAAGTCATTTCATTAAATTTTATAATTTCAAATTCAGTCATAGATATACTTTCAAGTAAACAAGATATCAATTCATCAATATTCCTACTTACTTCAAATGGTGTTATACATAAGATATTAGAAAAATCACTTCAAGAAAAGCTAGATATTATATTACAAAAGCAACTATTTCTGTTTGCCTTAGAAATTGCAAATGAAAATAAATTAGCTGATTTAGCCATACAGGAAATTCATCGACAATATGGTGATTACTTATACAATAAAGGTCAACGAACTGAAGCCACAGAACACTATATCCAATGTCTAGACATAGTAGAAACTAGTGAAGTTATTTCAAAATTTAGCGTCGAAGAGACATCTGATCAGAGAGGGATTAGAAACCTTGCCGATTATTTGTGGTCTTTAGTCAAAAAAGGTATTGCTACCGCTGATCATGTTACATTACTTCTCATTGTTCTTATCAAATTAAAGGCAAAGGATGATATCAACAACTTTCTAACTCATTTTACAAGACTAGGTGTGTATTCTGAAACGCCGGTTGAAACTGACATAGATGACGAAACATATTTCTATAGCAATAAGGAATTGTTCAACTTCAAACTTATTCTGAATCTCCTAGAAGATTCCCATTTCGATATCGAAACTTATGAATTAGCAAAGAAATTCTCAAAGGATGCAGTAACAATCGTTGAGGTTCTATTGGACACGTTAAATGATCCATTGGTTGCTTTAAGATATATCAAAAGTCTTCCAATCGATGATACATTAAGAGTTTTAGCAATTTTCTCCAAATCATTATTAGAAACATTACCTAACGATACAAATGCATTACTTATTGAAGTATTTACTGGGAAGTATACTCCTATTACTTATACATCTAAGATCAAAGAAAAGAAGGAAACAGAAATATCCGAAGATCTTAAAAAGATATTTTACAGTTATACATCCTTCGTTGGTTATATGAATCCGACGTTAAATAGCAAACTGCACTCTGATTTGGAGTCTGAAACTAAACAAAATCCAACATATCATCCACCAAAGCCATCAATTGTCTTTAGTTCTTTTATCTCAAAACCTTTCCAATTTGTTGTCTTTTTAGAAGCTTGTTTAGATAGTTACCAAAGATACGAGGGATTAGCTGAAGATAAACAAGTCATCCTGACCACTTTATACAACTTATATCTGACATTAGCAAATGACGATATATCTGAACGTCAACATGATTGGAAGTTAAAAGCAAGTAAAACAATGAGAGAAAGTGACAGATTAGTTAGAAATGATGATAGTAAGTCAGTTACAACTAATAACAAAATGATTGATAATTCTTTAATGATGTTAATATCCCATATGAATAAGGTAGATATGTTCATGTCTTATAACGAGAAGGAACAGGACGGTGATCAATCTATTGATAACTCCAATGAAAATAATAATCTAAAGGGAACCCTTGACAATGCTTACGAAGCAAGTCTAATAAATAACTTTAGATCTTTAACACTAACTGAAGAAGTCTCCAGTTGCATGAACTTTTTTGAGAAATATCGTGACATTGATCCAAATTTATATAGAGTAGCCTTAACTTACTTCAGCTCTTCCAATAACATACTAAACGAGATAGGTGGTGAATCTGCCTTGAAACAGAAAGTATTAGACACAATTATAGAGAAGAATTTGTTACCTATGATGGATGTTCTGCAAATTCTAGCCAGTACCAATACTGTTACATACGGACTAATTCAAGATATCTTAATAAAACAGATTCAAGAAAACGAAGAAGAAATGACTAAGAATGAGAAATTAGTATCATCCTATGAAAAGGAATTGGAGGAAAAGAAATCTAAACTGAATGAATTACTTCGCGATAGTGATGGAACAAATATCCAACTAAAGGGGAAACTATGTTATATGTGTGAAACTCCAATTGAATTACCACTTGTTTACTTCAAATGTGGCCATATATATCACCAAAGATGCTTAAATGAAGAAGACTTCAATAATACAAATGTGCAAATATTCAAGTGTCCTAAGTGTGTTGTAGAATTCGAAACATCAAACAAGCTTTATGAAACCCAACAAAATTTATCTGAAAAATATGAATTATTGAAGATGACGTTGGACAACGAAAACGAGAACAGCAATCGTTTCAAAACAATTACAGAATTCATTGGTAAAGGTGGCCTGGAATATGACCATATCGTAATATAGAGTTGACAATATAACAGAGACGATAGTACAACTATCAAATATTCGTCTTCTCATGTTCCAATGTTTGCCTGATGAAATCAATATGAAACTGCAGTGACGCGGCGCTCGAAAAATATGAAACAATTTTCTGACATGTTCAATCTATATCATAGCATTATTAATATATATACACATATAATCCACCTTCTCATGTTACCAATAAATAAATGAACTATTAATACTGTTAATTTTAAACACAAAATGATCTTAATATTTAATATATCTTAATTACTGTTACTATCAACGTATTGGGAAACCTATATAAATTTTAGTTCAGAAATGCTTAAAACAACAAAAATATATAACCAGATTCACTACGACACTAATGATTCGTTAACCCCAATAAGAGATTATGATCATGATTTCTTTCATAGCCAAGATAACAAATTACCGAAGTTCTCAAATATTTCGAGACTTGGATCATTGCGTACAGTAAAGACGCTAAAAAGACCTGTTAGTTTAGATCTTACAGAAATTGCGGAACCTTTACCCAAAAGATTAAATTCACCTCTGAATTTAGACAAATTCAGAAGTATAGTCAATATTAAGAATGACGAATATGACGAAGATAACGATAGTTCAAAGGATAGCTTCTTTAGTATACTTGAAGCCTTATATGACTCGGAGGCCGAATATGCCAGTACCATGAATTTTGCCAATTCTGTATACAGAAGAGTGCTACGTGAAAACTCCAAATTTGCTATGAAATTAATTAAGCTAAATTCTAATGATGAGTTACTGCTCTTTGGAAATATAGACACAATCTGCTCCATCAGCAGGATCTTCTTAAATCTATTAAAAAAAGAATTAATGCCAAATTTACAACTCAATGAATCATTGAATTGGAACTACCTAAAAACTACAAATACTAAAATCGAATTTGATATAGCAAGCGTAATTGAACAACATATTTTCAGATGTAAATCAACTTATATGAGCTATGCTGTAGCACATTCCAAACAAATGAAGCTATTTGAAAACATTAGAGAAAATAAAGGACCTTTATTTCAAAAATGGTATGAACACTGTTTAAAAGATGCACACTTTCGTACACTAGAGGACATATTAAAATATCCAATCATAAGGATTCAAAATTTGGTAGTCATTATGGAAGATTTAAGGAAAGCTGGAAGTGAAATATTATCTGAAACAGCATTCCTTAAATTATCCAAAGTTACAGATGGATTATTGAAATTTAAAAGAGGATTAGATATGGAAATGCTAGAGTTTAGTGGAAATGAAACATTTGATTTTAGTTTAACACCTGGAGAAATTATTCAAAGTTATGATGACAATCGATTAAAACTACACGAAGAACCAGTAGATGATACATCTTTACCAATTATTCCAGTGCTGAAGGAAAGAACTACTTCAAAATTGACAGAAATTTACAGCAGGTATAGCAAGTTCTCCGAATCATCAAGTTATTATTCTGACGGCTCCTCAATAAATTCTGACACCAAAGCTTTGCATGTTTTATCACCATTAGAAGAATCTCCTACGGAACAGCTCAACCTGCCCATGGAACAAGAAAAATTATCCTACTCTTTGCCTGACAATATAATGAAATTTAAGAGAATATTTAAAAATCTTGTTAGATTGAAGTTATTGATTCATAAACTTGAACTCTTCTCCAGCCTTGATGAGAGATTAAAAAATTTAAATTTATGGAAATGTATTTTGGAAATGGATCCAATGGCAAAATTGAACACAGATTACAATGAGTTTACTCTGTGCAGTGTATATGAACAAATTGAAAACATAAAGACAATGAAAGAAAAAGTAACAGTTTTGAGACTAACTGAGATAGAAGTGGGTGTCTTAATTCCACTAACCACTATGATTAGAAACTGTGAAAGGGTTAAAGGGCAACTAAGAGATTTGAAGACATTAAAAAAAGACTATATAATCTACTTAAAAGAAAAGAGAACTAATGTCCATGATGTTAAGAGGGATGTTATCGGCAAACATTACGAAGCCTTACAAGATTGTTTGACGAGGCAACTACCTCTTTTCATTAATTTAGTACACCAAGTTACAGAAAGGGTGATATTAAATTACAATAAGATTTTACTACAATATTTCGAAATACTTTCTGGTGATAAAGCAAAGTTACAGAAAGATATGAAATGTAAAGAAAAGTCATCTAACAACGGACAAGCTTCAAATTTTGATATTCTTCAAACATATTCAACTTCTAGATATCACCTAAAAAGAGTAGTACGAAACAATTGGGATTTTTCAAAGGACGCAACTACCAGCAAAGTGGTAAGAAGATTGTTTGAATTGTAAATATATAGACTAGGAGTTTTAAATATATACTATTCATAAATAGTCCGTTTAATCACGTGCACATTTTTAATTATTGAAAATTTTCCAAAATGAAAAATTGAAAAAAATCTTTATTAAGAAGAGATGAGCTATTGAACACTACAAGTAATATATTTTATTTGTTGAATAACACATTAAATAAAAAGAAAAGTAACACTCATTTATACAATGGCTGAAAGCAAATACAAGGATTTACCAGTTACTGTCGAAAAACCTATTCCAGTTACTTATGATTTAGGTAATTTAGCTATCTTCGATTCTAATGTCATCGATAGAAATGATTTTGATTCTTCCAATGCCAAACGTGAAGAAAACATCAAGAATCTAACGCGTGACAATGTCCAATTATTAATTAACCAATTATTATCTTTACCAATCAAGAGCACTACTGACTCTGCTGCCGCTACCAGTGGCCAAAGTGCTAGTATGACTTTGTTAAGATTACCAGTACCAATCACAGAATTACCAAGAGAAAAACCATTACCTAAGGTAAAGGCTCCAACTAAATGGGAGAAATTCGCTGCTAAGAAGGGTATCCAAGCTAAAGAAAAGAGTGGTAAGATGGTATTCGATGAAGCTAGTGAAGAATGGGTTCCAAAGTGGGGTTACAAGGGTAATAATAAGAAGTTAGATGACCAATGGTTAGTTGAAGTTGACGAAAAGGTCCAAGGTACTTCTGATGAATTAGTTGATCCAAGAACTTTAAACAGACAAGAAAGATTAAAGTTAATTAAGAAGAATGAAAGACAACAAAAGAAGAATGCCAGAACTGCATAAATAGGTCAACTGTTTATAAAAATTAAATATTTAAGCATTGTATACTAATAATAATAATAATAATCGTTTAACACATCTTTTAAATCTTCACCTCACACTAAATAATTTATATGATTATTTGTGCAATATCTATATTTTTCGATGCCTTCCCATTTTCATTTTTAAAAACTGTAAATAATGAAAAGGTCTAACTAGAACCACTACTCAATTGAAACATCATTTTTAGAATTGAGGTATATGACAATTGAAACACTGCTCATTTTATGAATCATGAGTGCTGACTTAAAGAAATACATACCAGTTATTGATGCTATCATTAGTTCGGCGAATCCAGATGAGGTGAGTCCCAAAAAGATCAGAAAGGCTATTCAAGAACTATATGGTATAAAGTTAGATGAAAAAAGAAAAGCTTTAAACGATCTGATAGTGGATAGATTCGAAGATATATTGCAAAATCCTAGAGTTCTTATTAAGAAAGCAGACCTAGATAAGAAAGATGAGGAATGCAAGGACTTGCAGAAAAAGGTAGCACATCAGGCTGATAAAGAAAAGTATGTGCTTAAGAGTCCCAAAAAAGTTAGTAAAGTTTCTAAGGCCAAGACAAAGAAGAAGAAAAAGACTTCAACTGAGGAAGGTGCTAAAAGAGGCATGGCAGCAAGAAACCTTTTGCTAAGTGAGAAACTGTCCAAATTTCTTGGAGTTAAAGAAATGCCTAGAACTCAAGTTGTTAAAGTAGTTTGGGAATATATCAAAAAGCACGATCTACAAAATCCAAAGGATAGAAGGGAAATCCTTTGTGATGAAAAGATGGAGCCAGTATTTGGTAAATCTATGACTATGTTTTCTATGAATAAGATCTTAGCAAAACATTTATTTAACCCTAAGGACTTGGTAGATAATGATAAAACCAAGGTTAAAGTAGATAAAGTAAAGAAGGAAGAAGTTTAGTTACAAAATTTGTACATAGTTCTATATTCAATTCTCAATTCAGGAAATATTGTGTAGTAATAAAATCAAATACTTGTTTCTATTATTGTATGTATTGATATAAAACAATTGATTTCTATGTATTACCCTTAAATAGATGCTGTAGCTAAGGAAGCAGTCAAGGAATCGATTTGTAATTCTAATAGATCTTTTTCTATTTGAGGAGTTTCAATGACTTCAAAAGTTTCGTTTTCATCATCTTCTTCATCTGATCCGTCTTCATCCTCACTGTCAACTTCTTCTAGATCATCTAATTCTAAATCATCGAACATACCTTGTAAAGTATCTAAGGCTTCAGAGTCTTCCTCCAAGATGTTACCGTTAATTTGTAAGTTTTTCAACGCTGGGAGGTTCTTAGCTTCAAGTGCTTTTAATAATTTGGATTCAATGGTATCTTGAACAATTTCGTTGAATTCAACTTTTAAAGATTCCAATTTTTCGAACTTCATCTTGGTGAAAACATCAAAGATAGCATCACCACCTTCTCTTTTTAATAAACAATCGTTTAAGTTTAATTCCACTAAGACATCCTTCCAGATTGGTAAGTTTTTGGCTAATAGTTCAGAAGCTGTCTTAGTTAATGTATTATCTTGTAAATCTAAGACTTCTAATTCAGTGTTGAATTTAAAACCGTAATGGATTAAGTTCATAATACCACGAGGTCTGATACCGTTTTGATATAATTTAACATTTTTCAGACCTTTATTGTGAGCTTTTAGACCTAAAGCTAAGTATAAAGAGGAGCCGTTTTCTAATCTGTTACGACCACAGATGAAAGTTTCTAAGAATGGCTTTGGTGGAGTTTGTTTTAATTTGTTTTGTGCTAGGTGGAATAAAGCTTTACCGATACGTTCACCAGCGAATGGACCCATACCATTGTTACTTAAGATTAAGTGCTTTAAGGCGACAGCGTTAGCGATGTAAGATTCTAAGGAATCGATGGTTCTTAGACCAAATGCATTGTCTGATAAGTTGACGATTTCCAATTGTGGACATTGTAAGAAAGCAGGTAATATGAATTGTAAGGATTCGACGACTTCATCGACTAGACGAGAAGTGTATAAATCAGCAAAGTTAACTTCCTTTAAGTTTTTCTTGATGGAATCAGATGATGTAATTAATTCAGCCAAGGCCTTGGAGGCTTCGATACCGATAGTGTTACCAGAAAGGTCGATGTAAGAACAAGCAGTCAGTTTTGCTAGTTCATCTAAATGTGGCTGGATATCTTCCTTTGTGGTTAATTTATAAGCTTTTCCTGAGATGGAAAACATTTCAGATTCATTGTAAATTGGAGGGGACGCTAAGGTGGTCATTTCAGATGAGTTTGATAGTTGATATTGGGTTTCAGTGAGCCTTGAGACGTTCTTGAGTAAGTTTGTTTTGAATTCAAAAGTGAAAAATATTTGAAAAATGGATTTTCACAAAAAATAAAAAGAAAGATCCAGCCAGTTAGTCCAAAATAAAAAATTACTGAATTTAAATTAAAAACATGATCATAATAAATGCTATCTAACTATATAAACGGATATAATATACTTGTGTGTATGTGTGTAGGACATCTATTTCTTACCGAATAAAGATTCACCGATGTTCTTACCTCTTAACTTAACACCTAGAGCTCTTTCGATCTTACCTAGAATTTGTTGATTTGGAATAGCTCTACCGGATTCGTAATCATTAATAACGTTTGGCTTTTCGTTAATCTTTGTAGCTAAATCCTTTTGTGATAATTTCTTTTCAGTACGGACCTTAGAGATGGTCTTACCAACAGTAGCGTCTAACTTCTTTGGCTTGACAATATCAGTTTCACGGTCGACCATGGTTAATCTTTGACCTTCAACATCACCCTTGATGTTAGTAGAACCGTATTTCTTGTCAACAGAAAGGACTAAACCTTCTCTTCTAGCAGCGTTAATTTGACCTGAAGTTCTAGCGACATTAGCCCTTGGACCTGAACCACCGATTCTGGCTTTACTACCGATAATTGTGTTAGTTTCCCAATCTGACATTGTTGCGATTTATTTAGTTATTTGATATGTATGTAGCTATTTGCCCTTACTTGTTCTTTCATAAAGTTAAAAGAGTTTGAGTGGTTAAAGATTAACTAATCCCTTCTTATATAAGAATTCGTTCGTTGTCGAAATCCGTTTCTATGGTTTTCTCTGCGTTTCTATCATAGTATACGAGAATACCGTTATTAATATACTCATTTACCAGTATATAATCAACACCAAGCAGCCTACCACATTATCATAACTTACATATATTCTTAAACAAACAATATTCAACAATATTCTTGAAGTTCATTACAATAATATATCCATAATTTCTCTATTTATTCTATATATTATATTATTACTATGTATTTAAAACATATTCGCTCGTAATTTGCGACATATTTTTTATTTTTCTCGCGTTGTCAAACATATCGCAATTTACGAAAGCGCGTTTTGATATTTTGATGAAATTTGAAAATGTTAAATAAACATTATAAAGCTTGAAAGAGTTGTCCTTTGTATGAATAGATGAGAAGGGAAGGGAAGAGAAGAAGGGAGAAAGCAGACGAAACAATAATGAGTGTAAATACATCTGAGAATGTTTCTGACTCTGGGAATACACAGGAGGATATTCCGCGTGACGTCCGTCTCTTGCATTTATTGCTTGCATCACAGGCTATCCATCAATATGAAGACCAAGTACCTTTGCAACTTATGGACTTCGCTTACAGATACACTAAAGGTGTACTGAAGGATGCAATGGTTTATAATGACTATATTGAATCCAATGGTGTTCAACATGCTGATACTCAAGGAAATACACAACAAGATGCACAACAACAATCTGGACAAGGACAATCGGGTTCTGGTTCTGCTCAGAATGATGGTGCTAATGGTAATAAGTCAAGACTTTCGGTTGAGGATATACGGCTCGCGATTGCCTCTAGAACTCAATATCAGTTCAAGCCAACTGCTCCTAAAGAACTTTTATTGCAACTAGCGGCCGATAGAAATAAGAAAGCTTTACCTCAAGTAATGGGTTCTTGGGGTATTAGACTACCACCAGAAAAATACTGCCTAACAGCTAAAGAATGGAACAATGAAGAAGACAAGACTGGATAAGACTATCTTTTTTTTTTAAATATTGTAAATATACATATATATATTTCTCTATAATTAGAATCTAAGCCTTCAGAAAAATATCATCAAAAAAATACATGAAAAGGAATCATCTTTATTTTTAATACATTTTATTACAAGGATCTGATTTGAAACAAAGAAAGGTAAGACAAAAGCAAACGCAAATACATAGAGTCATGTTATCACTGATATTAATACTCTCGTCTTTGTTACCAATCGCTAGTGCGATTATTTTAGACACTACTTCAAAGGATTCCATCTGTGATGCAACTGCTTTAGTTCAAGGTGGTATGCTTGATTACTATCAAGGTAATAAATACGGTGGTACCGTAGGTATGTTCAGTCCTCCATATTATTGGTGGGAAGCTGGTGAAGCATTTGGTGGTATGTTAGAAAACTGGTTCCTATGCCAAAATAATACTTACGAAGAACTGTTGAGTCAGGCCTTATTACATCAGGCTGGTAGTTCTTTTGATTTCATTCCAGAAAATCAAACTATGGTTGAAGGTAATGATGATCAAGGTATATGGGGTCTAACAGTCATGGATGCTGTCGAAAGAAACTTAACCGATCCAACTACCGCTAATACTCCAGGTTGGTTAGCTATGAGTCAAGCCGTCTTCAACACCATTTATTCCCGTTGGGATAACGCTCATTGCGGTGGTGGTGTCAGATGGCAAATTTTTACATGGAATTCAGGTTATAACTATAAAAATACCATTTCAAACGCTTGTCTTTTCCAATTAGCCGCAAGATTAGGCAGGTACACAGGTAACGATACATATCTACAGGTTGCAGAAGAAGTATTTACTTGGTTAGTAGATGTCGGGTATATCGTCTTGAAGGACAGTGCTAATGTCTTTGATGGTGCGGATATTGTTGATAATTGTACTGATATCACTAGAATTGAATGGAGTTATAATCACGGTGTCGTCTTAGGTGGTGCCGCTTACATGTACAACGCAACTAATGGTTCTTCCACATGGGAATCCAGAGTATCACAACTGTTAAATGGTGCTTCTACATATTTTTTTGAATCCGGTACCAACATCATGTTTGAAAGTGCTTGTCAGCCATACAAGACCTGTAACAATGATCAAAGATCCTTCAAGGGTATTTTCTCCCGTATGTTAGGTTTCACAAGTCTTCTAGCACCATTTACTGCTGCAACCATTGATCCATTAATTAAATCAAGTGCAGCAGCAGCAGCAGCTACATGTAATGGTGGGTCAGACGGTCACACCTGTGGTTTAAGTTGGCTAGGTGGTACCCACGATGGTAACTATGGTCTTGGTGAACAAATGTGTGCTCTGGAAGTAATACAGAATTTATTGATTCATAACAGACCAGCACCATACACTCAAAACAATGGTGGTATTTCTGTCGGTAATGTCAATGCAGGTTTAGATTCATCATCTACAAATGTATTGAAAAACGAACTGAACATTCAACAGAAGGATCGTGCTGGTGCAGCTATCATTACAGCAATTATATTGGCAAGCTTAACTGGTGGTGCCATTTGGATGTTATTCTGAATTCCCACCAACTTGCATTTACATATCTAGTTATTATTCTTATTTATAATTTATTTATGTTCTATAAAAAAATCAATTATATACTTTAAACAATAGTTACAAGTAAGTTTAACTAATTTTACTAAAGAACCTATAATCTATTGGTATGATCTTCAAAAATCAAAAAAGTAAAGTTAGCACTCACACTGGGGGTCGAACCCAGAATCTTCTGATTAGAAGTCAGACGCGTTGCCATTACGCCATGCAAGCTAAATTTACATGAATTTGTACTGTTGCAAAGTGTCAAGCCACCAAAACTGGGTGCCCGCCGTTTCTTTGAAAGAGTGTCACATCGTCCAATAAATTGTTTAAAATTATTCAGTGTCGTCTTCACTATATATTGTCTAATTTAAGTATCCTACCAAGTTCCTCGGTGAATTGGTTTTATGTCACTTGCTATTTCCATCTCTACATAACACATTGACATCTGTGGAAATTAGAAAAAAATCAAAACAATATTACAAGTAGTAATACAATAGTCTCACATATGCAATCATATATGTTTACCTCTCTATTATACTTGTATGTATACTGATTGTTTATTAATACTGTCCACGTTTATTATGGTCCACGCGCATTGATCTTAATTTAAGAAAAAATTCAATATTGGAAAGGCTTGAACAGCCACCAGACATCGATATTAAAAATCACAAATATTCAAGGCATCACCCTTGTGGAACCATCCATATATATATTATCATTACCCCAAGATATACAGACGAGTAATATAAAACCTGCAAAAAAAATTAATTGTTGGTTATGTCATCAAAGAAACATAATGCAAAATACTTAACTAAAAGAGATATATTTGGTAGAAACTATTCGTACGTTGCCAGTTGTCTGCCTTCAGTAGAGGATATAAATGATATCAATCCCTATGATTATGAACTTGAAAGTGGGTACACTCCTTTGCATCTTACATTAAAAGAAGGTTATTTAAAAAAGAGTTTTAAGATCTACAAGACATGGAAAACAGAAAAAGAATACCTTTCACACAAATATGGTGGCCATATTCTCAACCAAAAGGACCGCGAAGGTCTTACAGCATTAGATCTCTATAATGTACAATTTCAAGTTAATATACGCCGTTATCCGAAATATCTGACTTACAGAGCTCCAGCATCTGACCACTCTACTATTGAGTGGGAGAACAACTTAAAGAACTTGTCATTTCCATTGAAATCGAATTTTATGAGCAAACCGATAACTAATGATGACTTAGAATATCTTAAAGAACACAGAGGATCCCATATTCTAACTCTTGGCTCTAATATAAACCATCAGTTAGGTACTGGTACTAAGGATGATAGAACTAATTTCTTTCAATTGCATATCGATCAATTAAATGATGTTACCTTCCCTCCAAGTAAATATACATTTACAACTATTAGTATAACAAAGTACCATTCAGTGATATTAACATCAAACCATCAAATATATACCTGCGGTAATCCAACTAGAGGCCGTTTAGGTAACAATTCAACTGACAGGCCACAATTTTCCTTTTCGCATATTATGGATCTAGAAGATATTGGAATACAAGCTATAGATACTAGTGACCATCATAGTATTGTATTAGATGGAAATGGTGATGTTTACACATGGGGTTGGAATGCTTATTGCCAATTGGGATATAGTACTTCTAGCAATAATAAGAAAACAGATGATAAAAATATTGAAAATATGTGCAGTTCTGTTCCAAGAAAGGTTCATTTCTGTGATAATAAAGATATTGTTATGGTTGCATGTTCATCAATCCATACTTGTGTTATTACGAAAGATCATACAGTATTTATGTGGGGTTTGAATTTGGGACAGATGGGTAACTCTAAGATATCACATATCTTACCCGATGGCGAATATATGGGTCAGCCTGGTCATATCATATCGAAACCCGTGACTGTTAACTTGTCGCATTTAGAAATTGAACAAGTAGTTTGTACAGAATTTGCCACATTTATTAGAACAAAAGGTAACACTCTACATATTCTAACGGGGTATACAATAAAAACTTTTAAAATTTCATTACCTAGATCAAAGAACTTTAAAGAGATAGATGCGTTTAAAGATTTCTCACCAAGAGGTATATCGAGCGATGTTACTGATATGAAATGTTCAAATCCATACGGGAATAATATTTGTTTTCAATTTAGTTGCGGTAGAATTGGTATTATATCATCAAAGAATGAATCTCCTAAAATGTGGTCCAAGTTTTCTAACACATTACCAATAAGTTTACATTGGACTCCTAAGATTGAATTGCATAAATGCCTTGATTTCGAAGTTGGATCCAAGGGCTGCCTAATCGTATGTACATTTGGTGGTGAAATATTCATGTCTCGTGGTCCTACGGATTCGTTTGAAAAGACACATAGTAGTAAGCTAATAACCGGTAGAGCTATTGGAGTCTCGTGTGATTCTTCTTTTGATTCTTTTGCTGTGATCAAAGACGAGCTTAATACAATCCCGATATATTACCCTAATGATGATCTAATTGAAGGTTTTTCTCAGTATTCACCGATTTATGAAATTAACAGAAGTTACGAAGATGTTATATATGGTACTCTTAATAGATCAAATTTTAATGTCTCTATGTTTCAGTCTAATAATAAGCCGATAGATAATGAAAATTCTTTGTCAATGGACACCTCGATACAGAATAATGTACCTCCAGAAAATAATAACCATACTCCTTCAATAGCTAAATACATTACTAAATGTAAGTATGACGTTGAATTTATTAACGATACTACTGGTCAATACATCTGTGGATGTCACAAGACTATATTAAAAAGCAGATGCAGAAGATTAATTAAGAATTTAAGAGATTCAAGGGAATTTATTATAAGGGATGGTATGATTACCATAAAACTTAAAGGTTCTTTTAGTGATCAAATATGGAAAATAAGAGTCTCGAGTTTATCGGATCAAGATATTATAGAGAAAACCATCAAAAGTGTTACTCATTTCTTATATACTGATGAGAAGCCAGATCAACAACAAACTGCTATGTTACTGACAAATATTGTCGAAGATTCTTTGCACACATCTAAGTTTTTAACTTACTCTCAGACATTATTAGATGTTTGCTTAATGGATAAAATAGAAGGTGTTGACATATTTGACGAATTAAATTTAGAAAAACCAGATACTATCATTTATCTAGAGAACGGGGAATATGTTATGGCTCATTCACTTTTCTTGGCTACAAGAAGTATCTATTTCAGTGCTTTAATATCTGATAAGTGGATATCGAAAAATAGCAACAATTTGAACGTGATCAAATTACATCATATAAAGAAACCAAGCTTCGTAATAATTATGAAGTTCTTATATGGTGTGCCTTACACCGATATTATTGATTCTGAACTTTTGAATTTCTCATTTGCAGCTTGCTTAGAAGTTCTGTTAGATACTCTAGAAGTAGCTGACGAATTCACCCTTGTACCATTTAAGGCATACTTAGAGTCCATAGTTGCACAATTTATAAACGGCGGATCTGTAATCCCAATATTGTTGAATGCAATTAATAGTAACGCCGTATTATTAACGGAAAATTGTAGTATGTTTATGTGTACACACATTGGTATTTTGTTTTGCAAGGAAAATTTAGAATTGATTGATGAATATTTCACAACCTCTACATGGTCTATCTTAGAAGAAATGTACAATAATATCACAACACTTCGAAATGATATTAATATTTTTGATCTATGTTGGTATAAGTCAACTGAGCAAAATTGGATAGAATTATATAAATCAAACTTAGAATCATTTAACTCCAAGTTTATGAAGGGTTCCCATTCTTTTGAACCCGTGTTTGATATCAAATTTGATAGTATTCACGATAAGTCAAAGAGCTCATCTAGAAGAAGATCATCTGTTTTTCAAAAAAACAGACGTTCTTCTTCCATTCACTATGAATTTGGGCGTTCAAATAGTTCTTCTCTTCATGAAAAACATATTCAATTAAAGAACCCTTGTGAAAGTACAAGTTCATTGCATTCAGAGAATTCAAGTGCGGTTGAAGATAGTTCAGAACAATTCATCGAAGTTAGCAGAAAATCTAAAAAGAAAAGAGCCGATAGTAGTAGCTCTAGAAGGACATCAGAATCTAGTGCAGTCATCGTTAATAATCCTAGTATAGAGATTGTACTACACACGAACAATGAAGGATCTAACCACGAATTGCCGTCACTTTTGGAGACAAAATTAATCGACGATGAACATCATTCATTATCTAAAGAAGATTTAAATTCCAAAATCAATGGTACGTTTAAAAAGAATACACAAAAGGAAAGAAAGAAGCAACTAGAATTCCAAAGTGTATATACCGAGAAAGAAAGTAAGAAAGAAGTATGGGGAGGGAAACCTCCAGTAGAGCAAGAAAGGAAGAAAAGTATACAATCTTCGCCACAGGAACAATTACCATCATTACTTAATGTCAGTTTATCACAGTTGAAGAGTCAACCTAAAAAAAATAAGAAAAAGCAAGATTATAGAGAAAATGAGAAAAAGATATATACTGAATTCGTCAGCAGCGGAAATCCAGGTGGTATCAGACCTTATATTATGTCAACAGAAACTACTGTAAATGAAATTGCGACTGTTTTCGGTAATAAGTCTGCTGATGTTGCTAGCTCACTCGAGGAACAGCTTGCAGCCAAGGAATTCGAGGAATGGTTTGCGAAGGAAAGTGCTAACGTACAGAATAAGATAAAGAAAAGCAAACATAATGCAAGTGCAGAAATACAAGCGCTGTATTCAAGTGCGGATAATATGCCTAACTTGATAAATAACACTAATACAATGCCATCTAAGAAAAAAGTTAAAGGGAAATTTCCAAGCAAACGTAAGGCAACGACAGAATTATCAGAAATATTGTAAAAAGTATAGTTTATATTTTTATTATATATATATATATATATCTATATCTTGTTATCGATTAATTAATAATAATAAAAATATGATGCAGTTGTAGGTTTTTCTTTAATAGTTTCTAATAGACATTCTCCCTCTGTTATATCTCGATCTTAAATTGTTGTCTAGGATGCAAAATCTATCTTACCATCTGAAATTAAGATGATTTTATCATCTCCAATTTTGCTTAGTAAATTAGATTCAGAACTATGTGTTTCGACGTTAGAGGAAGATTTTTTGGTTAGACCATTAGCGTTGGTCTTGACTAGAGATTCTGATCTTGGGATAGAAGCACGGATGTTGGCATATTTTTCAATAATATCTTTTTTATTTAGAACATCTTCTGCTGCATACATACCGGCAATCTTGATGTTACGGCCTTCTCCGCTACCTAAAACAGTACCATCGCCAACTCTACATTCAACTATGGTAAACGGTTTATCTGTAGTTGGTTTTTGAACAGTGACATAATGTAAGTTTAAAGCGGCATATCCAATAAGGGAATACAATTTTCTCTTTGCATTAATGTTTGCTTCCTTGCGGCTTTCTGATATAGTGTTACTTCTTGAAAGTGCGTCGATAGTAGGTTGTGCCAAAGCTTTAAGCCAATTCTTAATTGTTTTGAAGCTGTTAATTGGATCGTCTAGTAGTAAGGCACCGACATAAGCTTCAAATATGTCAGCATTCATTTTTTGTTTACCATGTTGAAAGTTTGCATTTTCCTTAGTGTGACCTTCTGTTCTTAAGTACTTCTCCATATGATATTCAGATGCCCATTTTCTTAATCTTTCATTGTTAACCAATTCAATTCTTAATCTAGATAGTTGACCTTCTGAATAGTTTGGAAATTGTTCAAAAATAATCATGGTTATCAAATTGTTTAGTACAGAATCACCTAAGAATTCTAGTCTTTCATTATGTGATTGTAAGATTTCATCTTCATTTAGAAATAATTTATTATTAACCATAGATTTATGCAGGAAAACACGAGCTTTCAGTGATAAATCAGTAATCTGTGGAAGTGGTGGTGGCCAGTTTGAAGCATCTGCATTTTTCTTTTCTTTGTATTCATCTTCTAAAAGGTTGCTTCCACTTATTATGACTTCTAGATCATCATCTGAAGGATTGTTGACCTCTTCTGGCAAATTAGAAACATCATCTTCAGTTAGTTCTTCAAGAATTGGGTTTATTTTCTTTTCATTAAACTTATTCTCATAACTCAGTAAATCATTGAATGAAGGAGATTTGTCAAGATCTTTTAGGGACTTTAATTCAGCAGCAAATTTTAATTTGAATCTCGCTAATGCTGGTAATAGTTGGAAATCAATTTTGTCTTTACTTTCTAGAGTCTTTTGATAACTCTTAAAGTTTGGTGACAACTTTAGAATTAGATCATATGACTCTAAGAACTTGGCAACAGCATGTTCTAATTGAATCGCTTTGGAGTATTTATAAACGGTTGTATAGTCGACAGGTTGCTCTATAGTAGGTTTATCATCGGTAGAAGACTTAGAACTCTTAGATTTCTTAGATTTCTTTTCCTTTTTAGATTTCTTGTGCTTCTTTTCCTTTTTATCCTTAGAAGATTTCTTTGACTTGTTGTTAGAAGAAATAGTAGTTACATGTTCTTTATTGGTTACAGATGAATCGAAGACTTCAGCGTCTTGTGAATCGCTACGTTTTCTTTTTGAACCTGAACTTTTATTAGATCCCATTGCAAATATTGATATATATTCTTTTGATGTATGCTATAATATTCAAATAACTACTTAAGTAAACTAATATCAATATATTCCTACAATAAATAATACAAACTATTTTGCGATGAGATGAAATTTTCAAAATAATTTTTTTTTCAGAACGGCAGGGTTATTATACAGAAATAAATAATACTGTTAAAATACTAGAAACGATGCAATTAATGAGAATAATTAGAATTTAAGGCAGCTATATAAATCTCTATACGCTAATTATAAAATGACTTAAAATTTAAAGCTTTCTAAATTGTCCTCACTTGTCTTATTTTCTTCGGTGCTTTCAATCTCTTTGTCATTAACCAAAGAAGGAGCTTTCTTGGAAAGGTTGTATGCAGTAGCTGATCCCGTAAGATTCGATTCTTCTTTTGAATCTTTACTTTCTATAATAGTGTATAATTGTTTTTCTGAATCATCGTTGGTAACTTCTTTATTTTGTGATTCCATTGCCTTATTAACAGTAACTTCAGAGATAGGAATAATATCTTCGGTTGAAAGTTTTGTCTCTTCAGGTTTCTCAATTTCAATATTTGTAACTTCCTTAGATCCCTTAATTTCTTTCTCGTATATTTCTTCTAATGGATCTTCTTGCTCAAACGAAACAATGCCACCAAAACAATTTGATTTACTGGTTGATTTTCTGTCTTCTTTTGATAATATAATCTTACCATATATATCACCTTTCATATTTCCTATGTCCCAATTCAAGCCAGCAATCTTGAATCCTTGATAGCTTGGCGGCAATCCTACTTCATTCATTGTAGAGCACCATGGAGGTAACTGACCTTCTTGTAGGCCCATTATTTCTCGTATTTCTGGATTCAGTTTACCAGGCTCTTTCTCCTGTGTCATTTTATTCCATTGTGATTCCTCATGCAGGTTTCTATTTTCATAATATAGATCACCAAAGGGTAGCAAGATATTTGGTCTCCATTTAGCACCTAATTTAAAGAAGATATCGTGCATCTTTTTATAATCAATATCAAGAGAACCCATTTTAGGTTGTACTCTTGATCTGGATAATTCTTTCAGAGATTTATCTTTGTCAGCTTCCTCATTTCCTCCTACTGGTAAAGTAGTTCTCATTTGTTCGATATCAGTTTGTTTAATAATATCTGGTAGATCAAATGGTTTCTTTGACAACAATGATCTGCCTGATAGATATTCACGTTTAAGCTGCCAATGTGACGGTACTGGTGTGACATTCTTGGATGACTTAATAGATGCTAATAGTTGTGGGTAATTTGCGTCACAATCAAACCATTCTATCACTTCAGGATGTGATACCGAACTCTTCAATTGGGCTAACGATGGTTTATTTAGTTTATGTTGTTGTCTCTTGGACGTTTTGTCAGCTTCTTTTTGTTTGTTAATTCCTTCATTGATGTCTTCTTCACTGATGATATTAGTTTTGTTAGTGTTGTCTTCAGATATTGCTAGAACTTTACTACTATCATCATTTTTGATAGGTTTACGATCTTTTATTTCAAATTTTTTCATCACATTTGCAAACATCCCCTTTAACTTGTCATCATCCAGTTTCTTAGTATTAGAATGCTCTTGTTTTACAACTACTCTGCTCTCGACACTATCCTTTCTAGCATCAATTAGCTTTGCCAAACGTAACTTAGTTTCATCTGCACTTTTATTTTCAACTTTCTTACCATGTTTCCTTGATTTTCTAGCCATTTTAGCTCACACTACACCTCTTTAAGTATATATAATCCCTTCAACACTTCACTAATATGTCCTCTTTAATGTAATTTATAAAATAAAATTTCATATTTATTTACAAGTAGGGCATCGTTAAAGCCCTAATATTGAAATTTATTAATTTCCCGAGGGAAAATTTGCAATAAATGGATGATCTCTAATGATTCAAAAGACTCACTTCATTGGAAATGTTTGTATATAAAAGTTTGTATCTTTGCAACTTGACTGGTGATAATCTTTAAAACTTTCCAACAAGACATTTCTAGAATCTGCTATATATAACTAGTATTATTTGCTACTAATTTGCACCTTTCTTGATCAAATCGCGTGAATTTAACTCCGAACAGGATACTACGATAATTTATAATAAAGTGTTTTATTTGCAACACTTCGAGCTAGAAATTGTCCATTTAATAAAATATCATTGATTGATAAACTAATATAAATATAATAAACAAATGTCTGTCCAACAACCTGACAGCATTAAAAAGAGACCGATCTCTTTCTCTAACATCCTTTTAGGTGCTGGTATCAATATGGCTGAAGTTACTTCTTTAGGTCAACCTCTAGAAGTCATCAAGACCACTATGGCTGCTAACAGAGAACTAAGTTTTGCTGGTTCCGTCAGACATGTCTGGTCTCGTGGTGGTGTCTTTGGTTTCTATCAAGGTTTAATCCCATGGGCTTGGATCGAGGCTTCAACTAAAGGTGCAGTGTTACTTTTTGTCTCTGCTGAAACTGAACATAAATTTAAAGCCATGGGCTTTGGTAACTTCAGTGCCGGTATCCTAGGTGGTGTTATGGGTGGTCTTACTCAATCATATCTAACTATGGGTTTCTGTACTTGTATGAAAACTGTAGAAATTACAAGACAGAAAACTGCTGGTGGTGCTGCTCAATCTTCATGGGCTGTATTCAAACAAATTTTCGCAAAAGAAGGTATTAAAGGTATATATAAGGGTGTAAATGCCGTTGCTATTAGACAAATGACAAATTGGGGTTCCCGTTTCGGTTTCTCAAGATTAGTGGAAGATGGTATTCGTAAGGTAAGAGGTAAGACTAATCCAGAAGATAAATTAACAGCATTAGAAAAGATTACAGCGACTGCTATTGGTGGTGGTTTGAGTGCTTGGAATCAACCAATTGAAGTTATTAGAGTTGAAATGCAATCTAAGAAGGAAGATCCAAACAGACCAAAGAACTTAACTGTTAGTAAGACTTTCAAGTACATTTACAAAACCAGTGGTATTAAAGGTCTCTACCGTGGTATCACCCCAAGAATTGGTCTAGGTATCTGGCAAACCGTCTTCATGGTCGGATTCGGTGATATGGCGAAGGAATACGTCGCCAAGATTACCGGTGAAGCTCCAACCGCTAAGCATTAGAAACCATGAAAATTCTAATGTGTAGTATATAAAGAATTATGTAGTACTTATTTCAAGTAAGCATATCTACTATTCTTACTTTTCCGTGATGCATATTCGATATGATCTGATAAACAATTTAATTTTAAAATTTTTGATTTATTTTCTATTTTACAAAATATCATATATAAAGTTTAGATATTAGAAATGAATGACTTACAAAAAATGCTGTTTAAGACAATAAAATAACTTTTAAACTCATGTCTATTTCTTTTCCTTCTTGGACTTCTTATCTTTCTTGTCCTTCTTTTCCTTCTTTTCCTTCTTTTCCTTCTTTTCCTTCTTTTCCTTCTTTTCTTTCTTGGATTTCTTGGATTCCTTAGCTTCTTCATCATCATCTCTCTTTCTCTTCTTTTCCTTCTTTTCTTCTTCTTCATCATCAGATTCATCATCAGAGTCAGCAGAAGCAGCAGTTTCAGAAACAGCATCGGCATCGGCATTGTAAGCTCTAGCTTCGGTCATTTCAACCTTCTTAGCTTCACGGACAACCTTTGGAGTAGTTCTTAAATCTCTACCTTCTAATTGTGATAGTCTGTTTTCGACCTTAGCTCTGGCTTCTAAACCAACATCACCGGAGTCATCTCTATCTTCAGATAAAGCATCATAACGTAAAGAGACAGCAGCCTTAGCAGCTAAAACTCTAGCAATCTTACCCTTGTTCTTACCAGTAGCTTGACCAACTAAGGAAGCGTGGTATAATAAACCGTATTTTGGTGTATCGTGCTTAGTCTTTAAAGCTCTGAATAAGGCTTTTTCAGCACCTAAAACTTGAATTGTAGAAGCTGGGGCCTTAGCTAGAGATATTAAAGAACCAGAGTGGGCGATTAATCTAGCACCAATTAGTTCACCAACTAATTGAGTTAAATTTGGAGCAATAGCCTTCATTCTGGAGGCTAAGTAGTTAGATAATTGTTCTCTGTAAGCGGCAAATTCAACAATTTGTTCAGCTAAGTTCTTAATGTTTTCTAAATCATCTTCAGTAATTTCAGTACCCATGGAAACTTCAGCAGCGGTCTTAACACGTTCTTCAATTTCTTCTGGTAAGATTTCACTCATATCAGTGTCAGCAGCCTTGGATCTAATACCCATGGTTAGAATTAATCTGGCGTAGGCAACAGAATCGGTAACGATCTTTGCTAATTCAGGGAAATGCCACCCGTACCATTCCTTACATCTCATGGCGTATGTGTTTAATTCCTTATCTAAATCATCTAATAAAGCAATAGCTTGGATAATCATAACATCAACCTTGTCGGCAGAGAACTTTAACTTATGACGACCGATGGAATGAGCTAAACCTAAGGACATCTTGCTTAAATCAGAATCGTTTAAACCTGGTAATAATTCTGGTAAGTATTCCTTAACAGCTCTGTAGATATCTAAGGTGACAGCATCGGAGACAACGTTGAAGTTTAAACCTAACTTGTTAATAGAGTTAGCTAATTTAGTTTCACTGACAATTAATGTGCTCTTCTTATCCTTCTTGATTTCTTCTAATAATTTTTCTAATTGTGGAGAAACCTTACCTTCGATGATGGTGTTAGCTTCTTCTAAAGCGTTGGCGGCAGAGTTAAACTTGGAGAAAGCAGCAATCTTAAATTCCTTTAATACTTTGTCAGATGAGTTTAAATCATCAAGTAAAGTAGTGGATTTATAGATTTTCTTGTCGGATGCCTTTAAAAGGGCATAACCTGCGGAAGTTTCAGTTAAAACGTAGGACATCCTTTAATTTTATGTTTATATGAATGTGTAAAAGTGAATAATCCCTTGATATACGGTATTTTGAAGCTTTTAATTAAATATTGCAGAGTTATACTATTAATATATTATTTTTTTACAAGTTGAAAATTTTTGATGAGGTTGAAAATTTTTTGACAATGTTTCAGCACGTGATTTGAAGCTCATCGATACTTTTCTACGTAGAAAATATACGTATATACTGATAAAGGTTATAATATATTATATAGGTAATCCAATATCAGAGTTAGTTTATGCTTAAGATGATAACTAATGTTCAATTAATTGGATAATGTAAATAGCATAAATCTGTTTACTTTTATTCTGTATTTATAGAATGAATATTTAGATATTAATTCATATTGCAGTAAATACATCTGTAAAACATAGGCTGTAGGTTGAACCATATTATTCTCCCGATAACTCAATTGAAGAACTTAGAAAGTAAAGTAAATACAAATTATATACACATTTAAATGGCGATTGTAGCAGTACTAATAGGTCGTTCTGATTAAATGAAACGTAATTTTATTGCGATTAAATATCTGTATTAAAATTTACAAAATTGATTCTACAAAAATATGTATCTTGGAAAATGAAATTTTATTCTATAATCGATTAGATTAGTAGAAGGTGGATGGTCTCTTGTAAGAGAAAGTCTTGGTAGACTTTTGGACTCTGTGTGGTAATGGGAATTTTAAGTCCTTGGTTAAGAATTGCTTAACGTATGGTCTCTTAACATCAGCAGTCTTTTCGATTTCAGCAACCTTTAAGATGTGGATAGATCTAAATCTAGATCTGTGTCTAGCAGCCATATCTTGGTATAAGGTGTGGACAGCGTTGACTCTGGAAACATCTCTGACTTCCTTGTACATGTTGTGAGTACCGGATCTGGAATCGTATCTTAACCAGACACCGAAGTTCTTAACCTTAGTTGGGTGAGCTTCGTTGATTTGGTTGATAGAAACAATTTCACCAGAGGCCTTCTTAACCTTGTGTAATTTTTGTAAGAAATACCAGTAACGAGATTTAGCAATGACTTCGTTAGAAGCAAAGATTCTCATTCTGAACAACTTTGGTTCTGGAACAGATTCAGTTGGTAAACGACGACCAATAACTTGGTATTCTGTGAAGTGAGACACTGTAATAAAAAATATTGTAATAAAAATTGTTAGTATTAAATATTCATTTGAATTATTCAGGAGTTCAAAAAGGAATCAATTAATCAACTTGTATTCGCCTGGTTGTTACTATTATATCAATAATGGTAAAGGTTATGGTAACCTTTGAAACGCAACAAACATAAAATTATCGATAAACAATGGATCATCTATTTCTTGTACTCAAATATCATTTTCAGGATTGAATAGTACTCTTACATCAACCCATCTGCAACAATAGTATACTATTGCAGATCATCATATCTTGGTAATATCATCAGTTTAGTACTTTTCAATATAACTTATCATTAATATAACATAATGATGTATGTTTTCAACTGTATTCCTTTATTCTGAACTATTATAGTAGTAAATTACTCACTTTTTCCTATACTCTTTTCAACTTTAAACTTAATTGACAATAATGAATACCTTAGTATTTTAATATACTACATTTAATTGACATCTGAAATTTCCACATAATGAGAATATCCTCAGCACATATTAGCTGGTCGCACATGAAAGCCATCGCTAACAAGTTTCAGAAGGGAAGCGTAATCGAAAAGATTTTGGTGGAGCTTTCCAGAGGGAAGACTGAGCCTACGAGAAGGAACCCTAGTGGGAGCACTCAGAGAGTCCACCCGAACTCTCTCTCTAGTGGGAAAGTCGCCTAAACAGAAGCGCGCTTTAAGAATTAAGCCTAATTTGAATTTAGGTTCTGATTTTTTTAAAATATTGAAAAATAGATTCTGAAAATAAATATTGAAATAACTATTTGTATTGGGTGTGGGTGTTTCAACAGTCAGATGAAAATAAATATTGAAAGTGAAATGTCAGCTAGGATCGAAGAAAAATGCTTTGCTATTAGTTGTTTAGATAGGTTATGTAAAAAGTTATATGTATTAACTCTAATGGGTATTGGTGAATATCTCAGTTATAATTATAAATTGAGTTTTCGTTATTGTGGAATATGGAAGATGCATGCAATTGATTTTATTCGTCTGAATATTACTTTCATATGTTTGCTTAATATAAAAACTATTTGGTTGTTTCTGAAATTGAATAGCGCCATTAAGTGCCAGACTTGAATTTGGGGTTACTTGGGTTGGGTATCCACCCATCATTTTATCACTGCTACACACCTTGTTAAATGGTAGTAAGAAAAGAGTTAGAATGATAGAGATCATCGACAATATGAAAAATATCAATACATCGACAGACTTAATGCTATCGCTGCTCTTCTGTACGTGTATTGGAATTTGTGGATGTGGCGTAAGTAATATATTGGTGAATATATTTTTTGTTTTCATTTTGGTCAAATTGAACATTCTAAGCACCAGGCTTAGAATCGAAATAAATGGAAAGAAGATTAATGTGAAAATGTCACTAATTGATAAATTTTTTGTAGAAGGTGCTATATGATGTGGGAAGAGAATCAATTTTGTGAGAGTATCGTCTAAGTAACGAATAGCAGGTGTGCTATTCATTTGATGTAATTTACTTTCAAAACTCTGTATTACACTCTTGATAAATGACACTTGTTTACAATAATATAGCACCTCTTGTGTTATGTAATATCCTTTTAAGCTCGCTATGGACTTGTTTAATGGGTAGCTACCGTGTGTAATATTATCGTATGACCTCCAATGATATGATTTTAAATTTTTCCTTAGCATCCTCTCTTTACATGGATATCTATAAAGATTACTCAATTTTTGCCTTTGTTTGTAGTCTAATCGTGGACTAAGGTTGATCTTATAGTAACTCATCATTTTAAATGAGATATAAAATATTTATTTTATCACAGTTAAAAGATACACTCTTTAAAACGCGTTAATGTGATATATAACTATGGGTTATATCAGTTAATGATATCTTAAGCAACCACTTCAACAATAGAAATTTTTTGATCCAGATCAATTTGTTGTGTGTCGCATATCGCCCTGCATAATTTAATCATTGTCTGGAATCACGCTCGAAGTACATTTTGTTATACGCCAAAATAGGCAATTGTTCACATCTTCGCGTCATATTCAATATAAATATAACTTTAATATGTATGATTTGATTTATATTGATATCATTGGTTTATTGTAATTATAGGTTATATCCTGCTTAAAATACAGTTATGTATTTGCATAGTAATGTATATATTATTTATACAAAAAAATGCCTTTTAAAATTATTTATAATTATTTACAATTGCCGGCGTAACAATTGATAGAATCATCCATTATACAATTTGTATTTTTGGTGGTAGAACCATATGCAGAAGCTGGATCGCAAGATGGGTCTTTGTTATCAATACCACCAGCAATTATGGAAAATCTTCTACGATCATCTGCACTTACGCTACCAGATACAAATTCTGGTTGAACTGTGGCAGAATGTATATCGTGATCATGGAAGATATTTCTGATAAGTTGTGCTGTTTGTAGAAACTCTTCAGGGCTGATATCTAATTTAACGTGAATGGATGCAATAAGTGTAGTTTCAGTTAAATTCCAGATATGGAAATCATGAACGGCAACAACACCAGGAATGGCAATGATTTGGGCACGTATATCTTCAGCGGAAATACTTGAAGGTGTAGCTTGTAACAAGATCTTGGAAGTCTTACGGGCTAATGGTAGTGCTGAAGAAAAGATAACAATTGTAATGAAAAGGGATACTAAAGGATCAGAGTAAAATCTCCAGGAGTAATCGGTCTTCCAGATGAAAAGAGCTGCGGAGATAACACCAATGTTACCTAAAGCATCACCCATAACATGTAAGAAAACACCATGCATATTTAATGATTGGGTCTTCTTTTTTTCGACGGTCTTCTTTCTCTTGATTAATGTAGTCTTTTTAACTAATGGTGATGATTCTCTATCTTCAGAGGTTAATAAACCAATGGTAGTATCTATCACAGCGTTACTAGAAACACTTGCGGTATCGTGTATAGTGGTATCATCTGGAACAGCAGATTGATCAGAGATTGGGTTAGCTTCTAAATCGTGTACATGAGGTTCTTCAGCATGTGAATGATGGTGACCATGTTCATGTTCATGGAATAAAAATATACCAACAATGTTGGATACTAAACCAGCGAAACCAACGTACATGACTAGTTTTGGATTATCGATAACTTGTGGTTGAATCAATCTTTGTATACATTCGATTAAAATGGAGAAACATAATGCGATTAAGAACACAGCGTTAATAAGGGCACCTAATATTTCAGCTCTCTTCCAACCGTATGTGTATTTTGAATCTGGATTACGTTCTTTTGCGACTTTGACGGCCCATAATGCGACAATAAGAGAGATGATATCATTCAACATGTGGAACGAATCTGCGATTAAAGCCAACGAATGGGACATGTAACCTATCGTGATTTCCAACACGAAGAACACTGAATCTATCGTTAATAGTGAAATAATTCTAATTTCTTTACCTTTCATCATTTTGTTTTGTAGTGATGTACAGGGTTTATATAGTGCGATAAAGCGTTCGAGTAATAAACTTTTGAGAGGTTTGAGTTCTTAAATATGGCACACTTTGAATGTCTTTATAGCGATATGATAATGTCGTTAGTGTAAAGTTTGGATCTGGGGACAATTAGATAAGCTTCTCCCTTTTTCTTGAGCCGTCCGTAATTATCTCAGCTCCATAATTTTATATATATTTTTGACGGGAATACACCTGTTTTTGACAGGATTTGATAAACAAGCAGATGCGTGCATAGACGTCAGTTTAGTCAGGCAATAGTGTGAAAGTAATTAGTGTATCTAGATAGTATCAGGTGAACTCCAGTATGATCTTGTTTGGGTAAACCCAAAATTTGTAAAATAATACGTAGAAATAAAAAATATTAAAAAAATGATCTACGTTTGATAGGCACGTCATGTGTCACATTGGCCGGATAGCTATACGGAACAACCCAAGAGTGGTGGTAGTTCTTCTGTACTTGGTGCCAATTGTGTAGCAAATATGTCAGTGGATAAAAAGAAACCTAGGATCCAGCCATGTATAAGCTCTGGCCAGGCGGGTGTTGCTTTTACGGTATCCTGCTCAGCCTTTTGTATATAAAAGGGAGTAGTGTGTCTATTGGGTGAAAGGGCCAAAGGTATGAATGTGGCTCCAAAACAAGGAAGGAAGCAACGATATGATTTTTAAAGCGATTATATTCTTTAATTTATTAAAATTGGCAATAACCGGTGATGATCACCATGGACATCGTGAAGCGAAACGTGAAGGTACGTGTGCATTTCCCAATTATGAGGGGATGGTTCCAGTTCAAACTGGGGGATTGAACGCCGGGTGGGCGATGCATTACGATCAGAAGTGCAGTTATGGATCCTGGTGTCCATATGCGTGCAAACCGGGGCAATTGATGGGCCAATGGAACCCGACTGTGACGACGTATTCATACCCTGGGTCACAGTACGGGGGACTGTACTGCGATGAGAGGGGAGTATTACAGAAGTTGAATGGCGATATGGACTATTGTTACGACGGAGTTGGGACGTTTGTTGCAGTGAACCAAATTGACGAAGACGATGTTGCGTTCTGTCAGACCGTGCTTCCCGGTAACGAAGAGATGCTGATCCCTACAGTTGTGAGCAAGAATGGTACTGAACAAGTGTTAGCTGTTCCAGATTTGAGATACTGGGCGGGTACTGCATCGCACTTCTATATCAACCCACCAGGCGTGAGTGTTGAAGACGGATGCAAATGGGGTAATAAAAGTGTACCCTGGGGGAACTGGTCTCCATATGTGGCTGGTGCGAATATGGACGATAAGAACAATACATACGTCAAGATCGGATGGAACCCTATATACTTGGAGGTAGAGACCCCGTTCCGAGATGAGCTTCCTGGATTCGGGATCCGTATTACATGCGATGATGAAAACGAATGTGAGGGACTACCGTGTTCCATAGACGGTGACGAAGTGAACCGTGTAAATGCTCAAGGTGCAAGCACAGGTGCAGGTGGGGGCGATTTCTGTGTAGTGACGGCTAAGAACAATTCCATTGCAAGGATTGAAGTATATAAGAATGATGGATTAAACAAGAGAGATTTCGTATCTATGATCCCTGGACCTGAAACTGGAACCGTAACAAGCACTATAACAAAAACAGTTACAATAACATTATCTTAAAAACAAAGAAACAAATTATATATATATATATATATATATATGTAGTAAATTAGACTAGAATATGCGCGGCGTGCCGCGCATATAATTAAGAAAAACAAACAATATTATAACTAATAGTAAATATTTACATGGTAGAAAAACATACTCATGAGGATGTAGACTCGTTATTAGCATCTTCAATGGTTCGTTTCATAAGATCATTCCTATAATCAGAGACTCTTTTCTCTTTAAAATACTTGATCCATGAATCAGCACAGTTCGCTTCAAAAACAAGCTGCTGATCCTTACAACTTTGCAACTTGCTCTTGTTCTTGGGATCTAAAGCACTAATCACACCTACTTTGTCCAAACATGAAAAATACTCATCTCTCTTCTCCCAGCATAATTTCCTAGCCTCTCTAGTGTTCTTAATCTCTTTCTTTGGAAACAACCACATCACTTGCCTTACCCTCTCTTGAACACAAATACAAACCACTTCCAACCTTTTAGGGATCTCTTGTTCTCATATCGATAAACAATCTATAGATAATACTCCGAATCGTACAAACACGACCGGGTGAACCAAAATAAAACCCGATTTCAACATATTTTTTTTGTTGGACAAAATCCAACAAAACTTGTCCTAGGCAAATTCCTCACTGTAAGACTTAAATCAGAACACCACACTGTAAATATACACATTGTCTCTCCTCTTATGGTTATTTATAGTATAACAATGTTTGTGTGCGGGTGATCCTCTCTTTTAGTTTAATTATATTGCCCAACAAAAAAGTTGAATTAGGCGCCGAAGGGTTTAAAGGTTTAGGTGCGGACTACGGGTGTTTCTGAATAACTTCTATTATGATTGTATCCAACAACCACATGATCTGTTTGTTGGATATATATATGATTGTTTGCCACCTATTTGGAAAGGATATATAAACAAAAGTGTTCAAGTTATTATAAGTAATTTTCTCCAATTGTTTCTTTATATGTCAAGCAATTAAATATACACACTTATTATACAATGGTCGAGCAATATAACGTTGTTGTAGGTGAGCCTGCTAATGAACATGAAACTGCTCCTAGAAGAAATCCAAAATATAAAGATGCTCTTTTGAAGAGACCTCTACATACTAAATGTTCTACTATTTATGAATTCGCTTTGGAAATCTTTGAAAGAAATGGTAAGAGAAAAGGTATGGCTTGGAGAGATATTGTAGAGATTCATGAAGAGAAAAAAATAATTAACAAGACTATAAATGGGAAAAATGTCCCTACTGAGAAGATCTGGCAATATTTCGAGATGAGTGATTATAAATATGACACTTATGCTGAATTAATAACAATTATGCACAATGTAGGTCGTGGTCTAGTGAAAATTGGTATGAAACCAGCTGATGAAGATAAATTACATCTTTTTGCATCTACTTCTCCAAAATGGATGAAATTATTCTTAGGTGCTCAATCTCAAAATATCCCTGTTGTAACAGCTTACGATACACTAGGTGAATCTGGTTTAATTCACTCCATGGTTCAAACTGGTACTACCGCTGTCTTCACTGATAACGCATTACTAGCAAAATTAATTAACCCATTACAAAAAGCTAATGATATTAGATACGTCATTCACTCAGAAAAAATTAACCCTGATGATAAGAGACAAAATGGTAAGTTGTACCAAGTTGCACATGACGCCATTGAAGAAATTAAAAAAGTTAGACCTGATATCAAGTTCGTCACTTTTGAAGAACTTATAGAACTAGGTCAAAACGCAAAGAGTGACATTCAACCAACTCCTCCAAAACCAAATGATCTATGTTGCATCATGTACACCTCAGGTTCAACTGGTGATCCAAAGGGTGTTGTCCTAAAACATTCAAACATCATCTCAGGTATCGGTGGTATCGCAAGTACCGTCGAAGGACGCATCGGTATCAATGACCGTATCATCGCATTCTTACCTCTAGCTCATATCTTTGAACTATGTTTCGAACTGATCACTTTCTACTGGGGTGGTATCCTAGGTTACGCAAACGTCAAGACTCTATCAGACCAATCTGTACGTAACTGTCAAGGTGATTTAGCTCTATTAAAACCAACTATTATGGTCGGTGTTGCCGCTGTATGGGAAACTATCAGAAAAGGTATTCTAACTCAATTAAGTCATCAACCAACTATTGTTCAAAAAATCTTTTGGGCTGCTTATAACGCAAAGATTGGCTTAAAGAAAGCTCACTTACCAGGTGGGGACTTCATCGGTAACGTCATCTTTAAAAAAGTTAAACTTGCCACTGGTGGTGAATTAAGATACATTATGAACGGTGGTTCTCCAATTAGTGCCGAGGCTCAAGAATTCATGTCCAATATCTTATGTCCAATGTTAGTAGGTTACGGTTTAACCGAAACTGTCGCTAACGCCACTGTTGTCACACCAGAACATTTCGCTTACGGTATCGCTGGTGATTTAACTGGTGCCATCACTGCTAAATTAGTCGATGTCGAAGAATTAGGTTACTTCGCAAAGAACAACCAAGGTGAAATGTGGTTACAAGGTGGACCAGTTTTATCTGAATATTATAAAAACCCTGTCGAAACCGCTAATGCTTTAACAGAAGATGGTTGGTTCAAAACAGGTGATATCGCAGAATGGACCGCTAATGGTCAAGTCAGGATTATCGATAGAAAGAAAAATTTGGTTAAAACTATGAACGGTGAATACATCGCTTTAGAAAAACTAGAATCAATCTATAGATCAAACAAGTACGTTTCAAACATCTGTTGTTACGCCGATCAAACTCAATTGAAAGCAGTCGGTATCGTTGTCCCACACATTCAAGCAGTATCACAACTAGCCACTTCCTTAGGTATCATGAAAAAGGGTGATACCGTCGAATCTCATCTAAACAATCCAAAGTTAGTTAGTGCTATTTTTGCCGATGTCTTAAAGACTGGTAAACATCAAGGTTTATCTCCAATCGAATTATTACAAGGTATTGTCTTATTCGATGATGAATGGACTCCAGAAAATGGTTTTGTCACTTCAGCACAAAAATTAAAGAGAAAAGATATATTACACGCCGTACAATCAAAGGTTGATTTAGTTTACTTATCAGGTAAATAATTTATTTTTTCTGCAATAAATTCATTCGCATATATATTATCAGACCACATTCATGACACAACAACAAACACCATTGTGATCTGTAATATTTCCTTTACTTTTATAAATTACATATACAAGTTTTAGTAAGTAATTAATCAAAAAAATTATTATTATGCTGATCGATCTTTTCAAGAAACAGCATTGTCTAACTTTACATTATTCAAGAACTATAATATAAATATCACTACAATTTTTTTTAGATTTCTCCCACATTTGAAACTACATGCTATTATTAAAACAATAGATGAGCGATTAAACGGGATATGACTCTATGACTTCAATTAACTATACTAATAAAACACATTAAAACTCAAAACTTTTCACTTAGTTCCTAATCAGATCATCACTTATATAACTCATGAAACCACTAACTTCATAGATCAAACTCGAAAAACTAGCCCAAGTAGTATACACTCACAACGGTCCTGAACATAAATCATTCGAGACAAAATTAAAACCCATAAAGTAATACCAAATATTCGATACAGAATATAAAACCTCCAACAAGACATAACAAAACTCGAAACCATATAAAAAGATAATCACCACAGCGTTCAATTGAGTGATACAATTAGTCTATAATCCTGCGAAGAAACCTTAAATTTGACCGATTTAGATCGCAAAGTTATGGAAACAAAAGCAATGAAACAATCTTAATCAATCACAGAATCCTCAAACTTAAATTTATCAGAATGAAAAACTCATAAAGACAAGACGTAAGCGAACTATATATAATCATATATCATATCAAACACAAATAATAATATCCTTTAAACTTCAAACTTCTATCCTCATCGAAAATCTTAATATTCTTCCACAATTACTTAATATCAACTCCACAAGTTAAAACTAAACTCAAACAACCTACTATAGCATCCAGGTGCCATAAGGAAACCAAAAGGGATTCTTCAAATTAGATCATATAAAGCTTTATAGCTCCAACATAGTTACAAAATGGTGAATCTTTCGAAAAAAAATCATTCCATTAAGGAATCTTATTTCTCATTCAATGCGTAAATTATATGCAGCATTCCATCAATAAATAATTAATTACTTTATTAAGAAATAACAAAAGTAAATTAAATGTTCTGAAAATAAGTTGCACATTTTATAAAACTCTTTGTTTTATAATAAATTTTCAATAAAGTTAAAAAAAAACTTTTTCGATTAACATCCGGGTTATATTTATTACCACTCTGATTTAGGTTTACATTAATATAAAAAGTTTGTTCACATTAAATGATGTATATTGTATAAATTATATATAGTTTTTAACAAACTATAGCATGCAGATTTTTCTTTCGTCTAAATAAGTACTGTATACAGCGTTCCAAAGGTCACAGGATTCCTTCTTCTGTTCTAGATCGCTTGAATCATTTTCATCTACTCTACATTCAAATTCTTTTAAAGAAGGATAGTTCCATGGCTTACCAATTGGATAATCAGAGAAATGGATATATTTAGAATCCTTAACAGAGGTATCTAGTTCTTCTAGGATATCACGGCCAGTCTCATCCATTCTTTTGTAACCTAAAACATCATTAACAATCAAATTGTGATGATTCTTGTTTTTGATAGAACCAGTTAATAAACCATATCTGCCAAATGGTAGGACCAGAACATCTGGTTTGAACATCTTCTTCATTTTTCTGAATAAATTGAATTGGTAGTAAATGATTTTCTTTAAGTTGTATAGTTCTTCATTGATTAAATCCATATCATACCGATCTTTTCTATTCACAACCTTCGGAAGCGCTTCATTAATAATATATTGAAAATACTCGCTAGAAGGTTTAATAACCATTAAATTAGAAGCAAATTTAACTTTACTGACCTTGTTATTAATATGGAAATTGAATAATGGCGACGCAGAAGAAGTTGATTGAATGATATCTTGTGCAACATTTTTAGAATTTAAATACAAAGAATGTGGCAAACTTGGTAAATGATTATATATCATCTTATTATTCTTTATTCTATTAGCAATTTGCTTATTGTATGTCTTCAGACTGATAGAGACTTGTTCATATTTCTTTAATTCAGTATATGCTTCAGTCATATCCTCTTCAGATAAGAACCAGTAAGTCAATGGTGCAGCAAATTTAATGTAATCTGGAATAAAGAATAGCTCATCTAAACCATCTCTTAATAAAGCATCATTATCTAAGTAAATGATACGATCATAGTCCGTTTCATTGAAAATTAATAACTTTGTTAAACTCTCGTTCCATGGGGTATAATCTTTAGGTTTAACTATATTGTCAATTAATTTGATTATCACTTGATCTTTGTTTAGAGCTCGAATTTGATCTAATAAAGTTTTAATTTGATCAACATTTGTAGAAGATTCTGGATCCAGTAGATCTCTGGATACTAAAAGCACTAATTTGGCTTTAGTTCCATAGGTATTTATTAATGTGTTAAACATAATGACCGTGTTACACAAGTATGTAAAATCTGTTACGTAGTTAACGTAAGCAAATTTACTCCAATCTATAATCTCATTATTTTTAGTTTCTTTCAGTAACCTGTTGGCATACAAAGCATCAATAGTTTCTTCTGGTATTTGCTTAATCTCTAATGGATTAAAAATACTAAGTAAATTATCCTTCTTAACTCTGAAGTATTTCTTGTAGTATTTGATTTCTTTATTTAACTGAAACTGAACAATTGCTTTCACAAGCATTGTGACGGCTAGTACACATAGTACTACTACCATAAAATATCTAAGCCTTCTCTTTGAAATTATTCTCATTCTTGCTAGTATGGGGATTAGAACTCAATCTTGGAACAATATATCTCTTAGATACACTAATAACTCTGCTTGTAAATATTTTATCTCAGAGTTGCGATATTTTATCAAATATTTCTCCTAAAGTATAATTATTATGAAAATAAACTTTATCGTGGCACCTTTCGAATATAAAAGAGTTCTACTATTTTCTAATCCAATGAACACAATTGTTGCTAAATGGAGAATTTAGTTATTCTTACCGAGAGGTTTCTTATTCTAGTTCATCTTTTAGATATAGTTTCATTTAATAGAAAACGTCAAATTTTGCGAAATTCGGCATACAACAAAATATTAACTGAGCCATTATGTGCCCTAGTTTAAAATGAACTTTGGACATTCGTAGAATGATAATATGCATATGTCTATAATTCTATGAATGACATGCTAGGGATTGCAAAAACTATATTCCATTATATATTTTGATGTATGGAGATTTGTGATAGTTCCTGACTTTAAATGTTTTTAAAAGTAGAATATAGTCTTGTTTAGGGCTGAATAATTGAATTTAGATCTGTAAAAGTTCAATATATTATACATTATATAAATTATTACATACATAATATGCTATTACTGTCTAAATGGAATTTCACTACGACACAATGGACAAGTGTTGTTACCAGATGATCTAAACCATTTGTACAAACATGCACCATGGAATCTATTCTTACAAGTTGGACAAACCTTGGTAGGTAATTTTCTATCAACAGCATGTAAGATAGAGTAACAAATAGCACACTCTTCAAAACCAGAGAATTGTAAATGAACATTCTTTGTGAACAATTCTAATGAATCTAAAACAGAACCGTTCATACCAGTAATAACGTGTTGGGTAGACATGATCCATTGCTTCCATTTTTGTTCAGTGATACCGACTCTTGACACACCAATAACTTGTACATTATTTAATGGGTAATTAGAAGGCAGCTTGAAAGATATTTCTAGTTTTTGTTCATCGATTAAATAACTGGCCTTAACATCGTTGGTGACTTTGTTAATCTTAATAGTTAGAGCATCATCCTTTCCGATCAATTTATCCATCTTTTGAGAAACATTTTCAATTTCATCAGCAATTAATAGCGGTGAAATGAATCTGGATACAAACTTTTCAATCTTACTTTGTAATGATCTGTCTCTGATATTTAGGAACCAAGAACTTGTCAAAGAACCAACATTGTCGCACAGTTCATACATGATATGAGCCAATAAATATTTACATTCATCAGAAACTTCTTCCTTATAGGTCATGAATTCATTTTCTAATTCAATGTAGTCTGTGATTGGGAAAATAGTTAGTTGTTCAATATAGGATTGAGTGTCTTCTAAATTAATTTGATCAGAAGTAAAATCAAACATCTTATTAATTAAGTCATGCTCTTTTAACTGATCAATATACAATTGACGCATCTTATAAGAGACATTGTTAAAGAATTTCAAAGTTAGGTACCAGTTCCATAAGTAGTTCATAAATGCGGTTTCATTGTAGTATTCCAAATATTCTGCTGGGATATTGTTAATCAAATTATTAATCAAACCTTCTGGAATCTTGAATTCGTCGTCGTCACCATTAGTTTTATCCTCAATTTCATCAACAGTTTCACTGGTATCAAAGAATTGTTCATCTCCATCGAGACTGTCACCAGGGGTTTGATGCTTTTGTCTCAATTCAAATTCAATGACTTGAGACTGTTGTCTTTCATCAATAATTAAACCCAACAAAATAATATACAATCTGGTTTGACTAATGTAACTAGTAGAGGCATTAACACCTTGGAAGATGTCAAGAAACTTTTCATAATATGGTAGAAGCACCTTTAACTTAATTGATTTTTGAATAACATCACACAATGTTCTATAAAATTCAATAGATATTTGATTATTCGATTCAGATGGGAATTTAATAAAACACAATTCAATTAAGTTCTCTGTTAAATCCTTCTTGTAATCTTCTTCAAAAATTTCGGGAACATCTTGTTTAGTAGTTTCTTCATATAATTTCAAACAGAAATAACGTAACTCTAGTAGATTTGAGGTGTCATCTAATTGACACATACCTAATGAGTCAATAAGCAACTTACCAATTATTTCATATATTGATGAGTGCATGTCCAAAACTTTAGGAAATTGTAGTAAGGATTTCAATAAGTTTAATAATACCATTCGTACAGTCATAAAGCTAGGTTCGTAAATAACATCACTATCTAACCATTTACTGATTGTATTCAGCATCATATTTAGACGTTGTGGCGCAATTGGAACATATTCTGAAATATCAACATACTCTATATCGACCTTTAACATGTTAATTAGAAGGATCATAGAGTTACAAGTTCTATTATTTTCCTGTAATAATTCTGTTTCTCTAATACCAATACACTCAGCCGATAACATGGTTCTTAATTTAACCAATGCTTCATTGTTGCTTACCTTTGATAATAGAGACAACAAGATTGAACTTTGTAGAAAGCTTTGTGAATCAACATTCTTATTTCTCACAGTCTTCGTGACAAATTTTTCAATGTTTGAAATGTTTGAAACCAGTTTTGTTGATGAAATGTTATCCAATTCATTTAATAATATTTTGTATAGGATTCTAGTTTTGTAGAACGTAGTCACATCATTTTTATTGGACAATAAAGAAGCTAATGCTACACCAGCAATAGTCTCATCATTTACAAGGGACTCTAGAATATTGGATAATCCAAACGGATATTTTTCAGTTAACTTAAATAAGGTAAATTCAAACTCGTCTAAATGAACGTCTGGGTTATCTGAGATACAATTAAAATCATTGACTAATTCGTGAATCATAGTGAATAAGATCACTATTTTGTCAGTTATCAATCCTTCATCTGAAATTAGTAAACGTTGCAAGAATAAACAATATTTAATTAACTCTTTCCATTTAACCAAATCAGCCAACTTATCACTTTTTGTTGGTAATAAATATGTATTGACTTCTAAACTGTTAACTAAAGGAACTCTACTATCAATGAAAGGAACGGATTCGGAAAAGAACTGGTCAATATCATCTGGAATAAAAACGTGTAGAATATCTGCTCTTTCTTTTATTAATTGGGCGGCAAATGTCTGACATAAAGAATCTTGTGCTTTCGTAATTTCAGTTATATCATCTACCTGTTTAACGTGATTGATAATAATGCTTGCTAATGATTTAGCAACTTCATTGTTACTATCTTTATCTTGAATTAATGGTACAACCATTTTATAAACTTCATTCGTAATTTCATCTGAAATAGTAAACATAGTTGAAGATAAGAATGTTGTTTCTTCTAACAAGACCTTCTTCAATTCCTTACTTAAAGAATTAGCACTCTTGCTAAATTCAGTCAAACGACTATTACTCTTTGAGCATTCATATAATATTTTAACGTTCTTGTTATTTAAAATATGGCTATTGAAAAATGTAGTGCTATCGACTGTGAAATCATATTGAGTAATATATCTGTCAATGAATTCTGAAACATCGTCACTTGCCGAAACAAGTCCTTGATAGTACTTGCTATTCATTTTACTTAAAACGTTAATAACTTTGGAGTTTTCAATATCAAGAGAAAATGTTGCAGTAAAATAATCTTCTAAAGAAGTTAACCAATCTTCATTTTTTTCAATGAAGATAGATTTGGAGTAAGATATAATGATCTTCGAATAGTCATCATATGAATTTTCTTCTAATGTTACTGGTAGTTCGAAAATAATTTTGGAAACTTCGTTATTTAAGAACTCGAATTTCGAATTTATTAAAGTCTCAAGAATATGGAAAACTTTAATCTTAGATTCAAGATTTTCACTGGGTTCTAATAACTTCTCAAAAGTGAAATTTGATAATTTTAATAATGAATCCTTATTAGAAGGACATGCAAATAATAATGAAACTAAGTTATCAAATAGAAACTTTGGTGCACTTTCAGTATTTATGAAATATTGTTCTATTTCTGTTTCTAATAGAGATGTATCGGCAAATTCTGATAAAATAGTTTTCAATTCGCCTAATCTACTTAAAGAATTTCCGTTAAGTAAAGTGTTAATTACACTTTCTTGTAGGGTAGATTCATTAGTTTCTCTATCAGTGTTAATGAACTTAAGGAAATATATCCAGAATTCTATCAGTAAATCGTTACCATACCTTCCAAGGAAAGGCCTATCATTTATTTCCTTCAAACCCTTCAGCCAAATAGGCAACCATTCGGAATTATAATCCAATAAGTCAAAATTGTTCGTAATTTGGTATAAATTGTACATCGATTTGAAGAATCCGGGAATAACATTCTTACAGGAAACTGATAGAAACCCTAATAACTTATTATTGGAGGTTTTATCGTAGGAATATATCCTACCATCTTTATACTCAGACAATGTAACTAACAAAGATATAATTGAAGGAGTAATAAAGTTTAGATTCATGATATTCTTAGCATTAACTTGAGTCACAGATTTAAATAACTTTTTAACACTGGTTTTGAAATCATCCTTATTATATTTAAAATATGATGTTGTGTAAAGAATTTCGATCAAGTTCAACATAGATTGGTATAACTTTAAGTTGTAAGGTGATTGTAAATTTAATAATTTCCATAGAGAATCACTTGATAAAATCTCTTTGTATACGTCCTTTAGATCAGATTTAACATATTTTTCATTTTCCTTAATTAAAGATATCAACAGATTTATAGCACCTGTAATTAATCTTTTATATTTAACTTGACATTCTTCCTTAGCAATATAACGTTCGTCTGAAAAAGTATCTTCAGTTTCAACAACAATGATTACTTTAACTAAATTTAAGATCTGCTCATGGAAAACAACCCATAAAGAAGCTAATTTGTGAGAGTCATTATCGAAACAATTTCTGAATTCTTCTAAACAAGTTTTTGAAACGCTATTATCTGTATCATATGTTTCTAATAGGATGAAAGGAATGAAGTCTTTCAAATATTTGGTAACAGCCTTGTGTAACAAGACAATCAATTTAATAGTAAATGAGTTTGAAGCAATTCTTATACTCTTAGCCTCGATAGTAAGCAATTTAGGATATATTTGAGACCAACATAATAGGAAAATATCGTTATTAAATTGTGAATCCGATCCCTTCTTCTGTTTAATTTCTTCGTCAATAGACCTGTTTAAATCCAATAGAGCTTTCTCCTTAGTAGTATCATCTCTCTTTAATAATGACTTGAATATTAATCTTTGTTCATTTGTTAACAATGAATTTTGTAGACTTTGCTCTGGGATACCATCAAAATAGTTCAATGAAATTCTGACACCATTATGGCCCAATCCAAAATCTGAATCGAATGCCTGGAAACTATTCTTAATTCCACCAAATGACATACTAAAGGGTATTACTACAAGTCGTAGTTGGCTATATATTCAACTTATTTATAATCTAATTCTAGGTGTTAAGAATTTACAACATAAATATTTCAAACTGACATACAAAAATTCGGCCGAGATATGCCAAATGATGGACACATTAACTATAGCCAAGACATTCATGGTGCATCAATGTATCATACTATAGGTTCTAATAGCAGTACTGTTGTCCTCTTCAGCTGTTTTGTCTATATATTATTTGTATATGAATCCTATCTAAATTGCGCTAACCAAGACTGAAATGAGCAAGTTTCTTACATATCACCCCCACAGAACCTTGTGCTATCCCATCGAGCACCCAAATATACGCAATTTACAATCTATCTACATTCTACTCTTGTCATTACACATATATATAATTGCGCAAACCACTGATTGCAATGTGTCAACAGGCTACAGCCTGGTCTCTTCCTTGCTCTTAACGTATCATTGTCCTCCTTAACCAAACAGACTTGAAAATTTTTTTTGCGATGCGTGGAAAATTTAGTATAATATCTTAAAATGTGAGATATTGATGTATATTTATGGGGATTATTAGATTGAAATTGAACCTTAGCAGCCCATTGTCTTAGTGAAGAAACGTGCGCCTCTGTAATATAGCCCCCTGCAACATAATACTTCACAATGACTATCAGTGTTAAGGAACTGACCAACCATTCGTATATTGATCATGAGCTGTCCGCAACATTGGACTCCACAGAGGCCTTTGAGGGCCCTGAAAAGTTGTTGGAGATCTGGTTCTATCCTGATCCATGTGGAATACCCAAGTCTGGTGACGTCTTAAAGACTTTGAGATCCATTGCAGTTCCACAATGGGTTAAGATCTTAAAATTAGTACAATGTGAAGTCTTATCGATCAAGTCCACTGAGTGTATGGATGCCTTTTTATTAAGTGAATCCTCTCTTTTTGTCTATGATCATAAGATTACTATGAAGACATGTGGTACAACCACCACTTTATTCTGTCTTGAAGAATTATTTAGACTAGTTCACGAAGAATTACACTGGGATCTTCGTGCAAATGATAAATACCACCCCTACAAAGTTTTCTACTCCAGACGTGCTTTTATGTTTCCATTAAAACAACGTTCCATTCACAAGAATTGGAATGATGAAGTTGAATATTTAAACAAGTTCTTCTTACATGGTAAGAGTTACTTAGTCGGCAGAAATGACGATCAAGGTAACCACTGGAATCTATACGTTACAGACACCAATAAAAACATCGAAGTTCCAGCTGACAAATGTACAGAATTGAATAACTATGAATATGAAAATGATGAAACAATCGAAATTTTAATGACAGGTTTAGATCATAAATGTGCTGAACAATTCGTCTGTAACAGAGAAGTTAAGTCCACCGCTAATAGCATCAACAGCGATGATCATGACGCTGACGATGAAGGTCATCTGTTAGGTTACAACATGACCAAGAAGACTGGTTTAGACAAGATATACGATGAAACAAAACAAGTAGCTTTCCACCATGATGCTTTTGCATTCTCTCCATGTGGTTACTCTTCCAATATGATTATCAACGAAAAATACTATTACACATTACATGTTACGCCGGAAAAGGGTTGGTCATACGCTTCCTTTGAGAGTAACGTTCCAATCAACGAGATTTCTGATAACAAGCAAGACAATGTCGATGTACTATTAAACATTTTAAAAGTATTCAAACCAAAAGAATTTTGCTTAACTTTCTTCAGTAAAGATGTTTTAAACTCTAAATCTTTCAAAAGATTAATGAGTGATATTGAGGTTGGACCAAACTACGGCAAGATGGACAGAATCATTTACGACTTAGATGATTACCAATTGTTGTACCTAAGATTCCAACTAAATGAAGAAAGCACAAACCCAAAGAAAATATGATACAGATCATGTACAACATCACAACATACACAAGCCCTAGTAGAGGAGAACCACAACATACATACTGATTTAAATATAAACTTAAATATTTGTAATTATATTTTATCACGATCAAACATCACTATATTCAAAATAGGCCAGCCTCGCTTGATTATGGGAAAGTCCGATAAGGAAAAAATAAGATATTTTAAGAATAAAAGGGATAGGATATACAAAATACAGAGTAGATAGATAAAGTTTATCCACTTGATATTTATAATTAACGTTATTTCTTTGGTTAAAACGTAAAATATACTTTAGTAACATTACAAAATAATATATCGAGGTCAGAATTGAAAATAAAATATTATAATGTTGCATTCGAACACAAGAAACAGAAAGGGTTTGATCAACCCAGCTGCTGCTGAATCACCTTTCACTTTACCAGAAACTAAATTGTTATCAACTAACATGCAAGATCCGTTAGTGGCACACTCAAAACACTCTGCAATTTCAAATGCTACTTATTCAATGACTGATAAGTTTAAAATCCCAGAAGATGGTATTTCTGAAGACTTATCATATGAATTAATTCATAACGAGCTAACTCTAGACGGTAACCCTCATTTAAACCTTGCCAGTTTTGTTAACACCGCTACAACAACCATTGCTAGAAAATTAATCAATGAAAATATAAACAAGAACTTGGCAGATAACGATGAGTATCCACAATTAATCGGTCTTACTCAACGTTGTATTTCCATTTTATCTGAAATGTGGCATTGTGGTCCTAACGATAGTCCAATGGGTTGTGCTACTACCGGTTCTTCAGAGGCTATTATGTTAGGTGGCCTTGCAATGAAGAAGAGATGGGAGCATAAAATGACAGCGTTAAATAAGCCAATTACCAAACCAAATATTATTATGTCATGTGCGTGTCAAGTCGCGCTGGAGAAATTTACACGTTACTTTGAAGTTGAAAGTAGAATGATTCCTGTCAGCTTTAAGAGTCACCATATGTTAGATCCAGAGAATCTTTGGGATTATGTCGACGAAAACACAATTGGTTGTTTCGTTATTCTTGGTACTACTTACACCGGACATTTAGAAAATGTCGAAGAGGTAAGTAAAGTTTTGGATAAAATTGAAGCTAAACATCCTGAATGGGGAAATAAGGATATTCCAATTCATGTAGATGGTGCTTCTGGTGGTTTCATTGTGCCGTTCGCGTTTGAACCTTATCACATGAAGAGCCACGGGTTAGACAAATGGGCATTTAATAATCCAAGGGTTGTTAGTATCAACACAAGTGGTCATAAGTTTGGTTTAACTACGCCAGGGTTAGGTTGGGTTCTTTGGAGAGATGGGGACTTTTTATCTCCTGAATTGAGGTTTAGATTGAAGTATCTTGGTGGTATTGAGGAAACATTTGGCCTAAACTTTTCAAGACCAGGTTTCCAAGTTGTTCATCAATACTTCAATTTTATCTCCCTAGGATCTAAAGGTTACGCTGAGAGATTCAAAAGATCACTTTATGTAGCCAGAATATTTTCTCATGGGTTATTAAATGTTCCTGAAATTAAGGGATATTTTGATGTAGTGAGTAGTATCCATGAAAGAATCAGTGATAAGTCTGTACCTGAAAACGTCGACGATTACTGGGAAAACCAAGAATTTTATTCACCAGGTGTTCCACTAGTTGCGTTTAAATTATCCAATGAGTTTACCAAAACTTACCCTGAGATCCCACAAGTACTAATTTCTTCAATGTTAAGAGCTCGCGGTTGGATCATTCCAAACTATCCATTACCTAAATCCTCAGATGATTCTGAGAATTATGAAGTTCTAAGAGTTGTTTTCAGAACCGAATTGAAGTTAGATTTAGCAGAATTATTATTATCCGATATTAGAATGGTTGTCTTGAAATTAATCCATTCTTATAAGAGCTTAACTTCTCGTGTAGAGTCTAAACAATTCGAATCTAAGGAAATGAGACGTAGTTTCGTCTACAAGATGCTATTAACTTTAGCATCGCCAGAAGAAGACGAAGCTGATTCTGATACTGAAGAGGGTAAGCTCAAGAAGAAGACTCTAAAGGAAAAAACATCCAAGAACTACAGAGGCACATGTTGAAATTTCAATAGACTTTTTATTATTTTTTATACTAATATATATTAGCCCAATAATTGAAATTGGAAATGGGAATATATTTAACTAGATTATATATATATTAAGAATATTATCGATATATAATTATCATATCTATTTTCTGATTATTAATTTCTTGAAACTTGGATGAGAGAATCTACTGGAATCTACAGGTGCATTCATCCATGAATTTAACCCCGATTCTTGCTTGAGTGGATGCATTTCTTTGAAAATATCATTGTAGAATATACCAAATACGGATGGAGAATCCCCATATTTTTCCATATCTGCTGATAACATCTTCAGAGATAAATTTGTTTTTGATTTTGGAAAATATTGTTTATAGTTCTTAACAAATTCTTTAATGAAGTATTGCTTCTCACCTAGTTGTAATTCATGCCATTTCTTAAAGTTAGAATCAGGTGCATCACCTAACATAGATGAATATCTTAATTTTTGGACATTATTTAATATGATTCGGCCACTATTGAATGATTTGCTCAACACAGCTGTTCCCCTCAAACAACATCCAAATTTAATCATTATACCGAGTAATATATATCCCTATACAACTGTAGTTAACAGTCGATAATGTTTCTATTAGTAGCTCGTACTTAAAATCAAGTTATACTCTATATAAGATTTGAAGTTCCATATTTATATAAATCCCTTATATTCATCTTTTGTAGTGGCAAATTTTTCCCCCGTTAAGAATCCAAGCGGCGGCTATTTCTATAAATATGACTATTAAAACAGATTATATAGTAGTTTAGTCGCTTTCATTATCTATAATGAAATCATCTAATTCTATGTTGTTATCGAGATTGTCTACATGTGTTTGAGATAATTTTACCTCTGATTCTGCATTCATTGTAGCGTCATTACCATTGTTATTGGATTTGAACTTCAAGACGAATATTGTACTTCCGATGATAATTAACATACCACACCAGGACCAGAAAGGTGGCCAATGTTGGTACAATGATACATCCCAGAATATAGAATAGATCAGTTGTGTATAACCAACCAAGGAACCCCTGCCTGCTCTTTCTTTTTGAATACCTAATGTCAGTAGTAATTGAAAGATGAAGCCAGATATACCTAAATTACCCAACAATAACCATTCCAGTTTTGTATGTGGTAATTGAACACTCATAGATGGAATAAATATTATACCTACAATTGAAATTATTGTAGTAATTAATGAGAAATAACCGACACTCATAATAGCGTGAGCTCTCTTCCCAATAAATCTGATAATAATATAAACAGCACTAGCACATAAAGCACCCCATAAAGCCACCAATGTTGCAACTAGACGTTCTCTTGGGTTTGTAGATTCTACTACACTAGAGATATCACTATCTACACTAACGATGTTACCAAATAAAAATGGTGGTCTAATAATCAAAACAACACCAATAAACGATACAATTGAACCTAAAATTTCCCAACGGTTAATCCTTTCCCTTAAGAAGATCCATGCTAATAATATAGTCATCGTTGGAGTTAAAAATGTTATCAAAACAGCATCACTGATTGATAGATACATCAATGCATAATACATACCAAAAACACCAAAGAATCCACAACTACCTCTAAGTATCAACCATTTTCTAATAGCTGGATCACCAAAAGGCACATATGCCACTGTTGCACGGTTCAAGTACATGTATATCAAGGAACCAACATACGTGATAGTCATTCTTACTAAAAGAATTTGCAGAGGTTTAATAGGTGTTTCTATATCTGGGTTTGTCTCTAGGATCTTCGTTGAGACAACCATTAATGAATTAAAGAGTTGTGCAAATACTAATAATAAAATCCCTACATTGGGTTTAACATGCTTTTCTATAAAACTGTCTTGCAGCCTCAATGGATCACTATCAATATTGTAATATTCCTCTAACTCATGATCTAACGGATACTCCAAATTTGTAGTCTGGAGATTATAATCATCTTTTATACTGGTTGTAGATTGTTTCGGTGTGTTTAAAGGTGTGGGCGACTGACTCGTCATCACTTTTCTAGGCATATTGTCTGTTGTCCCTTTGCAGAGTTTTGGTTCCAGTGAAATGCAAACTATGATGTTTAATCAAAGGTTATATCGATTATCTAAGACAGGTTTATCAGTTTCCCTTCGAACTTTCGATTAACCGGATGCTTCATAATCTATCAACTGAAATAGTAACTTTCCCTTGATTGAGTCAGAATGAGCACTAAAATTACGCATGGGACTTTCTCTAATTAAAGGAAGCGGGAAGGAAAAAAATTGAACAATCAGGTTTGAGAGACAAGTGCCCGATGATTGCTTAAAAAGAAAGGTATGACCCATGCAGACCAGTACTATTATGTCAAGATGAGATGTACATATTTTATGTTAATCACACTGGATTAAATGACATACAAGAGTAATTACCTTATTTGTAAATAATATTGAAAAGTAAAGGCTACTAGTTCTATGTACTAGTTTCTTTTTCCAACGTTCCTTTGTATAACGTATATCGGAATAAATAAACATTGCTCCCAAAAAGCTTTGATACTAGACACACACGTTTAAATAAAGCACATCAACAATGTCCATTATTGCTTAACATTGTAGAGTCTCTGTTGAAATGGAATTACTTATTTGGGTTAAGAACAATTTGACATAATGTTCCTTTAAAATATAAATCCGGGTAATGATGCATTATTTTAGGAAATTTCCCAATTAATCTAGTAATTGGAAAGAATGATCTACATGAACAATTTGATCGATGGCTACATAAAAGCAGTAAAAAGGTATAAAAATATAGCGATATAAAAGTTACATCAAACACACAATCAGAGAAAAATGGCTATAAACTCTAAGTGGGCAGATGAACCAGAATCAAAGCCAGAACCAAAATCAAAGCCAGAACCAAAATCAGAACCAAAGTCAAAATTAAATCTTATCGATAGAATAGATTTAAATTTCAAGAAGCCAAATCAAGCTCACAATACGTCACCACAGAAGGAAAAATCAAGATCTCCTCACAAGGAAAGTACTCCACGTAAATTCAATGACCGTAATGATAAACCACGCCCAAACCAACCTAAAAATAATAAGCGCAACAATAACTATATAACACCACCATCCTCTGCTGGCAAAACCACAGCTGATAAAAAGACAAGTCAATCTGATAAGAAGCCTGCTTCAACTCTAACAACAGCAGCCAAGATGGATATCATAAAGAAAAGAATCGAAGAACAAAAGCAAATATTCGAAAAGACTGTGCATAAAGAAAAGCAACAGCAAATATTGGAAGATTTCCTGAATAGTAACGATGACATTAATTGGGAAGATGATTAACTCATAACTAAAATACAGATTCTTTCAGTTTTATAGTAATAAAAAATAAGTCATACATATAATATATAATTTGAAGTACAAAATAAACAATTTAATTTCATCTTATTTAATTGTTTAAGAATTCCCGATGTGTCTAATCAACAGACTTTAATGAAGAGAATTTCTTTATATAAAATGTAGATAATATAGTGTACTTTTAAACCACAATGACTTAAAAAATTGGTTGCCTTTCAGATAATAACTAAGATTGGAATATAAATAAATAAAATATTAGAAGGAAAATAGATTATAGCTCAAAATAACTTGAGTTCTGCTAGAAATCAATTAATTTTTCTTGGCAGCCTTAATACCTAAGATGGCATTTGGAACATAACATAATGGTGCAATAACGGCAACAGTTAATAAACCGTAGAAAGGATATAGGTAGAAAGCAGATCTTGGATGTCTCCACCATAATGGTTTAGTAGAATTTTGAAATATTTTTTGTAACTGTATCACTCTGTTAGCCATTTTTATAATATTTAATGTAGTATATGTATTGTCAATTTAATGTAAATTAGGTGTAGCCTGCTTTATATTGATCTTACTAAAGTTAAGTAACTAAAATAAACAACTACTAAAGGAAACTCAGGCCTTCTCTCTTATATATCATCCATGTTATTTCTCAAGGAGTTTTGTCATTTCCCGTAGCAAAATTTATAAAACTCGGTGAATTCGGTGTTTAACCCGGGTCATTAGCCAATTAAATTAATTTATTATTCTAAAAAATTATTGGTGATAGGGCTTGAATCGAAAGATAGGGCTTTCTTCAAACCCTAAAAACCCTATATTTGGTCTTCTTTAATATTGTTCTCGTTATATTTATTAATATATATTTATATTTACAAGCATCTATTGCTAAATATTTATTCTAAATGTTGGTTCTTTTGGATTAATGTTTGTTTGCGTGCGTAGTAGGTTTGTTCTAATGTGTTTGCATTGTTTGTTAGGATTTTGGTGAGGAATTTGGCTATCGTTTTCATATCATTCAATCCGCAGATCTTATCATTCCCGTAACGGTCACCTAATTGTTGCAGTTCATTTTCGATCTCCATAATTCTATCTCTGAGATATGGTTCACCCATGGCTTTGAATTCTTCAAATCCTTCTTCAGATTGGAACTTAGTTATGAATGTTTTGGCATGACCTTTCAGTTTCCTCATGGTATCGTATTTGATGTATGTAGCATGGTTATTGGAGTTCCACTCACGCAACAGTTGTATAAATCTGTCCAGATCTAATTCCATTGCTGCAAGCTTTAAATAACAGTCATAATACATGGACAACTCAATTTTGTCCTTAGGATTCATTATTTCAAGACATGCATTCATTAGTCTATGTGCATTATCAAAATCGTAGATCCCAATGTATATATCATTCAATTGAATTAAGTTCTGAAACGATAAATTGTTCTTGAATTGCTTCTCTAGTTTCATTATCATTTCTTTTTTGACTTCTTGTGATGCATTTGATAACAATAAATTTCGTTTCAACCATACGATCTCCGTCTTTAAAGGTATGAAATTATTATCCACGTAGATATCCTTAATCATTTTATCAATCAAGGTAGCTAAATTCATGAATCCATCATTTAGACAAACTTTTAAAATTAAATAGAATAATTGAAATCTAGGTACGATACCACCTCTTTCTCTACTGATCAACAGTGTTTTGATATCTATCACATCATTCTTAGCAAGAGACTTCTTAAATCTCTCAAATGTTAAATGATCGATGTACATTAATCCTTCTTTGCTTGTCCAATACTGCTCGCATTTTTGTATCCACGAGAAGTAATTCAATAGGATATGGTTTTTACTCAATACTACCTTCATCTCATTTTTGTATTCTTTTACTAAGTTTGGATATGCATTTTCAAATAACCTAAAACAACCAAAAAATATTTTTTTTTCATTTATTGGTGATTTAATCTTTAATAACTCTGAATAATAACCAATAAAATTATTGAGCTGTGAGTTTAGAATAAAATACTCAGTTAAAATTTCATGAAATTCAGTATCTAGTTCAATTTCAGTATCTTTTGTGATCATATCAACAACCATTTTAACCTCATCCAGGTTATTTATCTTGGTAACTGACTTAAGAATTGTTTTATAAAAAGTTCTCCTCGTAGCAACATCATTGTTTAGCTTTTCTTTGAAATTTATTATTTGCTCTCGGATTGCAGCAGGAACATCTACCACTATTAATTTATTTTTATTCTTCTTTGACAGTTGAAACAATACATTGTAAAATTCTGTTAAGTCACATTGTATATTTCCAAGATATCCACTGTTAATCACAGCAGCGTTTTCTTTAAATTGGTTAATATGTATCTCATTACCAGATAATAGATAAACTCTATGCATTAAGGATACAATCTGGAACTCTAAATTACAAACTTGGTTACTTTCAGATTCATAATGCAACCATAATTGGAAAAAGTAATCCATACTTTTATAATTCATTGATTTATTCAAATATAGTAGGAAAAGATAAAAATCATTAGCTGTAAATGGGAATGTCTCTTTATTTGTCTTAATTTGAATGAAAAATTCTTTCGCTAACTGTAAATTATTATTCTCTACAAATGATTTAAGTCCAATTAACATTATCTCTGATTTTATCCTCGAGTATTTTATATATTGAGAAAATAATTCCTCACAATTCTCATAATTTTTTAAATTATTTTCAGTTCGAATCAAACTCTCCAGGAGAAATTCTTTATCATTATCTTGGAAATTGGTATTTGGATCCATTAGGAAGTATCTTAAATATTTTGAATATCCGGAATATATCTTGTGAATCTCTATATCTCGTTCTAAAAATCTTAATGCATTTATTAAAACAAGTAACTGTTTCATTGTAAAGATCGTTCTTCTATTATTTATTCTTTTCAACACAATATCCACCGTCGGTGAATCTCCAGTTGAAAACTTATACTTCCAGATAATATTAAATGTATCATCATCTACCGCTGGAACCCCACATAAATATCCACCACCGCTTGAATTTAAATTTGAAATGTTGCTATATATAGTATCGATATCAGCACTATCTGGCGACGATAAGAACGATGTCTCAATGTAACTGTTTCGAATCCATGTAGCTAACTCCTCATTTTTATCATCTATTTCAAATGAATTATTTCTTAGATTTGTAATGGAGTTAAGGGTGGTACTCGGATATTTAAAATCATGTGTCTGTAAGCTGTTAACCAATGTTGTATAATAGTGTAGGCAGTTGCAACGCTCTGGATTTAATATGAGTCCTAATCTGTTACTGTGCTGTCGCCTTAAGCAATATCGTAAAAGCCGTCTTCGTATCATGTGTATGGCTAGTGATTATATTAAAATAGTATTACGTTTAGTTTTGTGTGCATCGAATGAAATGAATATATGTGTAGATAGTAGAAACAATTGTTGAATTCAATGAACTAAAAAAGTGTTTCAGATAGGATTTTTGTCGAGGTTAACTGTTCTCGTGTCTTGAATATGAATAAATAAGTAATTACCTTTGTAATGACTGTGTAGAAAAATATTTACCGCTTAAAAACTATTGCCTCGATGTTAAACAATAGAAATATCAAACTTTCTACCTAAATGCTCTTAATGTGTATATTTACAGGCTTAATTGACACTTTTTCCTTTGTTTTTATCGATTTGTAAATTATAACAATGTCTATATATCCTGATTACTTTTCATATATTTCAGTTTTTCGGATGTTAAGGAGAAATGATATTTCGCGATGTGGTGTATGGAATTATATATATGTTACAAAGAAAGATCATTGATCTATTGGACATATTGTTATAAACATCTGAGGCAAATGTAATGATGCTAATCGTATATAGAGTTGTAGCGGCGATATATTTCATTGAAGGGATATACTTCTTTCTCAGAAATGGAATAATATATGCCAGATAATAGGGCCATTCTGATATTTGGCATATAAGTCACTAAATGATCCATATACCCATTGAAGAAATGAGAAACACATTTCAATAAATCTTGAAACTTGTATTCGTCAAAGTTGCAATCATAATTCTTGAAGTGATGCAAATGTTCATAGCCGTGGAAATTCCAATATTTAGCAACTGGAGGAATAGAAAATGAATTGAGATCCCAGTCAATTTGCGATTGGTTTCTTTGATCTAACATGTCACCTACATATCCAAAAAATACAGGAGGTATTATATCTTCATACGAACCATGTTGACTTGAATAAAATTGATGATTCATTAGATATTCATCAAATTTTGGTAGAAATTCTTTACAATGTGGACAGGTACATCCATTCCACAATAAATCACACACGATAATTTCATATAAACTAATAGATTGTAGCATTCGAGGAATAATCAATTTCTCTAATGATGTTAACTTTGGTAATATATTTTCGTATAATCTTCTTCTCCTATAATAGTTCCCTTCGACAGTATCTTTACCCAAACCATTAAAGGGTGGGTCATGTCGTACGCTTAAAATCTTTAGGTTAGAACCAACATTAGGAATACTTAATAAAAATTTACCAATTGCTAAGTCAAACTTTTCTTCTACCTGATGATCCCCATTGTTTTCAAACAACGTTTCTCGAAGCCCTACACTCTTCAAGGATGTCAATATCGGTGCTAATTTGCTTAGGAAGTCATCTATGCATTCGCAATATTCAATATGACAACATAATTCAATTTCTAATTTACTAATATCATTTAAATTGAATATATTACTCAAATACTCAAATAACTGCTCACCATATGATTCAGGAGAATCAATATCTTCAATAAAATGAACTATATTGAATTTTAATGATGAAACCTTCTCACATTTAATACTATTATATGTCATATATTCTAAGGCCCTGGTAGTTGATAAGGATGTATTACTAACCTCAATATCTAGTTCTTCAATCTGATGACATATCACATTAAGAAACCTATCTTCAATTTGTGATTCTAGACCTGACTCATCTATCAATAGTTTCAGGGAGGTTAGTTTCTCTAACTTCAGATTTTCATGAGAGATTTCAAAATTGTATACGCTAATTGTTTTCAGATTTTTTAAATTTAGAATACGATCATAGTATTTGACCAACAATTGTGGACTCTTAATTTCTAATACCTCTAGTTCCCCTATATCAAGTAACTTTTCGATCAAAATAGATAATATATCATAACCTTCCTGAGGGTGGAAAAATATATCTGCATCGATGAATACTTCCCTTGTGTACTTCAGAAAATGACTTGGAACTTCACTTAATCTTTCAATTCTATCGTACAGGAATATATCATTTTGGTCAACTGATTTAATAATTGATCTAAAACCACTCACAAAGGAGGTACCACAATCAGTATACCAGTCATTAGACCTGAGAACTGGATCTTTACTTATATAAATTCTTCTATATAAGTTAGGCAATGCAACTGTTTCATTAAATTGTTTTGATACCATACTTAGATTAAATAGATCATTTTGGTTAAGGAATTCACTAACATTAGTCCATATTATCTTAAAATCATCTTCATTTACCATTTCTAACCACGGATACTCAGTCTATAACGGTCAATACAGTTATATCAGTTATATATCAGCGATTTATAAATATTTAATCTTCCTTTATCAATCTGATGGTGTAAAATTCAACAATTTGATATAGCCTTTCGCCTATATTAAAAAAATAGCGGCGTTTAGAAATCGCGATATTTATGATTAGATGTGATACTATAAAGAAAATAAATACGTTATAAATCATTATTTCTGTGTATTCAATTTAGTATTCGTAGACAATTTCGTGGATCTTGTATTCTTTTAAGAAATTATCAAATTTTTCTAATTTAATTGGTAAGAATAACTTTATTAAAGCTCTTAAAATAATTACTCTTGAAAATACGTCTGGGTTTGATACCCAACCAAGTGGATGGTCCATTATGTGCTTATTCTCAACGATATTAATTAGATTACCCCATGATTGATCAATGAATGTTGTAATTTCTTCGTTTTGATTGTCTAAACGATGTAAAATCGTGACGTATTGAATAATTTCTTCAGTGTCATTTCTATATTGGTTATCTTTCTCAACTTCAAATAGGCCATCAGATAATTCAACCTTATCCTTAGTGAAGTCGTGTTGCTTATAGAATGTTTTAATTTCTGAAGCCATTATTTTGATTATTTGAGATTTTTCGAATCGTTCATTTAGAATGTTCTCTAAGTACGATTCTGTTACAGTGAAATTCCAATCAATTTCCCAACCTTTTAATTTCAACAATATCTCATTAATAAATTTAGCTGCATCTTCTCTAATGTCAATGTCATCATCACTTAGCATCTTATGAATTTGTACTATTACCTTGATGTTATCATATCTTTGTGCATAATTAATCAAACAAGTTAATGATGCTTCTCTAAAGATTTCGCCTGCTTCGTCTTTACAATAAGGTGAAATCATTTCCCAGAAAGTATCAAATGATTTCTGTGGAACAATTTTACCTAAACATTCAATCGATGAAAGAATAGTATCTTCACCATTTGGAGTCTTTAATATGTCTAAAATAAGATCAACTGTTAAACCATCTTTTGTACCTTGTAGTACGTTCATTATCAAAGCTTTAACCGATGGCAATGTGTCCTTGGAATGCAATAACGTTCTCATTCTGTCAATCATTTTCTCACTAGAAACTTGGTCCACAGTTGATAAATCGATAGAGTTAATGATGTACTTGAAAGCGGTAGTTTGAACTTCATAGAACTTCGATTCAATACCTAATTGGTATATATATTGGATATTTTCTTTTGATTCATATTTTAATAGTAGTTTCAAAGCAACTGATAAACATAATTGTTTACTACCATCAATTGAATATGATGAATTGTGGTAAATGAAGTAATTACCCAAAATATCTAGAAATCCTATTAGCTGCGTTGGGTTAGTATCCTTCTGGTTATCTAAAACAACTTCCAAAATATTTAGATATGTCAAAGCGGTAGAGTAACATTCATTGCTCAATAATAAAGTTTTAGAGTACTCAAATAATATATTATTTAATATTTCGAAGTCGTTTTCAATATGGTGTTCATCAAAAATGGTAGTATTATTCACTATATTGAAGACAGTCAATAAAGAACCATGTAATTTATTTTGATTTGAGATGTTGCTTTCTTTTAATAATCTAATAGATTCTTTAAAAGGCTCATGCGATAATGATGCAACGGTTCTGGCTGCCATTTCACGGATCTTCCAATTCATATCACCAAGATATATCTTAACATGCTCTAGTAGATTATCTAATCCTGCATATACTGGTGTAGGTTTTAGACATAATAAAATATTAAGAACTAAAACGATAGATTCATATTCAATTTGAGAATCTTTGCCCAAGCCATCAGTGTGTTTAATAGGCTCAGTTAAGATACTTTCCATAGAAGATCTTATTCCTGAATATCTAGTGAAAAATAAACGACCACTTAGACACTTCCCAGATTTTCCAAATATTCTATTTCTCAAAGAAGTGAACAACATTAAAGAACAATTTCTCAAAGCCCAAATATCTGATGTAAAGTATTTAAATGATAGTTGTAATGCAGTTGGAACATATGGTGTGCAAGGTTCAGATAAACTGGATTCGATAAAGATTGCTTTTATACAATTAAATGCGTTTATTTGTGGCAAGTCAAATGTATCTTGATGCTCATCAACATCTAAAGATGCAATGGATAATAATTTATCGAAGACATATTTTAATTTTGGTCTATCTTTATCTGTTTCGGCTCTAAGAATATTGGTTATTAAAAATGGTAAACCTCCGGATCTTCTTGTAATATGTTGAGTTTTAACTTCTAATGATGTTAAAATCATCTCTAGCCACATATCAAGCTGTTCCGGGGAATCTTTGCTACATCTAGCACAACATGATCTGAAACTAGGTAAAACAGCTTGAAAAGCACCACTATGACGAATGGAGAATAATTCCTCTATTAATAAATCACCAATTGATGTTAACAACTTTTGTGATAAATCATATTTAGTTAAAAGAACATTTAACAAACTCGACATTTCTTTGGCAGCTCTATAAGCATAACTAGATATTAATTGATCTGACACTTTACTATCTAAATATTTTGAAGGCAGTAAACCAACTGAAGAGTCATGACATAATATTTCCTTTACAACATCCCATACATCCAATATATCATCCCATACCTTTTCAATTATGTTTTGAATTTCACTCTTGTCCTCTGGCATGTGATATTCACTTAAAAGTAAACTCAAAGATGTCAAATAACTACTTATATTATTATTTGCATTTTCAATATAGTTTGATTGTGTTTTTTGGATTTCGCTATGTAGTTTTTGCAATTCCAATTCAATGTATTCTAATTTATTTTGTGAGATATTAAATAGGAATGATTCAATATTGGCACCAATATCTGCATTTTGATAGAGATTCATGTTCTTTACAATTATTTTGTTCATGTAGTTCTTATCGATAGAATTATATAATTCAGCTGTTCCTTGACAATTAAACCCAATCAATAAAAGATCTTTGCTGTATTTACGAATTTCAGCGTAGTTATTGGAAAGATTATCTACTAATAATCTGAATAAAGCTGGGTCATCTAGTAAGGAAATATGGAATGGGTAAGGTCTTCTTTCTTGTTTCGACAAATATTGTTCAGGTACACCTTCATCTAAACCAGACTCAACCAAAGTTTGTAAAATGTTAAATGCAACTGAATTTCTTTGAAATTGAATACCTGGAATCATTTGCGATTTAATGAAAACAAATAACCAATTTAAAAAGTTTTGATAACACTCCATATATTCCTTTGTTTCCTTTTGTTCCTCTGGAAATTTGTTAGCCTTTTGTAACTTTTCTAGCTTTCTATTTAGAGCATATGCAGAATCTCTTATTCTAAATATGAAATGCTTAAATGAACTAACAAAATAATTACGAGTTTCAATTTCCATATCAACAAAGAAGATAGTCATATGTTTCTTAATTATTTCAAAGACATACTTTTGTATAACTTTGGATTTCTTGCTTGAGAAAGTTAGAATTTCAAAAGCAGATAATTTAAATTCATCATGTTGTAAGAAGGATTCCATAGATTCTAATGTAATTAATTTACCATCATGGAATGGCTCTTCGATAGAAATCTCTTGTCCAATTTTTAGTAAAGAAAGTAATAAAGATGGGGCCTTCTTTAAATCTTCATCCTGGATGAATTTAACAAATGTATCATGTGGCATACCTTTGAACAATGGGGTTAAAAAATATATGGTAATTGGTTTAGTAAACTTACTTTGTTGAAGGTAGAATAAAGTAATAGCATCCCACAATGTAATCCATTCTGATATTCTATCTTCGTTCTTTTGGAAATGATTGGAGTAGATGTTTAATAACAGACTCACTAAACATTTCCCAACTGGGTTAGATAATGATTCCTTGGACATCATGGATAATGAAGTTTCTATAAACCTTGGTTTCTTCTCAATAACATGGAACATATCAATATCAGTTGATAATGCTTCTATTAAATGGTATTGTATACGTAAAGTGGATGGAATTTCTAAGATTTGGTCTACCCATCTGGATAGAAATTGCTTGTATTGCTCATCAGTGTCTACTTTCTTCAAAAGATGTAGAAATTTAGTAAGTAAATCTCTTAATGCATTAATTAATGCAACAGAACTATCTGACCAAAAGTCAATCACATATTGAAATATAACATTACAATTATCTAATTGAAATAATTGTTCGGTAATAATGTTAAGGTAGTCCTCACTGTCTATCTTCTTATTTTCTAGAATTTTTGTTGATCTTAACATCCAAATAGAAAATGTGTCAGTTAAAACCAATCTACATTCATCCGAGTTTATTATTGTATCTGACTTTAATGGTTCTAAAAGATCAAAGAAAATTACTTTCAATTTTGTAAATGTTTCATTTTTATTTTCTGAAGTTATCTTTAGAATATCCTTCCTTAGCAGATATTTCTTATCTTCTTTAATCAGCTGTATAATACCTTCTGACATTGGTCTCTTGGTTCAATTGAATCAAATTTCGTATGTCGTTATTACTTTATTTATTGTTTTATATATATATAATTTGTCTGCTCATCGCCTGAAATTTTTTTTTCATGTTTGTATGTCATAGTGAAAAAAACGAACATACATAGTTAATCGTAACGAATAATGTATTAGATGTTGGTATAAATCTTTTAATAACTAATAAAATACAATTAAAATCTATACACGTTTTATATAAATTATATTTTAATGGATGAATTTATCGTTTTTGATCTGTAATCTAATTTATATCTGACCAAGTTAAAAATAAATATTGTATCTTCCTGAATTGATACTGAATAGAGTAGAAACCTTAATAAAAAACATTAAATAAATAATTCTTTTCCAAATTGTGACGGGTAATATCATTTAAATATCATCAATATCTAATTCATCATCGTCTTCTTCATCACTTTCATCAGCGTTACCGAATTCGAAGTTAACTTCTTCATCAGAATCGAAACCGAAGTTTTCACCTTCATTGATCTTAGCAGATTCTGGTAATTCACCTTGACTCTTTAAAGTTCTAGCTTCATCTAAGTTATACTTGTGAACAACATCACATTGGTCGTCTTGGAAATCTCTTAGAGAGACTAAGATGATATCACCCTGGCCCATCCAAACCTTCTTTCTTAACTTACCTCTGATGTGAGCCATTCTCTTGATACCATCAAAACAACTGGCTTCAACCCTACCGTTACCTAACATCTTGGTGATTTGAGCGTATTCTTGACCATCTTCCTTGTAATATAGTTCACGCTTTGGACCGTCAGATTCGTTCTTACCTCTTCTACCTTTCTTACCACCTTTGGTGTTTTTCTTACCCATGGTATCTGATGTATTTATTCTTGAGGATTTAAACTAAAAACTAATACAACAACAGCTAAACCGACACTATGAAATACTAATTAAACCTATTAAACTAAAATAGCTTTAGAAGACGTGAAAGAATTTCAGACCTTTGTGACGAAAAACAAAGTGAAAAACTTTTGCAAAAAATTTAGAGTGTCGTAATATATGACCTACGTATGGAGTGATATATATATATATATTCATATTATAAAGTGACAGTTAATGGAGTTATACAAGTAGTTACTGTTATGTTGTTAATGTAACGTACTGCAGGTGTAGCCAATGATATTACTGTTTTATATTTGTGACATGTGTGGAATTGTTACTTACTACATATTTTTTTAGATAGGCGACATCAATTGATACTGAGAATGTCACATATTGTGTCAATAGATAAATAATTGTAATTGAGGCTAGTAATGCTTGATATATGGATTAAATTATAACACAGTTTATAGAGTATTTAAGGCTCATAGTTTTGACAATTTTTGTAAAGTTATGAAAAGTTCATTCAAACCATGGACATGTTCATTGGCAAACGTGGAGGTGTTACTACCATATGTCACAGTATGTCCATATTTGATCCTACCATCAGTGACAGTATCTTTAATATATTTAAAAATTGGATCTGTAATTGGTGATGAAGAACCTGTAATACAAACAAAGTCAACCGGAACTTGTGTTTTACTTTCATCAGCATTATTCACATTATTATTGTCGTCATTAGGTATTAGTTTTAAGAAATTTAGAATATTATCAGAAATAGTATTGTTATTATTTGTGTCTTCATCTGGATTGGTAGTGACACTATTGTAATAATTAAATAAGAATTTTAATGCTTGTACAGACAAGCCGTTCTGTTGGACGTATATGATATTATGATGAACGTATGCGTGTACATCCTTATAGTTGAACAAAGTGTTAATATGAGTGATAGCGTCACCAATAGCACTATTGACACGTTCTTTATCGATGGCATTTTCAGTATGAAACTTAATCATTGAATCAGAAATCTTATAATAAGAACCTGGTAATCTTTCCATCTTATCATCAAAGATTTTGACAACTTCATTTTTCCAATCAATTCGATCAACCATATTATACCACATACCGTCCAATCTAACATATGCACCATTTTCAGCCAAGAGACCTACATTGGGAACACGGTTATATAATGTCTCCAAGACAGCTTTAGAATATGAATTCATGATATAAACAATATTATTTTTCTTTGATGTTAATTCATTCAACACTGATATTGTTTTTGCAGTAGGTGGCTCAGAGGTTTTCAATAAAAAGAAATGTTTCTCTGAATCAACGTAGTGATCATGTAATATTTTATAATTCATCTTAAAGATCATTGATCTTTCTCTTACAGAGTTCCATGAAACATTTATAGAGTTCAAATTTTTCTTAATCCAGTTATCTGAATCTAATAGAATAATTTGTTTCATTAATTTTTTCCAATTACTATATCTTTCAACCGTAGGTAATTCAATACAATGTTTAATTGTCTCTGATACATGTTTAATGTCCCAAGGATTTATTAAAAATGCACCGTCATCTAATTCAGCAGCACTCCCAGTAAATTCAGATAATAACAGAGGTGCTTTTTTCTCTAATGAGGATGCAATGAATTCGTGACATGTTAAATTCATACCTTCTCTTTGAGAATTAACCCAGAAAAGATCAGCTTCAGCGTTTAAAGCTAAGTATTGTTCAAATTCCAGGTCTTGGTGTACAAAGACAACAGGTGGAGTATCACCGATATCTGTCATTAACTCATTAATTCTGTCAATAATTAATGTAATTTGTGTCTTTAAGTCATTATCGGTTGTCATACCCATACAGACTTGAATTAACGATACTTTACCTATATATTCAGGGTTATCAAGTAAGAACTTCTCAAAGGCAATCAGTTTCTGTTGTAGACCTCTAATTCTATCAAATTGATCTCTTGAAACAATTAATTTTGTATCACCCCAACGTTCTCTTACTAATCGACGCCAGTCAGATACGAAGTCATCTCTAAAGATTTGTAGTTGTAAATCAATAGTATCAATACCGATTGGGATGTTACCTACTTTGATAAAATTACCACAATATTCCACTTCTGTTTTATTCTTAGTGATATCCGCCATTAATAAACGATTACATGTTTGTAAGAAATGTTTAAGGTATTCTTGTGTTTGGAACCCAATGAAATTTGCACCTAATAGACCATCTAAGATATCTTCTCTATGAGCGAGACATCTAAAGACCTCACTACTAGGGAAAGATAAATGCAAAAAAAATCCAATCTTAGCGTATGGTAATTTATCTCTAATTAGCCTTGGAACTAGCATTAGATGGTAGTCATGGATCCATATGGTATCTCCTGGTTTATAAGTGTCAATAATAGTTTGTGCGAATTGTTCATTCAATTTTTGATAAAAATTCCAAGAATGATCTTCAAATGCTTTTGAATTTGGGTTGTCTGGTATTTGATAATGTAATGTGGGCCATAAGATTTGTTTACAAAAATGTTTGTATGCCCCAATGAACGTTATATCGTCTGTTAAAACAGGTGATGAGCCAAAGTCCTTTTGAAACTCATCTTTCATATTGATAATGACCTCTTTAGGGATATCATCCGTGGCAATACCCATGGTACCTACCCAATGAACTTTCTCAATCCCAGTTTCCCTGGGATCTGACTTGTTGATGAAATTATTTATAACATTTTTCAACGAACCGTTCCCTTTTAAGTCATTGGGTACAATATTCCAAGGTAAGTTTCTGAATAATTCTTGTGATGTATGTAATATCTGCGCTTTTATCTTACTACTTTTATTTGAGTACCCACCGAATTTTGGAACGTTATATTTTGCTGTTTGACAAGTGTCTAATTCTAAGTCCGAATCAAGAGTCGTCATCTGCACGGCTGACGAAGTCCGATTGAGCATCACTGAGTCATTAGAAACCGTTTGAGAGTATTTCAAATTAGAATTAATCCTTTTAAACTCTGGCCTCTTGTAATGTTTCAATAAGGATTTATTGACACTTTTCAACAAGTTCTCCGTTGAATCCACTCTCATTATCCTATTAGATTGCGGGGGTAAAGAATGCGGAGGAGAATTCAGTCGATTTGACAGATTAAATATACTCTCTACAGAAGCAGCATTCCTATATGGTGGAGTGTCAGAATGTGCATTAGAAGTAAGACTCTCCATAAACTTTTCTGAAGAGATCAATTTATCAATCGCAGCAGAGGAATAAACCCTCTTAAAGGGTTCAGTATTCAGAACAAGCGAATCCTGAGATAAATTCTTCTCTTTAAAAGGAGTGCCAATAGGCGATATTATAGATTTTGTATGGTTGTTAGTAATAATTACATTCTTACCGGAATCAGCTTCTATCCTGATAGTTGAATACTTCAACAACTCATCGGATATATTCTCGATGTTATCCAGCTCGAATTGCGGTTTATGCGGCAAATACAATGCAGCAACAATAAGGGTCATCTCGTCCTATTCTGTTTCCACCCCAAAGAAACACCAAAACAAAACTATAACAACCCCAACCGATAAGCAATCTCTTTTATACTTCTCGACATAATCCTTTGTGTCAAAGAAAAATACACCCCTAATGATATATGGATAAGATATTATTAGGGTTAAAATGACGTAAAATCCTCTAAAATAGGGCTTGGTCAAATATTGATGATACCCTAATTGTGATTATGTTCAACCCTAATTATATTGCAATTTATAACACACACATTATTAATTATCGATATATTGAGTTGTTAATACAAGAGATATAGTGGTAATAAATGACGGTTCCTATGGTGGATGCACATTGTCATGTGTTGACAGACCCTGTGGATACAGTTTGTTTTGCTGGCGCGTTGAATAGTGCCAGTACCACAAGAGCAGTGATGACATCCAACCCTTATGATTATGCGAGGTTGGTGAATTACAAGAGCGATGATGTTGATGATGACGACGATACGGTGTTTCCGATTTTTAAAGCTTTTGGGATACATCCATGGTACTCCCATTTGTACACATTTCATAACGGTCATATTTCGAAACAGGACCACTACCGTGAGGTCCTATCGTATCCAGACTCGGAGTTGGAAACGGTGGAACACATGGTCAATGATATTCTACCGGATCCACTACCCATTGAAACTTATCTTCAGGGTATAGACTATACATGGTTCCAGTTAATTGGTGAAATTGGACTGGATAAATCTTTTACTGTTCCCAAATCAGGGTTCTATATGGGGAGATGTATCGACGGTACTATAGAAAGGACCAAGATCAAAGTGAACATGGCCCATCAATTACAAGTTTTCGAAAGGATGTTACAACTGGCTGACGAGCACAGCCTCAGTGTATCACTACATGACGTTAATTGTCACTTGCTAGCGTACGATACTTGTATCAAACACATTCTGGATAACACACAAGTAAATATCTGCATACACTCATTTGTAGGGTCTATAGAGTTCATACTGGGACAATGGCTAAAACAGTTTGGCTTAGACCGTTTGTTTATCAGTGTATCCAAATACATCAATTTCAAGAAACCAGAAGGCACACTAGACTACAGCTTAATCCCGACGCCTTGTATCCTCACAGAAACAGACTTTATCATCGATGCTACAAAAGCTGAAACGTTAGACGACACATTAGAGGCAGTGTACACTCAACTAACACCGATTCTCCAACTAGACAGCATTGACGAATGCAAACAGCTAGTATATGAGAACTTCTGTAGATTCATTTCCACATCGTAAAACATGACCCATTTTCTTCTATATTTGAACTTTTCTATAATAGAAAATGTAAAAGAATATTTACTATTGATACACCCTTTCTACAAACCAAGTGTAAAAACCACAAATAACACATTGCAAATATGGCAAGAGCTACCAATTCAAATAGTGAGTCTGACACTAAGTCTACTAGAGACTCAAACAAAACAATTTCTGGTAACAATTCGAGATCAAACAATTCTGGTGCCGCAGCAAACAATGCAAATAGTGCATCTAATAATGTTAATAAACAAAGACTTACAGCTGCACAACAACAATATTTGAAGAATTTAGTAAACACTCATATCACAAATAACCATCCTGATGATGTGATACCTAAATACGAACCGGTGGATTTCGAACATTACTCCGATGAATTTTTACGTAATTACAAAGATCACTTTAATTTAAACATCCCTGATAATATGACGTTCAAAGGGTATCTACTTGGTTCTAAACTTGGTTCTAAAACATATTCATTTGAAAGAAACAAGATTGACAAACCAGATGCCAGAATATTGAAAAGAGACCTGTCCGGAGAAATTAAAAAGCACTTCAATCAATACGCTATTAAGGAAGCTGATTGTATCCCACAATTCATCTATAAAATCAAAAACCAGAAACATAAGTTCAGAATGGAATTCAACGGTAGTACTTGATAGTTTTTTTTATTTTACGACTTTCCTCTACATTGCATTCTGTATCTTCTTAATTTAATATTCGACATATTACCTCACGATTGTATATCTATATACGTACATCATAATAACATATAAACCTATAATTGGGTAATCATTTGCAAACTTTATAGGTATGGTTCAACTTTATATTGTCATTTTCTGTTAAATACGTATAATCGGATTTTATAAATCGTTGGGAAAAATTATTACAAATGACAACTAACAATTAAAACAAAGGAAACCTAAAAAAGAACAACTCACAAACCCAATTGTAACTTAAAATGGACTCATCTGTTATTTCCATTATCATTACATTACTTGTTGGTTTCTTTATATTTAAATGGTTTTTGCAAACTGATGCACACCCTTCCACGGACAGAATAAACACAACTGGACCACGTATCCAAGCAAGAAATGGCAGACCACCACATCAAAGAAGAAGCAACCGTAATGGTACGAATGTCACTCCAGATATGATTCAATCTGTACAAAATGTTGCTCCACAATTGCACGTTGAACAAATTATATATGCGCTACAGGAATCCGGTTCTGTGGAAGTTACCGTAGAGAAGTTTCTAAGAGGTGATAATTTCCCATTCCCTCCAAATTATAATACTACAGTGGTTAACAACAGCAGGTCTACCAATGCTCCATCTAGTAACGATCCAAGAAAAGTAAACAATATTAAGAGTGAAAACTTGTTATCAAAATTCAATATTAATGTAAATGACACAAGCTTAGATATTGAATTTAGTAATGCAAAATTTAACGATTTAGATATGGATCAAAGAAAGAGATATATGGTTTGGGATGCAAGAAGAAAAATGGAAACACGTTTAGCTAATGATCCTGAATTAAGTTCTTTAATTCACTAAATGATTTTATAAATCTTTTTTTATATATGCATTTAATTTTATAATAATATTATCGATATCTATACAACATTGTTAGCTTTCCCCATTCTTTTTAAATTGTAGTTTAGCAAAATGGCCGAAAGTAGCTGTGACGAAGATTGGGTGAAGTAATGGTTTCCATCTCATTTGATGATTTTTCATGTACGATTTATCCAATACGTTAAGTAGTTCTGAGTCTGTTATTTCCTCCCCCAGTAGGTGACCGGTTACAACCAAGTCATTGAATTCCGAGTATATATATCTGTTCTTATCAATTGGGTCTACTTTATAATACAGAAAATATTCATTAGAGTTCGGATATTTTGGTCTATAGGTTACCGCGACAACATTAAACTCAACTACACATTTATCTGACCCCTGTAATTGATTATAGAACGTATCTGGTACTGGATATGAAGAAATATTTTCCAAACTTGGACTATTGGTATATAATCTCGCCAGTTCTAGTTTCGAAATTGTATCACCTGGCTCGCAAATAGGGATATACAATGGGTATTCTGATAAGTTACAAATTCTCTTTGCGGGCGTTTTCTTTAATGTCATAAACCCAAATTTCAACAGTTTCTTTTGAGAGTTCATATCTAAGAAGAAACCTGTATGTCTTGGTGTCCATTTCAATAACAATTTATCCAATGGAAGTTTTGAGTCTCGGTTATGTTCTTTGATAATACTGTCAACCAGTGTATATTCTTTCTTTATCTCCAGATGGTTATATACAGGAGATACAGGAACGACTGACCAATTGTATCGATAGTTTGATGGTATTTCCCTAAAGAATTCTTTAAACTTGTTTATTTGATTTAATCTGTCATCATACAAAGTAATTTCTAATAAATTAGGATAATAATCAATTAGATCAGTGATGCAGCTTTTTTTATAATCCATAGTGCTAGGATAATCGTTTAATTCATTACAGTACTTCTTTAAACATACTGCGTTGAATTTAAGGTCATGGACACCATTCCTTTCCAAAGGACATGTTTTCCTCGTGACATCCAATATTTTACTCATCAATTCATGAAATGGTTCTTCTTTTCTACCAGTTAACAATATAGACACAGTGTCTTCGTCTTTAAACGACAGAGCAGCTAATTCTCTTATTCTATTGTTCCAATGATTACTACCAGTATCCAATATACTTTCCAAGAACGACTGCTCTAGAAAGCGTGCATCACTCCACCAGCCACCATTACTAAGTAATGAACCACCCAGTAGACCTCCATATGTTTTTTTCGAATATAATTGTCTATTAGGCTGAGGTGATCTATATAGCGTATTATCAAAATCATATATATGTAGTTTCTTAATACGTTTTGCCGCTACTTTTGGTATATTTATCTCATCTGCACAACTATTCCACCTCCTCAGAGGCGTATGGTTCACACTCTCAGACATTGCAGCCACTGTATCATATATTGTAAAAAACAACAGCTCATCTCATCGATTATATAATGACAGATTATCTACCACATAGAAGCTTTTAACAAAAATCTGAAAATAAATATACAATAGGGTTGCGTATTTCATGATAACAAACAATTAGGGCTGTTTACCCCTCTAATTGCCTGTATTGATTGCTTTTTGTTTTTGCCGATTAATTTCTTGGCCAATTAGAACAAATTGGTGTCTGTGCGTCGTGTTCTGTGCAATTATGCACGATACCGTAATCTAGTACAACTAATACCCACTATGGCTGTTGTTTTTTCTGCATTATTGTGTTTGGTTGCGATCTTTGTCAACAATGACCATCTCGAAAAATTGCGACGAGCAAAGGGAAATTGGGCATGTAACAATTGTTCAAGATGTGTATCGGTCACAGGGTCTTGGAGAAAGGTTCTCTTCTGTTTTAATTTTAATTTTGTAATTTAATCTTTGCATATTTATATATATTGTCGAGGAATGTTTTTTACGTGCTTATTTTGATTCATCATTTGATTATCAAATATATCATATACGTATTCTTTCTGTTATAAGATATAACATCATCAAAACATGAGTTTGGACACGAAGACTACTAACACGTCTACTCAACAAGTAGTTACGGCGTTGATCAGTAATGGTGTTATCTTTGGTGTATTCATGTCTTTTTTCTTGTTGTTAAGAATGAAATTGAAAAGAATTTATTTACCAAAGTCATCGTTTCAATTAATTAACGAAGAGAAAAGACCAGAACCACTACCAAGCGGTTTATGGCAATGGTTTATACCATTGTTGAAGAAACCTGATAATTTTATTATTCAACAAGCAGGTCTTGATGGGTTCTTCTTTTTGCGTTACTTGTTTATCATTACGTCTTTCTCTGCTGCATCATTGTTGTATATTTTCCCAATTTTACTGCCGGTTAATGCTACAAATGGTAAACATGAAACTGGTCTGAATCAATTGGCTTACCAGAATGTCAAGAATAATAAACGTTACTATACTCATGTGTTTTTAGGTTGGATTTTCTATTGGTCATTTATGTACATTATTTACCGTGAATTGGTCTTCTATACTTCTATGAGACAAGCTGTTCTAGCTTCTCCAAGATATGCAAAGAAATTATCCTCTAGAACAGTCTTATTCCAAACTGTACCAACTCAATACTTGAGTGAAACTGAATTCTCAAAATTATTCGACGGTGTCAAACGTGTCTGGATCGCTAGAGGTGCTACTAATATCGAAGATTTAGTAAATGAAAGAAATAAAATGGCAATGAACCTAGAGTCAAGTGCTACTAATTACCTAAAGAATGCTGTCACTGAACTTGGTAAGCTGAGAAAGAAAAACCCAAGTACAATTGCTACTGATAATATTAGGGATTATATCCCAGATAACAAGAGACCTCACCAGGCTAAGAACATCTGGAATAAGTTAATCTTTAGAAAGAAAATTGATACAATCGATTTCTTAAAGGAAGAATTACCAAAGATTAACCGAGAGATTAAAGTGTTACAAGATGATCACATCAATGCAGAACCTTTCAACTCTGTCTTTGTCGAGTTTGAGTCTCAATACCAAGCTCAAGTAGCTGCTCAAATTAGGACTTTCCATGCTCCTCTATATATGACTCCAGCTTACATTGGTGTAGAGCCAAAAAATGTCGTTTGGTTTAACTTAAGAATGTTCTGGTGGGAAAGATTAGGTAGAGAAGTAGGTGCAATTGCTGCTATTTCTGTATTAGTTGTTGCATGGGCTTTCCCAGTTGCTTTTGTCGGTATGGTTTCAAATATTACATATATTACAGATAAAGTACATTTCCTGAAGTTTATTTACAAATTACCAGATGTATTATTAGGTCTAATAACATCATTGGCTCCAACAGTCGCTTTAGCCGTCTTAATGAGTTTCTTACCTATAATCATTAGAGGTTTCGCAGTTATTCAAGGTTCTCCATCTTCTCAAATGGTAGAACATTTCACTCAAAATGCTTATTTTGCATTCCAAGTTATTCAAGTTTTCTTAGTTACCACAATTACATCAGCTGCTACTTCTGTTGTTACTCAGATTATCAAAGAACCAACCAAGGCTATGCAATTATTAGCAAATAACTTACCAAAGGCTTCTAATTTCTTCATTTCATATATTATTTTGCAAGGTATGTCAATTTCTTCTGGTGCTCTATTACAAATTTTTCCTTTGATCATCTATTACGCCTTAGGTGCTTTATTAGATAATACACCAAGAAAAAAATACAAACGTTTCGCTACTTTAGGTTCAATGAGCTGGGGTACTACATTCCCAGTTTACACTAATTTAGCTGTTATTATTTTTTCATATTCCATTATTTCACCAATTATTTTGTTATTCGGTGCATGTGGGTTCTTTTTACTATACGTTGCTTACCTTTACAATTTAACATATGCCTTCAGTGAAGCACCAGATTCTAGAGGTATGCATTACCCAAGAGCTCTATTCCAAACCATTGTAGGTCTATACATTGGTCAAGTTTGTATGCTAGGTTTATTCATTGTCGGTAAAGGTTGGGGTCCTGTTGTCTTACAAGTTATAGGTCTCATTATAACCGTTATTATTCATTTTCAACTAAATAACGCATTCGATAATTTAATGGTTGTCTTACCTGTTGATACAATGAAGCCATTGGATGGGAAATCTCACACTCCATCTTTCAAGAATATTTATAATACTCACACAGAAGGTGGAGAAGATGATATTAAAGAATTACCACAATTTCCAATTCCAAAGTATCAACCAAAGAATCCATTTAATAATCCATCGGACACTAAATCAGGTATAAGTGATAATACTTATCCGTACATGTATGATGAAGCTCTAGAAACTCCTGAAAATAATGTTTTAGGTACACCTCTTTTGGCAGATGGTGACACTACGGTTATACCAGCTGCACCATTCTATCAAAGATTTCTAAAGCCTCATATTTACTATTCATATAAGGCTGTTAAGAATAGATTGCCGGAGATTTATGGTTTAGTTGATCCCGAAGAAATCCAAGATGAATCTGCTATCACACATGCCTATGATTTTCCAGCAGTTGGTGCTCAATGCCCATTCTTATGGATTCCTGAAGATGAATACGGTTTCTCTAAACAAATTATAAAAGAACTTGAGAATGTTGTCGGTATCTCAGATAGTAATGCCAAGATTGATACTAAGGGTAAAATTAGCTTCACTAATAGGCCACCTACTCTTGAAGAGATCCCAGAGATTGATATATTCTTACAAGACTTGGATGAAAAATAAATAGCATAATATATAATTTAATGTACCATACTACATTATATTTTTCTAAATTTCTAATTAATAATAATATAATTTCACTTCTAGATGTTTTATAGATAGTTAGAATGATTAAATATTTGTCCGACAAAAATGATTTATAGTTAAGGGAATTTGAATAACTATATATACTCACTGAAAAGAAAATAATATGGATATAAAACAATAACAAGGATGTTGAAACTGTTATCAGGATCTATAAGTAGACTAAATCAAACGAGACTTCATATTAAATTTAGCTCAAGTAGGCAGTTCGGATCAATTACTCAAGGTTCTAAACATTCGCTTAGCTTTAAACAATATTTAAAATTACCAAATGGCGAAGTAGGATCATATTTTCATGATGTTCCTCTAGATTTATCTAAATATGACAATACAGTAAATATGGTGGTTGAGATTCCCAGATGGACCAATGCTAAGTTTGAAATTTCAAAAGAATCTAAATTCAATCCAATTCTGCAAGATACAAAGAAAGGCAAACTAAGATATGTTGATAACATATTCCCATTTCGTGGGTACATGCACAATTACGGTGCATTACCTCAAACTTGGGAGGATCCAACTAAAGAAGAATTTATAGGAAGTGGCCTAAAAGGTGATAATGATCCGCTTGATTGTTGTGAGATTGGCTCTAAAATATCTAAAATCGGTGATATAAAAAAGGTTAAAATTTTGGGATCATTAGGTTTAATCGACGATGGAGAATTAGATTGGAAGGTAATTGCCATCGACGTAGAAGATCCACTGGCATCTGTAATTAATAATTTAAATGATGTTGAGAAAAACATGCCTGGTTTGTTAAATCACACAAGGGAATGGTTTAGAAATTATAAAATACCACAAGGAAAGCCAGAAAATGAATTTGCATTCAATGAAGAATATCAGGATTTAAAGAAAACTTTAAGTATTATTGAAAAATGTAGTGGATCATGGTCTAGATTGATTCAACATGAGAACTTGGACGAATTTGACAAATTACCTGTAACTTATAGGGCAGGGAATGGGATAGTCATGGAAGATAAAATTGAGGATAAGGACGAAATTCCTTCTGACGTAGATAAATGGCATTATATTTAATTTAACTAAATTATAAATACTAATTGTAAATATAAGTTATTCTCGAATAAGATCTATAAAAAATATCTACAAATTTATTAAAGATCTAAGGAAGGTTTGCATTTATGTATTGGTATGGATTACTTACCCAAGAACATCTTTCTAAAATCATCGTTTGACATTTTAGCTTTAATAGCGGTTGCATCCTCTAAATTATGTGAATCTGACAATGTAGCTGCCGGCAGCTTCTCGTTTGCTCTAACATGATGAACAATTGAGTTAGAAATGATAGTATGATTAGATTGAATTTTGGGTTTCATTTCGTTTACTTGTTTATCTTGGTTGTTTAGAGCTTTAAGTAAATGAACAGGACCAGAGCTTATAACTTTATTTTGAAATTTAGTTCCATTTAAAGCTATACTGCACTTAGCAGCTACTCTAGAATTTGTAAAGACAATAAGGGCACCGTTGTAGTCGTTCACTAAGTAAACCCTTTTAATTTCCGCCGGACTAATATGAGAAGCTTCCAGAATAAAATATGTAATCTGTTCCTTTGAAATCTTGTCAGATATTGGAAATATTGATAATGTCGATTCTAACTTCCGCTGGTCTTTTACAGAAAGAAGATGCTTCACTTCTTGTCTCTCTAAGTATGCCTTATTATCCGATAATTGTACAGATATCACTTTACCACATAATTCTGTCCCGTTTAATTTAAGAGCATTCATTGCATCGTTTTTACTGGTAAATGAGACAAAAGCACAGGCATTGTTAACTTCCCTATTCGAATTAGGAATATTTATTAATTCAATTTCGCCATACTTTCCAAATAAATCTTTTAATAGATCATCATTTAAACCTTCCGGATTCAGATTTCTTATGAATAGCTCCCTTCTTTCTAATATACTGGAATCAGTTCTTTTCGATTTTTGAGAAGGGTCTGATTTTCTTACTATCAGTTCATAGCCCTTTATAATTTTTTTATTCAATCTATCTATAGCAATTTGAACATCTTCTTGAGATTTAACATCTACGTAGGCAAATCTTCTGTTAGAATTAAATCTTCGAGATGGTAGCCTAATGTTAAGTAGAATAATTGATTCATCAAAGAATAAATGCCTTATATCTTTTAGTACAAAAGTAGGTGGAAAATTTGTTATCCAAAGCGTACAGTGTTCTAGTAATGTAACTTCTATCTCTTTAGAACCCACCTTTTTGTAAGTCTTTGTTAGTGCAGTTAAGGCTTCATCGTATTTAGAAAACTCAATTCTAGCATATCTGAAGGATTTATCGCTTGAATCTGAGGTATCTATTTGTACTATATTACCACAATCAAAAAACAATTTCTTTATTTTCCCTTGATTATAACTTCTAGGCAGATATTTTATCAATACAGTAGTCACTTCTCTGTTTGTTGTTGTGGAAAGGTTTATTCTCTTTAAATTTTGATTTTGACCCGCAGAATCCTCCTCCTCTAATACTCTTTTAGATATGGTACCCACCATCAAAATTATCCGAACTTGTAAGTTTCTATTATATTGATGTAGTTGGTTTTCCATAGAAGACTTTGTAATTGTAAATAATTAACCTTAATTGAAATTTCTTAAAATCTAAAAGCGTGAAAAATTTTTGAGATGAGCATCAGTAAAATAAAATAGTTGCTATTAAACTGATAAAATTGGGAGCAGACATATACAAAATACAGCTAATTGAACTAATAAAATCAGTTAAGATGAGCTTAACAAGTATGAATAGTAGTGATTATTTAAAATCATATGGTTGGAAAGAAGGCGAAGCTTTGAAACAAGGTGGATTAAGGAAACCTATCTTAGTTAAACATAAGAGAGACAAGAAAGGTCTGGGGTCTGCACCATGTAATAACGACGCGGACGCTTGGTGGGAGAGACTTTTTGATGGTCATTTGAAGAACTTGGAAGTTTCAACTGATTCAAAAAAGGAAGGTATTACATTTAAACAAAATGAAGTAGTAGCCACAGCTGTTTCCAAACAGAGTTCTCCTTTATACCAATGGTTCGTAAAAGGTGAAGGTTTACAAGGTACTATCAAGAATAAAGAGATAAATGTCGAAACTAAAAGTATAGTGGTTTCCAGTTCATCGAGTTCAAAGAAAAGATCCAGAAAAGATGACGATGAAAGCCGTATTGATGTAAAGAAGCACAAGAAACATAGTAAAGATAAGAAAAAATCAAAGAAGCATTCTAAAGACAAGAAGGATAATAAGAGTAAACACCATGATAAATCAATTAAGAAGCATAACAAAGAGAAGAAAGAAAAGAAGCATAACAAAGTGAAGAAAGTAAAGCATAGCAAAGAGAGGAAAGAAAAAAAAGATAAGTCTAAGTCCAAACAGAGCTCTACATAAAGTAAAAATCCAATTAAACTCCCAAACACATATAAAAATTCATCATGTAGTGTATTAATATATTAATATATTAATTATTATAAAAATATAACATTATAAAATAGATATTATTTTGATAAATAGTAATACAACCAATATTTATTTATATAATGGTATAAATATTGATATTTAAGCAAACAATTTGCAACCTAGTTTAATGCTATGGTAGTTTAATGATATAATCATCCATATCATAATGATCATTATCTTTCATGACTAAGTTAACGATAGACTTTCCCTCATTTCGCCTTCGAGCAGAGTTATTTGAAATTCCGGTAGTTGGATCATTTAAATTATTCATTTCGTTTTCGTTAGGGCCCTTCACCTGAAAGAAAGTTTTTTTACTTAATGCCACATTATTTTCTTTTCTATTGATGTTTCTAACCATCGATTTTTCATCTTCTGTTATTCTATCATCACTAAGGAATCTGTCCATTCTTACAAAGTCTTCTTTAAAGTTCTGAATTATTTTATTTTTTAAATCTTTCTTTAAATGTTTACTAGGATGTTTGTACTTTTTTAATATCTTTTTTGGTATCTTAAACCTCTCTTTGTTAAATGTATTTGGGATATCATTATATAACTCCAAAGATTTCATATATATGTCCTTCATATTTTCACCCATTTCGAAACCTCGTTCTAGAATATCATGGTAACTTAATTTAATCTTCCTATTGACTTTAGCAGTACCATTTTCAATTTCAACAACAGTTGGCACCCTTTTTTCTCTTGTAGTAGTAATTTTATTGTTGTCATTGGCAAGTGAGATTTTGTTCAATTTACCAACTTTGTGATGTAACCCTGCAAATAAATGGTCTAACTTAAATAGTACAGCGTTTGAAATATCACTGGGAACTTCAGTTTCGTTAATATCTAATGTTTGGCCAGATTTATTTGCTGACTTCGATAAAAGATGTTGCCAGTGAGCAGACATTTCTAGTTTAAGCATTTCTGCGGCATGGTTGAGAGCTTTATCTGATACTTCAGTTGATTTTAAAATATTAGCTTCATTATCGGTATATTTATCGTCATATATAGTATAATCTTCGTAAATTTTATTAGTTTGTGGGTTTATTATTACATTGGGATTTGGCCAGCTTACCCAATTATCTTTAATTTGTGTTTTGATGAATTGATCTATCTCGTAAGAAGATTTTTTTTCATTGGCTTTAAGCAGTAAACATTTTAACAGGTAGGAGGAATATAAATGTAATGTTAAGTCAGTTCTGTGAGAGTGCTCTAATGAATTTAATATATCGTTAGCTGATTCAATTATCTGTTTATCTTGTTGCGTTAATGGTTTCGGTTCCTGAGTTGCTACAGGTACAGAATTGATTTCGATTCCATCAGAACTATTTTCTATAGAGTCATCTGTTGAATTCCACATTTGGAATCATGAGATAGTACACGGTATATGCTGTTCGTAAGGTTTAACTTAGTTTTATCACTATTGTTTGTTATATCACTTTATTAGTTTTTTTGAATTTCATATATTATACTATATATTAACAAGCCGAAGTGAAAATTTATTTAAAGTTTGATGCTCATCGAAGAATATTTTGATTCAAAATAACTTTTATATATTAGGTAATATATCAACGTAAGCATATATGTAGTATACATCTTATAGATTTATCTAACGAGATTATAGGAGGCGGTAGGAAAAATATGTTGCTTTCAGAGAGCCCTTGCAAACGTTGTATCAGTACGATATCATATATCTAAATATGGCAAAAGATTAACATTTAATAAAAGTGAAACTTATACCGTTTTGCTAACGATCAAATTGTTAAATTAAGCCATCTTTATCAGTGCCATGGTATGAATAACAGCTATAAAAAACTATTTTATTAGTGCTTTCAGTTATTCATTTTGTTCCTCAAGATTCTATGAACTACGTCTTCCTATAAAATATTTCACATTTTGATGAAATCTCTTAAACGTTAAAAATGGAATAAAAGCAAGAAATAATATAAGACTACATTTCGTAATAGAGTTATTCAGAAGTCAACAAAATTACTAAAAAGTTAATAAAAATCAGGTCCTACCCGGATTCGAACTGGGGTTAATCGGATCAGAACCAACTGTGATAACCACTACACTATAGGACCGAAATTTTTGAAAAAGTAAGATACTATTGTTGGATAGCCGGACAATTTGAATTCGAAAATTCAATTCATACTTGTATAGCTATCAGGGTGCTTTATGAAGTATTGAATTAATTAAATTTTGAATTATTCAACTATAGTTATATTTGGCCGGCAGTTGGATGCTGTTGAACTATTTGTTTGCCGGTAATCATTTACTAGATATATATTTTTATTAGTAGATACTTTATTTTTTGAACTGGTAAAACTTTAGCATCAACTCTCCGCTAGTTAATTAACATTGAAGCATCATAAATATATTCTTTGTTTATTTATATACTACGTCAAATATTTATTATAATATTGAAATATCTCGTTGATATTGCGATCGTTGTATTATACTTTATTCTAATTATTTTGTTGAGATATTTTGAATCCTAATCAAGTTAATTTTATCAAAAAAATAGGTTCAAGTTTACCATCATCAGATGTTGATGTTTTATTTATTGATTGTTGGCAATGTGTCTAATTTCCTACCGTATTAGAACTATTTTGAAGATTTTTTGAAATATAATAATGTTAATTATCGATTAGTTCAATTAATTCTATATCCAAAATTTAAATATATTACTAAATATTTAATTCCTTTTTAAAGAGATATAACAGTAGTAAGTTTCTTAATAAAAAAATATGCATGAAATTTGGAAACAGTATACGTAATTATATATAATCTTGTGATATATAAGGAAGATTAACGGGAATATAAAATAGAAATAAATAAATAGACATTTGTAAATATCTCTGATAAAACTAATCGTATTTCATTGGAGAAATTGGAGAAGTGTTAGTTAAATCAGTTCCGAAAACCTTATCCCAGAATCTGGAAGTAACACCAAAACCTAATTGGTAATTCTTGTAATGATGCTCTAAATGGAACTTCTTTAACTTACGCATGAACTTTGGCATCTTAGAGTGATGTAAAAAGTAATGACATAAATCGTAACAAGAGTAACCGAATAAACCACCAGCAAAACCTGCATAAGCCCAGTATAATGGTAAAGCGCCAAAGACAGCCTTGTAGAAAGGTGTACATAATACAACAAATAAAGTTGGAGGCATAACTAAACGGTATGGATCCATTGGTAAGTAATGGTGACAACCGTGCAATAAGAAATGTAAGGTGAATGCAATATTGCTTTCTGGTAACCGGTCATCGAAATGGAAAAGGAATCTATGTAGACAATATTCAATTAAAGTCCAAACAAATATACCAACGAAAAATAAGAAGACAGCAAAGTATTGGTTCATGTTAGTTAAAGCAACATATAAATGGTAAGCAACAACTGGCCACCAGACGATTGGGATAACCCACCATGAGGTCTTAGTTAATGGTTCTAGGAAGTTACCAAATAAAGGAGCTGAACCTTTACCGTAATGTCTTGGCCTATGAATTTGATCAATGTAGAAATCCCTAGTGAAATCACCTACTAAGATTTGTGGCAATAGAGCTTTATTTAAATCTAAGAAATGATGCTTCTTATAATCATTAGAGTAATCGGTAGCGATTTCAAAGTTCTCATCGGTTGGTAAATTTTTAACAAATGTGGTAGAATCGTATTTGTTTGAGCTGTTCTTAACCATGTTAATTTCGACCTTGTGATTTTTGTTAGATAATAGTTCTTCTTCTTCAACGCTAGTAGCTAAGATACCAACTAAATATAAATCTTCATCTTCTAATAATTCATAAGCAGATTCACTATGTTCATGAACATCTGAGTTCTTCATGGCGTCAGTAATATCCTTACCTGCATATTCCAAGATGTATTCTTCACCACCTGGGTGATCGTTTAAAAACTTAGTGACATCATAGATCTTTCTGTTGTTTAAAGTGACCCAACAATCCTTTCTAGTGTTATGTTTAGCAACTTGCTTAGCCGAGAATAATTCTAATGTCTTAGATTCGATGCTCATCTTTGACAGTAACTTTGTTCTTAGTGTAGTAGTAATAATTTGTTAATCTTGAAAGAAAAATCCCGGTCGAAATAAAAAGTTGAAGTATTATTGTTTACATTATATCCTGTTATTTATTCATTTATATAGTTACATATCATCAGATAATGAGAAATTAAAATTTCGGAACGTTTATCAATTTTTTTCCATGTCTTATCTCCGCAGTAAACCACATAGACGCGAAATCACTAAGAATAGCCCTTGTGGTTGTAAGTACCTGTTCTTTAAAACCTATAAAGTTGTTCTCTTCTGCGACCTTGGCAGTTCGATGCTGATGATTACATACTATATGAGGTAATACCCGCCACAGGGCTTAGAACTGCGCTAATAAGTATTCTCAGGGACCTTCTAGAGCTTCTTTAATTTTAGAACCGTTAAAATGTCAGCTCGGAGATCGCACTCCACGGATTCTACAAAATGCTCCAGATGTTTAATTGCCTACCGATATTTGCAGGTACAAGTCCTTCTGAGGTGAGTAACAGTAGGTTAGGTATGTGTTTGCCTGATTGGAGTTGTAGCCTGCTCCATGTATAGTGTGTGGTTCATTAGATTCAAGTAGGCGTACATAAAGTTTGTTAATTGAACTTGTTCCTGTAGTGTTCTCTTAGAGTTGCTTAGTTTCATGTGACTGAGTCGGTAAATGGCACGTTCTACGCGGTTAGGCAGACGATGGTCATACATTATTACAGTAGATACAGTTAGAACCGGAAGTGGGAATCCAAATGCACTATCTGTAAACTGTAATGGGCCATTAGACTTTTCCTGTTTTGCTATATCTTCAAATGTTAATCTTCGTGGTGGAAAAGCTGACTGATAAGTTGGGCGTTGCGTAACGTGCAAATTTCCCGAGACAGGGATACCAGGGCCGATGCTTGTCTTTGGTTGGTGTGGGTCGTATGTTCTGTTCCTTGCTTTTACACTCATTCCATTATTTTTTCTACGGTGATTCTTTGGCAACGATGCTACTAGATTTGACTTCTTGGACCGTTCCATTGATGGACGTCTTCTTGCTTTACGCGTATGTGTACTTAGACTAGGGTCGTTATATTTCAATTGGGTCGCTGTGATATTCACTCTCGGGTGAAGTTTCATATCATTATTATTACTACTATTTGTGTATCCATGAGAGATTATCGATGTATCAGACATGGATACGTCTTCTGCAGTTTCTGTATCTTCATCAACATATTGAACATCCTTTTGAACAAACGTGCTTGGAATTTTACTGTTGGCCTGTTTGTTTAAATGGTGATCCTCCATTGTGGTATCAACTAATTTATGAATTTTGGAAAAACCATCAGCAAGTCTCTTTTTCTGTTCAATGTTAGCATTTTCTTGAGAGTTCTTATTAGAACCTTTCAGTTTGAAGATATTTGCTATCTTCTCCTCCAGTTTATGACGTCTATGGCTAATACCAGTTTGGATACTGTTAGTTTTACTCTCATCTTCACAATTTATTACAATATCAGCTTCATCTTCGTTAGCAGTCTGTTGTACCTTTTTACTCTTGTTGTTTAACCAGCTTAAACCACTAACTACCTGTCTTAAACTCTTATGATCATTCTCATTTTTGTTGTTATTATCAACAAACGGATTCACCATCGGTGATGCAGCAACTTCCTTTTCCTGTATCTCGGGTAAGATTTCTTTAGTACTGTTTACTGAATTATTATTTTTCCCATAGGTACCGTAGTAATCATTGATGTATTGAACATGATTAAGGTCATCTTTGCTAGGCGAGATTAGTCCCTGATCATCAATTTTGTTGACCGCACTATAAGTTTTGATTTGCTTACCCATATTAATAATAGGTTTACTTCTTAATACTGACCTTTTTGGGATTGGGGGAGCCTCTCTACTTATTAAAGATGCAAAATCAATACCCCCTTCATTGGTTTCTTGAACATTATCGATGAAATCATGGCGCCGTATGTTTAGGTTACTTGACATACTCAAAGTTGTTGTTAAGGCGACAGAGTCATTATAGTTTAACTCTTCATCTGAAGAGATCGTATCAATTTCTTCATTTAAGTCCTTTAATGAAATCATACTGTCTCTTCTTATATTACTTATCCTATCCTTAATTAAAATATCGTTATCAATAGATCTCCTCTTCCAATCTATCTCTCCATTTGGAGATATATGCATTTCATTAAACACTGATTCTTTATCCTGTCCGGTATCATTTTTTGTAACAGATCTTCTTAAAGTCGAGGGTCTTCTCACCAATGTGTTTCTAACAGAATGCATTGACAGTCTCTTCTTCGATGTCTCAAAGTTAGTATAGGTTTCTGGAATAATAGTAGCACTGTGTGAAGTTTCAGGTTTATATACTAACGTGTCTTGAATTGACTCGAGATTGTTTCCTGGCATAATATTTGGATGGTTATCAGCTGAAACCCACAATACACTGTTTGGTACTTCCTTATCATCAGCTTGATCTTTTTTACTTCCAGATAACTTTCTATTTAATCTAGAAACGTTTCCAATTTTCCTCCTGGGAGGACTATCATCATTATTATTAACAATGGTTCCTCTGACTTTTTTAGTTGGACTATAATTGTATCTTCTTCTAGGTGCTGTACTATTATTATTATCTTCTATAACACGTCTTCTATTTCTTTTTATCTTGTACTCCAGTTCTGGATCATTCAAAAAATCAACTGAACCAATAGATAACCTTTTGAGATGGTTAAGATTCTGTATTTCTTGATCTAAGAATTGCGCAGCCATAAATACCTGAGATGCTCTTTTGTTAATATCAGTATCATCTCTGTTATAACTATCTGAGAACGCAAAACGTTTGCTAGAGCGTGGGGGTACGTCATCCATCATATCCTGAGGTAACATCAACGGTTCCATTCCTCCTTCTTTATTGCTATTTTCCGTCTTCTTTTCCTTTTCAGTCTTTATTTTAACTACTTGAATATCGATGAAATTGACTCAAATGTATATAATATCTTGAATTTTAGTTATAGCAACATCAGATATTAACATATATGGTGTATAGAGTAACAGTTCTGCTTCTTTTATGGTAATATCAATCAAAGTTTAGCAGTTTTGTGAAATTTGCAGTTCTTTTGGCACATCTCGAAACATTGTTCTGGGGAAAGAAATTCAAACAATCGGGGCACCAAAAACAAAGTTCGGCAACATTCTCTACATATGTACAGAAGCCCATGCAATGCAATATGTTGTATAATATAGTATAATGAGCTCTTCAATAATGCTCATTGAAGTCTATCTGTAGATATATAAATGTAATTTCTATTTATCAGTTGCTACTTAAAATTCGATTGCATGAGAATTGTTTCCAATAATATCGATGGCTTTGACAAACAAGATTATGCCGACAAATAGTAATCCCACATAAACCTTCTTCCACAACTGAATAAATCGTTGAAGTAAAGCATTATTACTTTTGCTAACAACACTATAATGAAATGCAAAACCGGAGCCTTGTGGGAAGCCCATAATGTTACAAAAGCTGTGTAATAATATACAAGACCATAAATTCCCTCCTGTCAGTAAGAAAATGTATTTAGTAAGACCACCAAATAATGTAGTATATGTCATTTGGAAAACTGTATTAATTAAGATGGATATTATACTGCATTGTCCTTCTTTATAAGATTCATAAGCGTGATGAGCATGTGCAATACCAAAAAATAATGATGGTTCCAAAATTAATCTTGAGTATGATAATTCAGATTTAGGAAACAATGTCATGTAAGTAGTTAAAAGCATCGATGTATAAAATATCTCTTCTGATATTGGTGCAAAAATATAATTTCTAAAGCCCCAAAGATTATTGAATAATTCCGATGTATCATCGTATAATGTTTTACCGTTTGTAAAAATATAATATATTATCGAGTCACTAAGTGGACCAATAAATAGTTGGAATATAAGTAACAAGCTTTGGTAAATGTCATAAAGGTACGATTGTAGGCTCCATGTTTTTGCCATAGAATAACCTGGAATTAGTCCAAAATTTAGAAACGCTTGAATATACGATATATTTCCATTGACTGACATTTCACTTTGAACCAATGGAATCAGAATGAGGTTTAGCAACATAACATAACTTAATCTGTTAAGTCTTCCCTTGATTACCTCAGGATGATCTCTTTTAGTTTTGTATTTTTTAGCCTCTCTCGAAGAGATATATAAGACAGCAACATATGATAAAGAGATATACAATAATACCAAATACTTAACATAATCAAGCATCATGGTTAATGAGATATATGAGGAGTCCTTTTAAGCAATATTTGTTAGCTTTATACTGTTAGCCCTTGTATTTTCTACCTCATTGTTTAAATTAGCTCAAAGTTTTTAATTCTATATATAACTTTTTTCTTTGATTTAACAATTTGAGGTTTAAATATAATAATTTAAATGATGGAAAGGTACACATTAAGTATTATAAAATGAATACTATTCTTCTATAACTATGAATAAGTAAATATATATTAATACATTGAAGATGATTAGAAATTTCTTACATTAATTGGAATGTCAATATATGTTGAACCAATATGATGAAATTTGATATTTACACGAACACAATAAAATCTGCAGCATAAACAACTTTCGAAACTTGGTACCAAAGTTTCCAATACATTCTTATTAAATTCCAAGTTGATATTAACAGATCTTTCCCATTGCAAAGGACTCTTTTGATTCCATTGATGAACAATTTGATTAGTGAATCTTGTAGAGATGGAGTTTCTTGAAATGCTGGCAGAAGTGGCCAAGCCACCCTTTGCATTAACGATCTTAATACTCGATCGTTTCTTAGGAGGTATAACATCACCTCCAACATCATTTATACTTTCTAATTCTTCCTCAGTCTTCAGCGTTTCTAATTGTTTTTTAAAAATGTCACCTAGATGTTGGACTTGAGCCTTCAGATTGGACAAACTTTCAACATCACTGTATATTTGACCTGAAATAAAATCAGTAAATTTTAGTTCACGATCTTCTCCTTGAGTTCTATTAGCATTATATAATACGTTTAACTTTTCATAGTTATCCATAAATTTAGTATTGTAAGTAACAATTTGATCCAAGTATTGGTGAAATGTTTTTCTAATTGATTCTAACTTATCATCATCCATTAACAATTTAGCATCTAGTTTTACAGGAATTGAACTTTCCGATTTACCAGTAACTGTGATTAACTCTGTAGAGATGGCTTGAATCTCTGGTGGTTCATGTGGTAAACTGTTATTTGATTGAATACATGTCAATGACAATTGTAAGTTTTGAATTGCATCATATTCGTTTTCAGGTATAGTTTGCGATAATTGACACCAATTCTCCTGAGCAGGTTTAGTTTTTGATTCAAAGTTATTGGTTTTTTTTAGCAATGAAGGTGATAGGTACTTCAGACTCTTGTGGGGAACCTTTGTTTGTACTAATATTAAACCAAATTTATCTGCGTTTGAATTAGTTGTGTCTAAATGTCCCGAAGCAAGTGAGGTAGACGATGACGAAGAACGGAAACCCGAAAATAAACCTTTTCCGTTCGTTTTATGCTTATTTTTCATCTTGTAACTTAGTTCTGCGTCAATTATATCTTCCTCTGGTTGCATGGCTTTTTTATCAGCATACTGTGGTGCCTGGCTATAGTCTCGGGACGATCTATTATTTAAATGCAATTGATTTAACTTGTTTCTTAAAATTTCATCTGAGTTTAACTCCGAGTTACTATCAACAGTACCACTCAAATCAGTCCCATGGATATCTTCATTTTTGATTGGCTCATCTTTATCTAATCTGTCAAAAACTAATTTTAATGCAGTTAATCTTTCTTGAATCAGTTGAACTAAATCTTTTAGTTGTCTTGAAGGATCACGCTCACCTATCTGAGATGAATCGAATCCAAATGGCACATATCTAATATTATATTCCTTCTCCTTCATAATGTTCAATTGTTTGGTCATTTGGTCTTTACCGACAACTCTGGCATCAATCGTATAATTAATTGATAAATTATCATCTACTAAATCGTATGTTAAAATCGGAGAACCTTTTGAACCTAAATGACCACAACCTAGAACACTATTCACCTTAATAGATGAATATTTACAATTATTTCTATATTTATCGATACCGAAACTGGGAGGTAATAAACAATGTGAAAAATGTTCCTGTTTACAAGTGACATCTAATAATTGTTTTGGAAACTTAAACATGAAAAATTTCTTATATTTGACACCAGGTTCCAGTATTCTATTGTTACTTAATCCTGTAACTGAATTATCAAAATCTCTTTGACCTGGTACGATTCTGAAACCTGTACCCATATCAATATTACCATATGACCAACTAGCACTTAAATCAACCATTCTTAGGAATCTTTTCACGGTACGTTTACCCTTCTGTCTATCAATTAAGGAAGTATATGCTTCTAATGTAACATAAAACATTTCAAATTTTAGTGGTGTTGGTGACTTATTTTCAATAACACAGTAACCATGAATTACATCACCTGTAGTATATTCTTTTAGAATTGATTCTTCATCTGGTTTATGTGGAGGTAGAGAAGCATGTTTTGTAATTCTAATCGCAATATCAACAGGTGTTGCCTTCTTTGGCAAAGTATACAATTTGTCGATAAAGATGTTTTCATTATCATCTAAATCATCTTGAATAGGAATAGAATCTTCATCAACTGTACGCGTAGATTGAAGATTTAAATGCTGTGTAGTCAATGGATGTAGACTGTTAATAATATTTGAAGATGATGGTACTGATGGAGGAGAGAACGTAATATTTTCACTACTATGATTGTTTGATAGAGATGTCGAAGAAGAAGAATTATTGTTTGGGATTACATGCATTTGACTTTGAATTTCATTATACGTTGGTGGAAAATCGTGTCTATCAGGATCGACGTTACCTTGTGGAATATGTCTATGCAATGCGTTGTACATTTCAAAGGATGGCAACACATCAACGACTACATCCGAATTATCCTGTGAGTTAGTCACCATTGATTGGATGGTAGATTCACTCATCGAAGACTGTAGAACTGGTTTCTTTGCTATTGTTAAAGCTGGTACATCTCCATCTACTGTTGGTATCGAATTAAAAACGTTTCTTATCGGACTATGAGTTGTGTGTTTCTCTGTTGCTGGTGAGTTTCTTTGTAATTTTAGTATATTAGAAGTTGAAGCACTACGAATCCACGAGGCAGCTGATGTTCTATTTGAATGAGGTCTTCCGCGCTTTTGTGAGGTATTCATAGTCATAGGATGTGGTTCGTCAAATGAATCCAACTCTTCTCCTGTCATATTTATTGGATTGGAATGATTGCTTTAAATGTTTTGTGAATAAATAGAACCGGCTATTATAACGTATTCGATCGAAGACAAACAGTAATGAGTCAAATGCGACTATGAATTAGGACAACGATATTATTATTTATTTATGTGTCAGAATCGTCGTGATTGGCTTTCAACTTTTGTCATTAACAAATCCTTCCGCTGCAAAGCTTACAAAATCGATGTGCCTCAGCTTTGGCCTCGTGTTTTCCTCGAAGTTGTGTTGAAATCGCACGGGTATATTCTGTGCACCACACATGTGATAGCTACTAAAAAGAATTGTTTGGCATAAAGCAGCTACAATACTATAAAATTCAAAACTCCCAGGTTCGAAACTCTTCAGATCCCATTAGATTCATAACTCGATTGCTTTTTGTGCGACGTATCTACCCATACCAGCTAACCATATCTGCTAATTGACAACTGGAACCAAACAATTTTAATCTCTTTTCTTACAATAGTAATATTTTTGAAATTCAGTAAATATGTAGAAAATGTATTCATAAAATGTTATTCTTTTATAAATATACTATTAGCCGCTCAAATACAAAAAATTACAATTACCCGTATATATTCGTGAATTACGATCTATATAGGGTTAATATTTATAAATATAGGGCATCATCAAAATTGGATTAAACCCTATATTTATAATTATCACTAGAAAATAAAACCCTATTTGTCTTATAGATTTCTAAGCAATTCTGTTTTATTCCATGGGATAGAAAGTGTATGTAGATAGATGTAATATGAAGTTGTTGTTAGTTTCAACGTAAAAGGAATTAGTATTTATACAATTTAAAGTTAACATAGATATATATCACATTGTGACAGTTTGGGAAATGTCTATTAATATTCACGTCAAATCAGGCCAGAACAAATGGGATGTTTCTATTGATGCAACTGAAACTATTGCAACTTTAAAGGATCGTATTTCTACCATATCGGAAATCCCAGCTCCAAATCAACGTCTAATTTATTCAGGTAAGATCTTAAAAGATGATCAAACTATTGAATCTTATAATATACATGATGATCATTCAATTCATTTAGTTAAATCAGGTGGCGCTCCAATGAATAGTAACACTTCATCTGCCGCTACTACAACAGGAAACACAACTTCTACTCCTGCCGCAGTCCCTTCAAACATAGCTTCTGGTCAATCCAATGGTTTCAATCCATTAGCTGATTTAACCAGTGCTCGTTATGCAGGCTATGGTTTAAATATGCCTTCTGCTGACATGTTTGGACCAGATGGTGGTATGACAAATGCTCCAAATCAAGATGATATGCTAAGAATGCTTGATAATCCAGTATTCCAATCTCAGATGAATGAAATGTTAAGTAATCCACAAATGCTCGATTTCATGATTCAATCCAATCCACAATTGCAAGCAATGGGCCCTCAGGCCAGACAAATCCTACAAAGTCCCATGTTTAGGCAAATGCTAACAAACCCAGATATGATTAGACAAAGTATGCAATTTTCAAACTTAGTGGGTGATGGTAATAATCCAATGGGCGCTGGTGCTGGTGGTGCTGAGTCTTTCCCAGCCCCTGGTGAAACCGGTGCTGATATTGTTCCTCAAGAACGACAAACACAACAAACACCAGCTGCGGCTACTGCTCCAGCTGCTGGCAACCCATTTGCTGCATTATTTAACCCTTCTGCCAATCAATTGGGCGGTGGCGCTAATGGTATTAATGGTGCTCCAGCTTTCGATCCCGCTTTCTTCTCTTCATTATTACAAGATTCCGCTCCAGCACAGCCAGCTCAAGAAGATACAAGACCTCCAGAAGAACGTTATGAATCCCAATTAAGACAACTGAACGACATGGGTTTCTTTGATTTCGATAAAAATGTTGTTGCTTTAAGACGTAGTGGTGGCTCTGTTCAAGGTGCCCTAGATGCTTTATTAAATGGTGACTTGTAAGAGATGTATATTTTCATTATCTATACAACTATATAATTGTCTAACTTAACAATATTTTTTTACAATTCTGTTTACACCAATAACTGCTTATTAACTATATATATATATATATATATTTATATATATAACTCTATTATCTTTAGTAATTGTGTAATTTTTTGAAAATTAAAAAAAAAAAATAATAATAAACAAAGCTCACATATAGTACAATATGTTATCTGTTTTATATACTCTATATCAATAAGAAATATAGCAGTTGTAGTTATAGGACCAAAATAAATGTCTAACACTACTCCAACAACAATATATACAAGGGAAGGGCTTCCTTATCCCATAACAGTAGATCAATTATTACCTTCTGTAGGTGATAATATATCAAAAGGCGATAGATTATTCGCATATAAATTTTGGTATGTAGTTGAGATTGCAAACTCCCCAGATGATAACGAAACAGTAGAGAAGGCTAAAAAGTCTGTAAGAGAATCCATTGAATTTTTTGAATCTCCATTTGAAGGTATTCTATTAAACTGGAACATTGAAATCGGTAATGAAATAATAAACCCTAATCAACCTATTTGTGAAATGCAGAGACCTTGTAATCATGATATCGTATACGGTGGTTTATGCACATTATGTGGGAAAGAAGTTGATGAATTGGAACAGCAAGCTATAGGTGGTGCAAATTTAGCCATCTCTCACACAGACGTTAACCTAAAAGTTAGTCGGAAAGCTGCGAATGACATTAACAAAGATATAAAACAAAGATTAAATAAAGAAAAGAAATTGGTTCTTGTTGTAGATTTAGATCAAACTGTTATACATTGTGGTGTTGACCCAACTATTGGAGAATGGAAAAATGATCCAAAAAATCCAAACTACGAAACCTTAAAGGATGTAAAATTATTTTCATTGGAAGAAGAACCTATCGTCCCATTCATGTATATGGGTCCAAAACCACCGTTACGTAAATGTTGGTATTATGTTAAAGTAAGACCAGGGCTTAAGGAATTCTTTGAAAAAGTTGCTCCTTTATTTGAAATGCATATTTACACAATGGCTACTAGAGCATACGCTTTAGAGATTGCGAAGATTATTGATCCAGAAGGTAATTTGTTTTGCGACAGAATTCTTTCTAGAGATGAAAACGGTTCGATGACTCAAAAATCTTTAGAAAGATTATTCCCTTCTGATCAATCCATGGTGGTAATCATCGATGATAGAGGTGACGTGTGGAACTGGTCACCTAATTTAATTAAAGTTGTACCATATAATTTTTTTGTCGGTGTAGGTGACATTAACTCTAATTTTTTACCAAAACAACAAACTACTATGCTACAGATGGGAAGACGTTCAAGGACTAAAGCTAAAGAAACAGACGAATTATTATCTGATATAATGAACACCGAAAAGAGACTCCAAGAAAAAATTAACCAAGAAGTAAAAAGACAAGAAGAAAAGTTGAATCTCCACCAATTACCAGTAAATGAAGAACCAAAACCAAATGAAACAAAGGAAGAGTGGACGAAAAAATTAGAATATTCAGCATCTGTAGAAGTTCAACAAAAGAACAGACCTCTAGCAACACTACAAGAACACTTGCATAACCAACGTCTATTAATCGATGATGATGATGAATTGTACTATTTGAAAGATACATTAGCAAATATTCACAGCGAGTATTATAAAATTAAAGGTGAAAGTTCTGAGGTAGATAATATACGCGCAGATATTAAGTATATATTACCAAATATGAAGGAAAAAGTTTTTAACGATTGTAATTTTGTTTTTTCAGGGTTAATTCCCTTAAGCACTGATGTACAAAGGGCAGACATTGTTGTTTGGACGAACAAATTTGGTGCCCATACTACTTCTGAAATTGATGATAACACAACGCATGTAATAACAAAGACACCGGGTACATACAAAGCAAGATTAGCTAAGTCATTTAATCCTGATATCAAGATTGTTCATCCAGATTGGATATTTGAATGTTTAATTAAATGGAAACGTGTTGATGAAAAATTATATACCCTTATTGTTGACCAACCTGTCACTAGTGAGGAATTGAACCAATTTACACAGAAATTACAGGAGAAGAAAAAGAGAAGAGAACAAGAGGAGGAGGAAGAACATGACTCATTTGATTTAGATGATGAATCCATTGATTCTGGTGTTGTTACAAATTCAATAAATCTGTTCACAGATGGTGCTTCCTGGTTAAATGATGATGACGAAGATATTCCTTACGATGATGAGGATGATGAGGATGATGAGGATGAAGGTGAAGAGGACGACAATGATGAATTCAAAAGTGGAACTGAACAAGTATCTAACCAGGAGTTGCCTGATCTAAATAAGAAAAGGCCTGCATATCTCAGTGACAATGAAAATGAATCAGAGACAAACAAGAAAGTACATTTGACAACTGAAAATAATGATGAAGATAGAAATAACAGTGATTCATCCATAGATGACGAACTCCTGAACATGTTAGATAGTTAAATATTCATGTATAATGTATCGAATCAAGCCATATATATACCCTCACTTTTTTGTTGTATTTCTTTAAATTTACATCGCCTTTTAAATTTGAGTTCCTTCGCTATAAATACGTATTTAAATATTTAAGAACAATAATCTCTTGGAAGCATAGTAAAAAATACAAAAGAAAGAAGCACAGTAAAGTATATACAAGGAGTTCATTGTAAACAATACTCTCTCACAATACATAAATATAACTCCGATTATCACACCGAAGAAGGATTTCAATAGATGTCAATTAGTAATTTATTTCCAATTGAGAAGATACCTGAGGAATTAAGGAATCCAATTTCTGAATGGTTCAAATTAGATAAAAATGAGGTTACAAGAAATGAAGTTAATGAATTATGTAAATCAAATAATTGGGAAGAACTACATAAACGTTTTGATAAAAGAATTGTGTTTGGTACAGCGGGTTTAAGGTCCACAATGGAAGCTGGTTTTAATAGGATGAATTCATTGGTAATATTACAAACATCCCAAGGGTTGGCAGATTATTTGAAGAAAACCAACCCAACTAACTTAACTTTTGTTATTGGCCATGATCATAGATTCAACTCGTATGAATTTGCGAGCGTGACTACTGCAGTATTTTTAAATGCAGGTTTCAAAGTTTACTCTTTGAATCCAAAATATAAACTGGTTCACACACCTTTAGTTCCATTTTCAGTTGATCAACTTAAGGCTGCAGCTGGTGTAATGATAACTGCAAGCCATAACCCAATGATGGATAATGGTTATAAGGTATATTATAGCAATGGATGTCAAATAATTCCACCACACGATAAAAATATATCGGAATCAATTGAAGAAAATCTAGAACCTTCGATTAATGAATGGAATTGGGAAGTGATTTTGAAGGAGGGTGAGAAAGCTGGTAATCTAGTTTATGTTAAGAGGGATATGACTGATTGTTATGTAAATAACATGAAGAATTCATTAATTGACAAATTATTGATTTCAAGACTGTCAGAAATGAAACAAAAGCCATGGTTTGTATATACACCAATGCATGGTGTAGGTCATGAAATATTTGCAAGAATTACATCAGAGTTACTAAATTTGCATGAAAATGTTGATTATATTTCTGTACCAGAGCAAATTGAACCAGATCCAAAATTTCCTACCGTTAGTTTTCCAAACCCAGAAGAAAAAGGTGCATTAGACTTAGCAATATCATTAGCAGAGCATACTGGGATTAACTTGGTGATCGCAAATGACCCTGATGCAGACCGATTTTCAATTGCAGTAAAGGATAAAAAGAATAATGTATGGAAACAGATATCTGGCGATGAAATCGGTTTCCTTTTTGCATATTACGAATACCAAAAGTATAATAAAATGGATGATAAATTTAAACAGATACATCCACTTGCTATGTTAAACTCGACGGTTTCATCCCAGATGATGAAACGAATGGCTGATATAGAAGGTTTCTTGTATGAGGACACTTTAACAGGTTTTAAGTGGATTGGAAACAGGGCATTAGAATTAGAGAAAGAAGGTTACTATGTTCCAATCGGCTATGAAGAGGCAATCGGTTATATGTTCCCAATAATGGAACATGATAAAGATGGTATTAGTGCTGCAATTGTATTTATGCAAGCTTATTGTAATTGGATTATTCAAGATAATAAATATCCACTAGAAATCTTAGAAGAGGGTTACTCAAAATATGGTTTCTACAAACAATACAATGGTTACTACAAATTAAAAGATTTAACTGTGACAAAAAAAATATTTGATTTTATTAGATATGACTATGAACCGAAACAAAAACAATACCCACATCAAATTGATAATCAATTGAAAATTGTAATTTTCAGAGATTTAACTAAAGGATTTCAATCAAATACTGTTGACAATATACCCAACCTTCCAGTTGATCCTACTTCACAAATGATAACAATAACAGCCAGAACAGAGCATCCAGAGGATTCTAATGAATTAATCAGGTTTACAATGCGTGGTTCAGGAACTGAGCCAAAGCTAAAAGTTTATATAGAAGCATCTGCAAAGACAGAAAGTAGAGCAAATTATTTAACAAAACTAACCTGGAATCTATTAAAGAAAGAGTGGTTTAGGCCAAAAAATACAGGACTAACTACACCATTCTAGATCAATAAATTTATAAAAGAACAACTAGTAATACAAGATTTGTTCTATTTAATAACATTTATATTGATATACGTGCTAGCTTATTTATTTTTATGCTACAATATAAACATAAACTCCATTGGCGTCAAACGATACAGTGAGCTATAAGTAAATATTGGTATATATACACCATCTATTGAATTAATTGTTTTGTGAAGTTCAATCAAGAAGCTTTTGTACTATTACAATAATTTTATACAAAATATTATATACATCCACGTCATAAGTTTTGACATTGACAGGTATCATCGAACGGCTTGAACAATCACCACTTCATGGTAGAACCAGATTGCATCACGCAAATTGACTCCTCCAAGTCTTATATGACCCGTACTTGAACGAGTTGAATAGTTAGAATGAATAACTGGCCTACTATTTTTCTTTTCCATGCTGATCTAAAAGTGTGTTATCGTGATTGTTTAGAAAAACAGATTTTCGGCCTTGCCACAAAAACTCCGTACAAATATTGATCATGTATGTGCGTTCTTGCCTGTTGGAAAAGAAATGTGTGACCTCGAAGGATAAGTACTTGATATAATGTACGTGGTTAGTAGTCATATGGCATTATATAAACAACGAGATATCTGATATAGGTCGAGTTATGATTTTAAGTTTATTTCTTTCTTTCATGTTGAAGAAATCCGAACAAACATATAATTAACGACTTTTGTATCTAATAAGATGTCAACTCACGCAACCTTAACAGCTGAAGCTTATCCAAAAGTTCAGAGAAATCCCGCCTTTAAGGTACCGGATGCTGAAGATGTAAAATTCTTCCATTCGATTCTTTTAGATAATGAAATCATTGAAAGTGATAAGGTTGATGACTTGATTACTTTCAATCAAGATTGGATGAAGAAATATAGAGGCCAGTCCAATTTGGTCCTTCTACCAAGCAATGTAAACCAGGTTTCCAAAATTATGAAGTACTGTAATGATAAGAAATTAGCTGTTGTACCACAAGGTGGTAACACTGATTTAGTTGGTGCTTCAGTTCCTGTTTTCGATGAGATTATTCTTTCTTTACGAAACATGAACGATATTAGAGATTTTGATCCAGTCAGTGGTACCTTCAAATGTAGTGCTGGTTTAGTCATGCGTGACGCTCACAAGTTTTTACGTGATAACGATCACATTTTTCCATTGGATTTACCTTCTAGAGATTTTTGTCAAGTTGGTGGTGTTGTTTCTACTAATGCTGGTGGTTTGAACCTTCTAAGATACGGTTCTCTACACGGTAACGTTATTGGTTTGGAAGTTGTCTTACCAAATGGTGAGATTATTAGTAACATTGATGCTTTAAGAAAAGACAATACAGGTTATGATTTGAAACAATTATTCATTGGTGCAGAAGGTACAATTGGTGTTATTACAGGTGTGTCAATACTTGCAGCCCCTAAACCAAAAGCTTTAAACAACACTTTTATTGGTATTGAAAATTTTGAAGTTGTTCAAGAACTTTTTGTTAAAGCTAAGAAGGAATTATCTGAAATTTTGTCTGCTTTTGAATTTATGGATAACGGTTCTATTGAATTATGTAAAGTTTATCTAAAAGATCAACCTTTCATTTTAAGGAAGGACCATCCATTTTATGTTCTAATCGAAACATCCGGTTCAAACCAAAGGCATGATGCAGAAAAGTTAACAGCCTTTGTAAGCAGCGCTTTAGAATCTAAATTGATTGCCGAAGCTGTTACTTCCAAGAATGAAAAAGAGTATCAAGAACTTTGGACATGGAGAAAAGCATGTGCTGCGGCTGCTAACAGCTATGGTGGTATGTACAAATATGATATGTCACTTCAAATTAAGGATCTTTACTCTGTCTCAGAAGCTGTAACCAAAAGATTAGATGCTGCCGGATTAATTGGTGATGCCCCAAAACCAATTGTAAGATCAGTCGGTTATGGTCATGTTGGTGATGGTAATATTCATCTAAATATCGCTGTTAGAGAATTTACTAAAGAAATTGAAGACCTATTAGAACCTTTTGTTTACGAATATATACAAACTAAGAAAGGTTCGATTAGTGCAGAACATGGCGTTGGTTTCCACAAGAGAGGTCACTTACATTACACAAGAAGTGAAATTGAAATTAGATTTATGAGAGAAATTAAGAATCATTATGATCCAAATTGTATCTTAAACCCATATAAATATGTTTCATGATTTATTTATATTATATATATATATATATATATTTAAATCTACCTAATGATATTATAGTAATATCCTTTACGCGTGACGATACTGAATAGAGCCTCATTTTAGATAAATCTCAGATAATTCGAAGCTATTTCATAATTTAAACGGACATCTTTCAAGACGATTAATTGTAACCGTTAGGTTGTATAGCAATATTTCGTGAATTGAGTTTATACATAAATAATATAAAACTTGTACTTAATAACCATTTCTTTTATATATTCTCTTTGTCGTTTGATAACCAACCTTGGTATACAGTAGTTGTGCACGGTGGTTGAAATGATCGGTACACCAGTAAACACAAGATGCATTCATCATATCAGCTTCGGTATAAACAAACTCAATTAATTTTCTACCAACACCACCCAATCTGAAGTCTTCATTCACGTAAAGATCGTTTAAGTACGTCTTATCGTTAATATCCCATGTAGATAAATGAGGGAAGAAAGTAACAAAACCAATAACAGTTTCGGCACCATCGTCATTTTTAACACATGCAACACCAGAGTACAACTTAGCATTTGGATCTACGAATCTGTCAAAGTTTTCTTTTTCAATACCTTCTGGTAGAATTGGGTTACCGTAGAAAACAATATACTTCCAGAATAACTTACCCCAAACTTCTCTATCCTTTTCCTGGACGTATCTAACGTACAATTCAGCCCTTGGCTCGACAATCGAATCGGATACGCGGCTCATGATTAGTCTGTTGTGTTTATCAATTATATTGTTAACATACATTTAAGAAATTTATTTATCGCACATTGTTTTATTTATCACTTTTGTATGTAGTAGTAACTCCGTATCATAAACACTACTGTGACTCACAAATTAAAAAAAATGTGATATAGATCGCATCGCTTGGTTGACTCGTCATATTTTTGTAAGGTTAGATATCATACAAGAAATAAGTCTCAGGTAGTCAATGCAAAAGCTATTATAAAGGGTCAATAGCAGGATTTAGGATTTTTCTATTACATTTCTATGAACGTAAATAATTAATATGGAAGGAACCCTTAGTTATTAATGTAGAATCGATAATCTTGTCAGATACATTTGTATTCAAACAATATTAAAAAGTACATAATAAGTAATGTCTAATTATGTATAGATAGGCATAGGGCATCGCATACATACACAACTAATCATGTGGAATAACATTTGCATATGCTCGTCAGGGTATGTAATTATGCAGGTACAACATTCTGCGCTGTTTAAATTACACACGTTAATTACGAGTTCAGGTAATATTTCGTAAGTGATTACCTAATGGTTTACAAGAGATATATATATCAATACTACATAATTAATGTCGAGTGTTATATAGGCCGTATCAACATCAATTATATATACATTGTAATTATCTTGTTTCACTACAATCTCCGAAAATATGTATTTTATGTCACACGATTAATAAAACAGAAATACACAACTGTAAGTTATTTTAATCCAGTAATTAAAGTTCTCAATCCAAAACCATTTTGTATGCTACCAAACAATTTACAGCCTCATATACTCCTACCAGTTTAGATAGATATTTTATCTTTGACATTGAAATTGTAGATATTTTCGAGGAACCTGAACGTTTTGCTAAGGAATTCCCAAGGACAAGAGTACCAGCTTTAGTTTTCCAATATGGTACCAAGCCGAATGAAGCAATTGTAGTTAAAATTATTAATGTGGATGTCATTTGCTGATTCTGACTTGCTGAATGAGTTTGCAGTACACATTAAGCCATACATAGGTATGGTAAAGTACGATCAAACAGTGGCTGCTGCAGCACTTCAAAATCTAGAGATTA